>JAINUG010000098.1:1183350-1519308 GCA_029706075.1 Aldrovandia affinis | reverse complement strand
CCTGAATAATGATTGTGATGATGATTATTATTGCCATGCAATTTAGCAGACATCCTTATCAAGACTGACTTACATTGAATGAGACATCAATTGTCAAACAAATTTAAATTTGCAGTATGTTTAAATGGAGTCACATTTGAAATGCAAACAACTGAACATGGTTCTGCAGCAGCTATGCTTTTAAAGGGTACCTCACTTATTCCAGCAAAAACCTTAATTGTTGGTAGTTTTTCCTAAAATGCACACATTTGTGCTGCCCAAGTGCTTTTTTTTTTAATGTGGCGCAGCAACTTTATTTGTGCCCACCAAACCACCTCTTAGCGCTAACATAGTGGTTTCTCTGCAGTTTTCACAATGCAATTGCAAGATTCCCTCTCACCTGTGCATGCCTCTGTTGTGAGAGTGTATATTTCATAAAGCATTGTGGTGTCCCCAGGGGTTGGGCGACACTCACATACCTTGCAAAGGCGTAGGCAAGTTCAAGAACAAGGAGGCAGTATTAAAAACAAAATGATAATTTATTATACTACCACTTGACAACACAAAACAAAGGGTGGGGTCTTCGGGAGAACACAAACACATAAAGTCCACAAATCCTTATCTCTTTGTCAAAGTCCAATCCAATTCCAAAATCCAGTTCCAAGTCCACAATCCAGTCCGTAGTCAAATCCAAAGGGGGTCCTCAAACAATCCAATTTCACACACAAAAACACACAAAAACACTTTCTCCAAATACTGGCTGGTCAATAGACTTCACAGTACTCACTATTACAAACACAATCAGCCACTCCTTCACAAACACGTTCCTACTCCTCTCCCAGTGTGATGGGAATCAGCCCTTTAAATAGACCTCAAAATGGCTTTCAGCTGGTCGTTAGTCCCATCACTTTCACTTGGCTCAGGTGTGACTGTGGCCTGCTGGGAAATGTAGTGTTTTCTTGGCTCCCATGTGTTGTAGGCCAGGCAGCTATTTTCTGTGCAGCCCATTGGGCTGCCACAGTATATTTTGTATTTATAGGTTTATATGGCATTTAGTCTCGAACCCAGAGCATCTGGAAATTGCTTAGTTAGAAATGAGGGAATTAGTTAGGGAAAATAGTTAGGTAGATAGATAAATACCGAATCCCCAAGGTGGAACACGAGACTAAATGCAGTAGCACACACTATTGCAAAACAAAAGTTTTAAGAATGAGATACATTTACATTACATTTTACACTTTAAGCATTTAGCAGACGCTCTTATCCAGAGCGACTTGCAAGTTGTGCATTAATACATGGTAAGAACATTCATAGTTCACGCAAGAGATCAGTGCAGTAATACAGCGATAGACATCATTGTTGGCAGCTGCATACCGTACCTGTAACACTGTGTGGAGGAAGAAATTTGTATCGAGTTGGGATACATCCACAGAGGATGTAGACACTAATTAATTCAGTGTGACTGCAGCGCTCACAGGAAGTCAGAGACAAAGGGCTTTTCGCCAGCCATAACTTCAAAGGAACAGTTGTTCGTCCCCCTATGGCAGGAAACCTCCTTCCCATTGGTTTAGGACCCTGGGAGGGCTGTTCTAACAACCTATTATATCTTCATGTTAGCCCATAGCTCCATTTACCTGTAAGTTAACGCCCTGTTACTTCCCCCTTGTGATTGTTCCTCCCTTCCGTTGTTGGAGATAAATATCCGTTTGAATTTGAAGGGAGATTCGCCGTCCTGCGTGACACGGGTCTCTCCGCAGCTGCTGTAATTAAAGCTTTAATACTGTTTAAAGGAATTCTCTCTGATCCTGCTGAGTTATTTTTTCCACGACAATTTGGTGCCTTCGACCGGGATTGCAGACACTTTCGACAGAACGGCCTCGTCTTCCACTGATGGGAGCAGAGATATGCGCCGCGCAATAGAGAGAAAGGTTGGGGCCTTATTCAAAACCCATTATAGTGGTATTTGACTGTTCCTGTCAGTGAAGGTGAGTAACGAATAGAGAGTCTTCGTTCGCAATTACAGGGACACAGGAGAGAGTTTGTTTAAACAGTATACTGAATGTTTGGAGGTTAACCGATAACAGAGGAACTTCGACGAAAGTTTAGCTATGGTTATAGTCGGAAAAGGCGGATCAGTTATTGGATTAGGTATTTAAAATGCTTAGCTGATAAACTTATTGATCAGGACTTGGTAAGCATTAATGTGAGGGAACAGTACGGTTAAAGGAACAAGCTATGGTTATAGTAGGACCGGTGGATCAGTCTGGGGATTAGGTATTCAAAATATTTAGCTTCGGATACGAATGATCGCGTAAATCTGGTGATGCGGTAGGCGAAACGAACGGGCAGGTTAGGTCGAAAGAGGTCGAAGGGAGCGTCTGTTATATCTGAGAAAGTAAAATATTCCAGTGGCCTTGCGCATTGTAAAAGAGAATATTTTACTTGTTGTACAACATGGGAAAACTAGATCTAGTTGGAACTCGCGGAGAGAGATATGTGTCATTAGGCTTTTGCGGTGACTGTTACTCCAGTAGCTTAAGTACGAGCTACGCTTAGTTGCGCGCATATAGGACCATCAAGGTATATCGGCTAGGGCAATGGTTATTGTCGGTCAGCGGTGGGTCAATTATTGATATTGGATACAAGTATTTCTATTTGACGCAGAAAAGGACCAAGGAGTAGATCGTATAAATTACGTGTGGCAAGATGCAGCCGATTTTATCTGAAACGGTCGCTATTAATACCGGGATGGAGAATGAACAATCTCATATGAATGTAGTGTTGTTTGTTAGAGTTTGTCGTCGCGCGCATATGCACTGTGAAACAACAGGGCACATTCTGTGATCGCTTAGGACTATGGTTATAGTCGGTAGCGGTGGATCAATTGTTGGATTAGATATTAAAAATGTTTAGCTGATAATACGCGTAAAAGGATCAGAGTATTAGACTGGTTTTACTACTGGTGGCAATAAGAAAAGCGATTCACAGAATTGTGTGCTTGTGTACCCGGGGATTGTTGTTCGTAAGTTAGTAAAATGGGCCTATAGATACGAAACACAGGACGCTGTGTGGTGGACACGTGGTGAGAGCGCTTGTCCAGCGGTTAGATAATATATAAACAAACTAAAGTGATTTGTTTAGAGCGAAGTGGTTCTCCACTCACCCGTAAAGAAATTCCAGACAAAGGGCGTGCAGGCCGTTTGCAAGTTTTTACTCAAACAGTGGCCAGGTGCAGTTCTTGGAATAAGTTTGTAGAACAATGGGATAGGAGTGAGAAGCCGTTTGCAAGATACAGAGGTGGACACGTGGTGTTGAGCATGTCCAGCCGTTAGAGGACTCACCCGTAAGGTATTCCAGACAAAGGGCGTGCAGGCGGTTGCAAATGTTTGTTCAAACATTCTACGTGGGCCAGGTGCAGTTCTTGGAATAAGTTTGTGGAACAATGGGACGGGAGTGAGAATCCGTTTGCAGAAGGTTGCGTATCGGAGTGGCGGAATCAGGATTCGTAGCTGAATCACGGTTCTGCTAGCTATTGTATACCATAGAATAATAATAATAGCTATAATAATTATAATAAATATTTTGTTATAGTAAACATATGTATGTATACGCACTATTGAGGAGTGCGTTAGGAAAGCAGGGCAGATGTACTAGCCAAGAGGAATGGGATGCATTCTTTTGTTGGGATGACTAAGCCCTAAGGCGCTTTGAATGAATCGCGCAGCGCCGTTATAAAGATACAGAGGGGAAATGAAGGAAAACAATGAGAGAGATGACCCTATCTTTATTAATTGTGAGAAACCACAGAATAAAAAGGAGAAAATAGTAATCGGCATAAGGTATAGGCCTAAAGTAATAATGAATAATAGAGATAACTAGAAAATAGAAATAGGAGAAAAATAGTTAATTCCCAGGATAGATTTAACACATGCTGTGGGGTGAACACGTGGTGTTCAATTAGACGGAATATGTTCTTGTTGCTTATACTCCTACATTTCAAGGGCAAATGGGGTTAAATGTAGGACCTTTTTATCATCTACTGGAGTGAGCAACTGTATTTTCTTCAAACCAAGGATTTGTGCAAAATATTAAATTAGTAGCGTTGAAATGGCGATCGGGAAATGGCTTTTGGCGGAGCTTCAAGGGAAACTCCAACAAAAGGGATTCCTTTCCCCCAGATCAGCCAGGGCAATCAGTTTGTGACTCGCCAATAGAACTGGTTTTGCGACATACCACCCCCCAGACACCCCTGTCTTCCTGTAAGCAGAGCCGTAAGACCCCCCCTGGGGGCTCTATTGTCTCCCAAAGGTAGTCCACTAAAGAACACGTTGGGGGCGGGGGCCGCTAGGGAAGAAAAGGGGGGGTTGGGAAGTGAGTACAACCCGGTTTTGGGTGGGGACATTAAGATTTTGCACGCTAATGTACCTCTATAGCAAGGGTTATCGGGCTAACGGTGATTTAAGTGGGAAGCTAGTGAGCGGTATTTTTCTGTATCAATACATTTATATGTGGCTACGGTCGCAATAAATCAGTTGCACAATTACCTCCATTTGGTGTTACAAATGGGGTTGGAGTAACTTTTGTGGTAATGCCGTGTCGTTGTCACGTTTAGAAGTATTTGAATGCAAAGAGGAACCGAGGCGAAGAGGGTCACGGACAGCTCAGGTGAATGTCGGCTTGGAGCGGTCCTGAGAACCGCAGCGTGCGTGTTGTGAACCCGAATGGCGGAAGGGTCTTATTCAAAGTTTGTGCTACTGATCAGTAAAGATATAGACAGTATTGATCATTCTCGCTAACCTGTAGTCAGCTAACCTAATATTCGCTGAGGTAAAAACATATTTCCGTAGGTAGATTAACTGTGTGCTCCGAGTGAACTCTCATAGTACCATCCATCATGATTTAAGATGCGTAAAATGGATGAGGACGGAAGTGCGGTTTTGACGCGGACACTATGGTAAAGTAGAACTCGAGTATCAGCTTCAATCTACAAAGCATGCTGTGTTTAATGATGGTTAGTTAAGCTAGCAGTAATATTTTGAAGCATCATTATAGTGACTGCGAAGTTGATTTAATATCGAGGGTATAACTGACGGATCGCGTGGTAGCATCCTGGATTATGTATATATTATGTACCCGATTTTATTGTTGATTAAAGACAGAAACCATAGGCGTTTAATGAAAAGAAATATTTACAAAAAAAGTGTAAACTACAACGAAAAATTAGGGTAAATAATAGTATTCATAAAGGAGGCTATATCCCATTAGAATTGGGTCTGGGTCGTGGTCAGAAACTCCTGGAAAACTATAGTAATAATAATTACTGTGAGGGTGGTTGGTGCTTGGTGCCACTCGCAGAACCCCGGGGATCAATAAGTAAGACTGTACTGCCCTACAGTCTAACCACTAGCTCTGAAGATCAGAGAAATAGGGGAAATGAACAAATAAGGAGGAACAGAAAAATATCACCCAACGGGTGACTAAGTGTCACACAGACACAACCAAACGAACTGAAAAAAAACCTCCGTAGAGTAGATAAAGTAAGGGTAGCGAAACGCACCGGATAACCAAAATACCTTATAAAAGATATAAGTAAACAAAAACACGCGGTGGCAAAATCTCTCCACCGGTATACCAAATGGTAATGGGAAAACGAATAGCAAAACCAAAGACAACCGAGTGTCCGAAACAAATGAGAAAAGGCTAGTAGAGAAAAAAAAAAAAAAAGAACGAAAATGAAAACCCAAAACACGGTCTTGTTTGACTGCTCGAAAGAAACCAAACTGAACTCCAAAAGTTAGAAAGGTTCCTAAATTAGGTTTCATAAAGAGGTTCTTATAACTGAGAAGGTTTTGAGTAGAGACGGTTTCTTTTGCTATATAAAGTTTCTATGAGTTGTATCTTTAGAAAGACGCAACAGACCTTACCGGCTTGACCGTAAAATTGGCTTACGATTTCGCACTGAACGAAGCCAGGTGCGGTATTTATAGGGAGATGATAATTAATTAAGTTCAGCTGTGCACCTTCCAAAGGAAGGCGCAACACCGCCATCTGGCGGTGGTTCAGGGGAACAACCGTGACAAATTACGTATATATATAAAACCAAGTGACTCCAAGATGAAATAATCTTGGAAATTAGTAGGATTGACCCCATTTAATCGGTTGTTTGATCGATGGGCTGTTGGTCGACCGAGATTTATTTCGGTTGCGCAGAAAAATAACTTATATAAGGGAAAAAGGGTTTTGACCAATCGAGAAAACCGGACGGCAGTTAGTCGACCAAATTCGTTTGGTCAGGAACAGCCCTAGAAATTAGGTATGCATACCAGAATAAATAGGACTGAGTGAGTGTGCGCATTTGTATGTCTATGTATGTATGTGTGTGTACATGTGCGTGTCCGTCCAGTTAGATGGGGAGATCTTGATGATTAATGATTGCACATCTGACTCTGTTAAGCCACTAACTCACTTTTGCAGTAACCCCTGTTGACCCTGTTGTTTTCCAGATGGAGGTAGAGCATTCCGAAACGGTGTACCGTTTACGGAGAAGGAATGACTGACAAAGAGTGTTTTACATTGTGCTGTTCCACGCAATATGTTGTACCATGTGTTCATACTGATTTGTATGTTTTTGGTTTTATTCCGAAGGTTTCCATCATTGCCAATGCTTGTCTCACAAGTAGACGTAGCAAGCCCAAAAATATATATATATTAGACGCAAAAAAAATTGGAAATGGGCCGGCAATGATTGCTACCTTCACTTAGATGGCTTATGGCACTGCCGGACTGGCCATCCGGTTGCGCCAATCAGCCTATTGCTGTACTGTGCTCGCATGTATCACAGTGTGACGCATGTGAGCAAAGGGGGAATGATGGCAGCCTGTAACAAAAACTGGGACTGGGAAAAATGTAAACCAAAATTACCGTGCTAGCACAGCAGACATGGGAAAATGGTATCACATGTCAACAATTCGATGTGGAAAATCCAGCACCAGCGAAACAGGCCTCATATCCTCCCCCCTTAAGGTATAAATGAAATAAAAGATTTTATTACGAAACAGCATCGCCTAACCAGGTTCCACCACCAGAATTCCACTCAGCACCCAAGGCACCAGCACGCATCACCACTTTTATCCGGTCGGAGACATGGGCATGCATCTGATGGATGATGCAAGGATAAGGTATTGTGTGATGCTAACAAATTGCATAGGGGTTCTACAGTAACAGGTGGAGGAGACTCCAGATGGCCAGGATGACTCCAGACGGCCAGGATGACTTCACCCGGCACTCCCGAAGCCAAGCGACTGGGACCCAGCAGTAAAGTGCAAAAGCCAGCCCACCTGGAACCACTACACAACGAAGGGAAGCCCCTCCAGATGCAACAGCTTTTTGTTCCTGTTTCTTGGCCTCGTGGCCCATCCCTTCCCAGACAAAAGGGAAGTCGAAGTTGAGTACTGAGGAGGGCACGTGCTAGATAAACCTCTCGCCTCCCAGGAAAAAAGTACGAAGCCGCTGAATCTGGACCTAGAGGTTCCAGTGAAGATCGCAAGAAAATAAGTAACAAAGAATACACACACCATAACACACTGTTAATGTTATAGATATATCATTTATGTTGTTAATGTTAGCCATGAAGGTAAAACAGGCTGTAAATGAATCACGTTGTTGAGTATGTTTGTTAGGCAGACATACAATTGGCAAAAATGGGTAGACCTGTGAGGGCCAAGCTGTTTAGAACAGCAAACTAATTCAGCCCCATGTGAGAGGTGTAGCAATCTCCCATGATAGCGGGTAACCTCACACTGAGTTGTAAGTGTCTCCCTCAAATAGGTGGATAAAAATAAAAATAAAAAGAGCTCTCCCACAAAAGCTATTGGCTATTTCCAGCTCTACATACAGAACCATATCCCCCAGAGATGAGGGTCAAAAGCTCTAGACACCAATGTAAGGAAGTGTCTATACAAATGTAAGGTAAGGTTTGTGCAGATTGTAAAAAATAGCACAAAAGGGGGGATTGTGGAGGAAGAAATTTGTATCGAGTTGGGATACATCCACAGAGGATGTAGACACTAATTAATTCAGTGTGACGCTGCAGCGCCACAGGAAGTCAGAGACAAAGGGCTTTTCGCGCCATAACTTCAAAGGAACAGTTGTTCGTCCCCTATGGCAGGAAACCTCCTTCCCATTGGTTTAGGACCCTGGGAGGGCTGTTCTAACAACCTATTATATCTTCATGTTAGCCCATAGCTCCATTTACCTGTAAGTTAACGCCCTGTTACTTCCCCCTTGTGATTGTTCCCTCCCCTTCCGTTGTGTTGGAGATAAATATCCGTTTGAATTTGAAGGCGGGAGATTCGCCGTCCTGCGTGACACGGGTCTCCGTGCAGCTGCTCGTAATTAAAGCTTTAATACTGTTTAAAGGAATTCTCTGATCCTGCTGAGTTATTTTTTCCACGACAATTGGGAAGGAAAAGGTTTGTAATTATTTTTATTTTTAATTTTTTTGAGGGGTAAACAAGTATACACATACAAAAAGTATTAAACAATCTTCCGCAAGAGACTCAAAACCCACCTCTTCAGACTCCACTACCGCTGAACTCTGTCCATCTAGCTAAATTGTCTTCACCAACTGTTTACTTGTTCAACACTTATACCCCCCCAAAAAACCAAAAACACACTAACCTTTTCCTTCCTGGTGTTACAGGTGTTACAGGTGTGGTATGCTGATGCCTGCAATGATGTCTATTGCTGTATTCCTGCACTGATCTCGTGCGCTAACTATGATTGTTCCTACCATGTATTAATGCACATCTTGTAATTCACTCTGGATAAGAGCGTCTGCTAAATGCTTAAAATGTCAAATGTAAAATGTAATGAGTGTCTGGAGGTAAGGGGGAGCAGTTCCACTAGGCGCTTGATAAGCCAGCACCAGTGATTTGAATCTGATGCATGCTGCGATGGGGAGCCAGTGCAGAGAGGAGAGTAGAGGGGTGTGTGGGGTGAACTTCGGCTGGTTGAACACTAGGCGGCGGCAGCGTTCTGGACTAGTTGCAGAGGCTTGATGGCACAGGCCGGAAGGCCTGCCAGCAAGGAATTCCAGTAGTCCAGATGTGAGATCACCAGGGCCTGGACCAGGAGTTGAATGGCCTCCTGGGAGTCTATTGTATTGTTAATCAAGTCTAAATGGTTGACCTGAGTAGCCGGTTGATCACCTATCCATGTATTCTACTGGCAATTCCCGGTTTCAGGAGTTCCTCTGTCTCTTCCTCTCAATCATCTATTCATATGTCAATGACTGCCTCCATTTGGCTGCACAGATCCTTTGTAATTGTGATATGATTTACCCGTCTGCTCTCAGTTCAGTATCTTACAATAGTGTCAAAAGCAGCACTTATGTCAAGGAGCACTAAAATAGAAACACAACCAGTATCCAATGCTAACAGTAAGTAATTTACAACTTTAATAAGTGCCGTCTCAGTGCTATGGTTTGGTCTAAAACCTGATTGGGGTGTTTCATACAGATTATTCGTTTTTAGGAAAGCAGTTAATTGTTGAGCTACAGATTTCAAAATGTTTGACAAAAAGGGAAGATTTGAAATGGGCCTATAGTTCTTCAGGTTAACAGGATCAAGATTTGGTTTCTTTAGAAGAGGCTTGATTATTGCCACTTTTAAAGACTTAGGTACACAACCGAATAATAGGGATGTATTTATGATATCTAACATGAGCTGGCCTAGCACAGGCAAAAGCTCTTTAATAAGCTTTGTTGGTATGGGGTCTAACAGACATGTAGATGATTTGGAGGACATAACCAGTTCACTAAATTTGTCCAGATCCAAGGGAGTGAAAAACTCAAGGGTCTCCATGCAACCCTGCTCCTGATAGCTCTGTGCTATCTCGGGAGTTGGAGTGCTAGATATTGGAGTCTTTTTCATAATTTGTTCTCTGATTGTCTCAATCTTATCAGTAAACAAGTTCATGGAATTATAGTTAGAAGGATAACTGATGCAATCTGAAGACTGATTTTTTGTCAGTCTATTTACCATGCTAAATAGAAATATTGGGTTGTTTTTATTCTGGTCAATTAATTTTGAGAAGTACAATGACCTAGCTGTAGTAAGGGCGTGCTTGTATTCTATGAGGCTGTCCTTCCAAGCAGAGTGAAAAACCTCTAAATTGGTAGAGCGCCATCTGCGTTCTAATTTCCTAGAAACTTGTTTAAAGATAAATAAATATCTTAAACCCAGAAAACGGGCTACTTTTGATCATGTGCCTGTGCCCACTACCAAACAGACTCTGGATGTTGGCAAACTGGCTTCTGTTGGTCGCAAGAAATGCGTACTCTGCAAGATGTCGGGGAAACAACAGTGCACTCCATGGGAGTGCAAGTTTGTGATGTTTCCTTGTGTCTACAGTTCACTGTTTTGAGAAGTGGCACCAAAGACTGTGAAAGAACAGATTGTCTCACCATGTTTTAATCTTGAATTTAATTCTGACTATTGCTTACTCTGATGGCTTTTGTCTTTGTCTGATGGCCATTGAGAGAGAGATGGCCCATCTGACAGATCTTACAGGTGTGGACAACCCTCAGGTGTGGATCATGAATATTCAGGAAATTATCATATAGCCCTCCCACAGCCTGAAATAAATTTGACCAGTTCTGATAAAAACAGGTTTTTAGCTATTTAGATCTCAGATGTGCTAAACTATTTTGACATCCTTACACAACCAAGACCTTGATGAACAAACGCATATTGGCAAAACAATTCGTCACTATAGTTTAGTGTGTGCTTTCACAACTTTTGTGACGGCAGAAGAATTTACTCTTTATAACTTGTGTGTTTGTAGATCTATTTACAAGCTGCATATGATACTGACCAAACTATTGATGGCATATAAATGTAGCTGTGATTGTCCTTCAAATAAAAATATCAAACACTTTGGAGTAAGTGTGTGTTAAGTTGATGAAATTGAGATAAATATCAGACCACACCGAAAAGCACGGACCTCAGGGGGTTAAGGGCACGGGTATGGTCAGTAAACCAGGGTGCAAGTTTCTTTTGACTACATTTTTTCCTCTTGAGGTGTGCGACAGTATCAAGTGTATTCCGTAAAATATTATTTAGCGCATCTGTTTGATGATCAATTGACAAAAAGCTATTTGGGTCCTGACTTGATACTAACAATTCGGGAAGTATGTTTATACATTTTGAAGCCGTCAATGAATTTATAGAGCGGCTGGAATAGTATCTAGGTTCCGATTTAATAGGAATATTTACCTGAATTTCAAAAGTCATCAAAAAGTGATCCGATAGTACAGGATTATGGGGAGACACAATGATATTCTCGACATCGATACCATAGGATAAGACTAAATCTAAGGTATGGTTGTGGCGGTGGGTTGGTTCAGATATATTTTGAATAAAACCAACAGAGTCAATAATAGCTGCAAAAGCCAGTCCTAAAGGGTCACTGTCATTATCAACATGTATGTTGAAATCTCCAACAATCACAACTTTATCTGCCATAGTTGCCAAGCTTGATAAAAACTCTGCAAACTCAGAAAGAAAGACAGTATACGGTCCAGGTGGTCTATAAATAGTTACTAAGAGGAAGGATTGCACTGAGGTAACTTTATATTTTGACTGTCCAGAAAGCATAACAAGCGATTCAAAAGAGGAGAACTTATCCCCGCATTTAGGTGTGAAACTTTTGTTGAAAATATCACAGCAACACTGCCCACTCTACCGGACAGATGCGGCGCTTGGCAGCTGGCATAACCATCAGGAGATGCCTCATTAAGTGCACTGTATTCGTCAGGCCTAAGCCCGGTTTCAGTTAAACTAATCAGGTCAAAACTATGGTCCGTGATTAGTTCGTTCACAAGAACTGCCTTGGGGGAAAGTGATCTAACATTTAACAATCCACATTTAAGATGTGTCTTATTACAGGCAACACTTACTGCAGGCTGAGAGGTTTTAATATAAATAAGATTATGTACACAAATGCAACGACAGCCAGTGTGCTCAGATAGCTTTTTATTTCTAAAACCATTTCCAAAACGAGGGACAAACACAGTCTCAATAGCTAAGCTAGTCACAGGTATTTGGAAGTTAGCAGACAGTAGTTTAGGACCAGAAGTCTGCTGCCTGGCTAGCGCTCTGAGAGGTAATACATTTTGCGAGTTTATACTACGGGAACACTTTCTAGATAATAGAAGAGCACCTCTCCAGCTCGGGTGGAGTCCGTCTCTCTTCAGTAACCAGGCTTTCCCCAAAAAGTAGGCCAATTGTTTATGAAGCTGAAGTTGTTGTCAGTACACCAGTTAGCCATCCAGCGATTTAGCGACGTGAGTCTACTGTAGACTTCGTCACTCCTACGGGCAGGGATAGGGACAGAGATAATTATTTCCCGACTGAGTGTTTTAGCAAGCTTACACACCGAAACAAAATTATTTTTAGTGATCTCCGACTGCCTAAGTCGAACATCGTTGGTGCCAGCGTGGATAATAATTTTACAATATTTACGATTATTCTTAGCTAGCACCTTTAAGTTTGCCTCCACATCAGTAGCTCTGGCCCCAGGCAAACATTAGACTATGGTCGCTGGTGACTCTATCCTCACGTTTCGTAAAATGGAATCGCCAATAATCAGAGCTTTCTCAGTAGGTATATTACTGAGTGGGGAAAAACGATTCGAAACATGAGTTTGGTGTATGACCTCCTTGGGACGGTGACTATGCCTCCCTCGAACTGTGACAAAAACGCCTTGCTGTGAAGGCTCTGCCGGGGGAATAGCACTGATGCGGCAGCATTCTGGACTAATTGCAGTGGCTTCATGGCACAGGCCGGTAGGCTTGACAGCAAGGAATTGCAGTAGGCCAGACGTGAGATCACCAGGGCTTGGACCAGGAGTTGTGTAGCCTCTTGGGTGAGGAACGGTCGGATCCTCCAGATGGAGGGGGAATCGGCAGGTGCGGGTGATCACTGCGGTGTGGCCCGAGAAGCACAGCTGGTCGTCCAGGGTCACTCCAAGACACTATGGAGTCTTCAACTGTGATTGAAGCATCAATTGGAGCCATGGGAGGAAGAGCAGCTCCGTCTTCCCTAAGTTCAGCTTCAGTTGGTGGGTGGACATCCAGGCAGAGATGTCAGCCAGGCATGCAGAGATCTGCGCTGGGATTTGGGTCTCAGAAGGAGAGAAAGAGTTGAGTGTCATTGGCATAACAGTGATACGAAGATGAGCAGAGATGACAGAACCAAGTGACTTAGTGTACAGGGAGAATAGGATGGGGCCTAGCACCGAGCCCTGCGGGAATCCAGTGGAGAGGGTGTGGGGAGTGGAGAGGGATCCTCTCCAGACCACCTGGTAGGACTGGTCAGCTAAGTATGACTTGAACCATGTCAGTGCAGATCCAGAGATTTCCATCTCGACGAGAGATGAAAGCAGGATCTAGTGGTCCAGTTGACAGGTCGAGGAGGAGGAGGACGGAGCTAAGAGATTGGGACTTGCCACTTGTACAGCCTCAGTGACCGCAAACAGAGCAGTCTCTGTGGAGTGGCCTGCCTTGAACCCAGATTGGTTAGGATCAAGCAGGTTGTTCTGTAGGATATGAGCAGACAGTTAGTTATAGACAGCCTACTCTAGTGTTTTGGAAAGGAATGGGAGGAGAGAGACAGGTCGATAGTTAGAAATGGCAGCATGATTCAAAGAGGGTTTTTTGAGGAGGGGGATGACATGGGCGCTTTTGGGGGGAAGGAGTTGTGAATGTCATTGACCTTCTTGTGAAAGAAGGATGCAAAGTCACTGCAGTTAGAGAGGAGGGTGGTGGTGGAGGAGGAGGGGTGAGGAGAGAGGGAAATGTAGAGTACAGTTTGCAAGGATTAGAAGCAGAAGAATCTTGGAAAAGAGAAATGCAGATTTAGCAGAGGGGAGGTTAGAGGAAAAGGTAGGCAGGAGTGGGTGGAAGTCAGAGCCACAGGGGATTTGGATTTTCTCCATTTCCTTTCTGCCGCTCGTAGTTTGAGTTGGTCAGCTCGAATGGAGTTAGTTAGCCAGGGGGTGGGGGGTCGGAGACGAGCAGGTTTAGTGGAGAAAGGATAGAGTGAATCAAAGGAGGAGGAGAGAAAGGACAGTAGGGTGGATGAGGCTTCCTGAGTAGGTAGCTGCGAGAACACATCAGTAGGGGGAAGGGATGATAGAACAGTAGCTGACAGGGCTGCGGGGGAGACAGAGCGGAGTTTGCGATTGACAGAGACAGTGGGGGCAGGTGAAGAGGGTTTAAGCACAGAGGGGAGGGGGAGGGAAAAATACAGAAAGCAGTGGTCAGACACATGCAGAGGAGATACCACAATGTTGGGTGAGGTGCAGTTCCTAGTGAAGACCAGGTCCAGTTGGTTGCCGGCCTTGTGGGTGGATGGGGATTTAGCCATGGTGAAGTTGAAGAACTGAAGCAGAGGGAGAAATGCAGAGGACTGAGGGGTGTCCAGCAGCAGGTTGAAGTCACCAAGGAGTAAGATGGGAGTGCCATTGTCAGGGAAGGAGCTAAGTAGGGCATCCATCACATCTAGGAAACTCCCCAGTGGACCTGGTGGGCAATAAACAACAATGATAAACAACAATAAACAATTGCATGGAATAGTGACAGTGACATCATGACATTCAAAGGAGGAGGGTGAGAGGTAAGGAAGAGGAACAATACCAAATCTCCACAGGGGGGAGATCAGGATACCAGTCCCTCCACCTCTACCTGTGGGTCGAAGAGTGTGGGAGAAGGTGAAGGCAGCGGAGAGAGCAGCAGGGGTGGCCATGTTCTGCGGAGTGATCCATATCTTAGTAGTGAGGCCTGGGCCAAGATGAAATAGACCTTCCGGACAGCGGACTGGCAGTTCCAAAGGTCACCTGCCACCACCACGTCGACACCGGAAGATCTAGGAAGGTGAATGAGATTGGAGGGGTTGCACCTGTGAGTAGAATCTCTCCTTCTAGGATATCTAGAAGGGGAGACATGGACTGGAATAGGGAGGTTGCATGTGGTGATAGATGCGGAGGAAGTAGAACAGGGAGAGACAATACTTTGATACTTACCATTCGGCGAGCACTCCCTAGCTGGCCTCCCTCGGTGGACACCTGTAGGTAGACTCTCACATCTTTGTCCACTGACTCCTGTAGGTAGACTCTCATGTCTTTGTCCACTGACTCCTGCAAGTAGACTCTCATGTCTTTGTCCACCGAGTATTCGTTTGGTGAGGCTAGGAAGGTAAGGCTGCCGCAGAAAGCTGCTGCTTTCCAGAACTATAGTTGCTGATATAGCTATGTGGCGCTAAGCACTAAGTGGCGATTGCCAGCTGATAACAATGGGGCCAAATTAACGAACTAACAGGTACCGCCCACTACTTGGAGAACGCTCAACTACAGAGACGGATGTTAGACCTGAAACAATTAAACTGATTATTGGCAGCTAACTATCAGTCAACTTCTTAAATAAAACCTTAAAACAGTGATGAACTACTAAAAGACACTGGAACAACAACAAACAAATTAAGACCACTAAATGGCATTAACTAGCACTACAACCAGTGAAAAGGTAGTGAACGCAGCGACTGAACAGGAAATCTAATGCCAGGTTACTTACGATTCCTAGCACACAACGAGACAATTCACCTACACAAGATCAGACATGATATTAGATCGTCTGTGAGATTGGTTCCAAAACAAAAAATCGTATTGGTGTTATTAAGCTTTAGCCTGCTTTGAACAGAGATGGTAGAGCTGAAGGGGCGGATGCTCAACCTGTCGGTGCGGAACCATGGCCTTGTGCACAGGAACGTGTTCCTGTGGGGAGGTGGAGCGAAAGAAAGGGAGAGAGTGTAGAGACTCATGTGGGGCAGCAGGGGCCGCCAGCACGACTCAGTCTGGTCCCAGTCTCCAAGCTCAACCTCCCCCAAGAAGACATTTCTGAAAATGGCTGAACACAGAGTGCCACAATGACACCCCTCAAGTCCACCACGTCCAACTCACACTGAGAGAGGACAGATGGGTAAACCGTCTACTGAAATTCAAAATTCATCATCAAACTTCAGCTACATGCACAGGTACAGTTTTTCAGGTTGGATTATTATCTTCGGCAAGCAGCCCAAAAGCCAGATTTGCAAGCTTCACACATGCAATTCTTAAAATGCAGTGAAGTGGCAGTAACGTCACCATATCGCTACAATACTTGCAATGTTGTGTTGAATGTCATTTTTATTAATTGAAGAACTGATCACCTACCTTCAAACTGTTACAGTATTGAACTATGAGAGCAGTGCTGGTGTGGGAGGGTGTCCCACGAAGCATGGGTAACGAACCCATCAGTGTGGATGATGCTGTGGAATACTCAGCTTGCGTTCCCTAACTAGTGGATGGCACTACTGATATACCAAGCCTGCACAGGTCTGAAAATAACATCCTACCCTTACCCAAACTGAGCCTGAGGCTAATCATTTCTTCCCATAACTGACCTGACCTGAACTGCAATACAATTTATAACAAACTGCATTTTTAAAAGTACCCTGTGTCCTTTTAATTCATCCTAAATTAACTTCAAAAATGTTTTGTTGTCTATAACACAATCACACAACACCCATTCAGGTTCGGTAGCCAGGCCTTACTGTGCTTTCTTCAAATATCACTGGAACATTTATAATCCATCAGCATTACATTTCAGGGGATTTATGCATTGTTATTTCTGAGAGGCAAGTAGTGTTTCTGTAACTAAGCTGTCATGTATCAAATTTCCCATTGAAGTGAATTAGTAACATCAAGTGTTTCATCCAATTATTTTCCTCAAAGGAATAGTTTTATTATCAGTTTTATTGTCAAAACTAAGCGTCCGGTTCTGGTAATGTTTTGATCACACACATCTCTTATGTAAGCTTCTTGATAACATGATCACACTAAGCTATGACCGCAGACAGGCTAGGAGTTGATGAGATGGGGGTGAATCTGTCTTTATATCTCTTTTTTCAATTGTGACAATCTGTGCGGGGATTCTGATAAGAGCACAATAATGCAGAATACAGTCCTGCTTCTCACACTTCAAGACTTTCCACTCAGAGATAATGGAAATGTTTCCAGACTAATCTGTACCTGTGGAATAACATTGATAACGTACTGTACATCCCTGCACTTCACTTCTTATATATTTCCTTATTAGACTGCTTGCAATAAGATTGCCTCATCACTTCAAGCACATCATATTATAACACTAATGTAAATACTTTTCTGCTTTTTCAGTGATTTTCTCGTCAAGGATATTCTGTAAATTATAACCATTCTATTTAAATTTTTTGGGGGGGTTGGGTCTGTCATACTAATATTGTTATGTAAGATTGTAAATAATAACTAAACAGAGACATAGACAAGCATAGATAACCAGTATTCACAATTAAATTATTTTGTTTAAAAAGTAACACCTTTTCCCAAAAAGATGTATGTTTATTTATTTATTTTATACAGCCTTCTTTGTTTATCTTTATCAAGGGTGTGAATAAGGTTGGCAGGTACTATATATTATTTCGGTTGTTCAATATGACTATTAATAGCATACCCTGAGCTCATATCTGATGAAACTGAGGAACACATTCCAGAACAGAAAAATAAATTTAACTGCCAACACTAATGTAATAAAAAGTTTATTAAAAGGCACATAGGCTCAGTTGGGCTTTCAGGCATTATCCTCTGGGTTTGGAGAAGGGACACCCACCTGCTTAGGCTGGTCTAGAAGATCAACTTCCAAGCCAAGAAAGAAGCCAGGGCTAACCCAGTTTCAAGAACAGTATATCTGGGGGATTTCAGACAATGGAAGCCTGATGATATCAATCAAACTGCAATGATAAAGCAAGTAATCCACTGACTTCTATTATAAGATGTGTCCTAACAGTCTCTATTTGTGAATAATTATTTATGCATGTATGTATATATATATATATGTATGTGTGCACAGTACACCTGTGTATGTATGGCTATATGATTTAATAGCAGAACACAGAATATGTATATATTTGCATTCTTAACCAAGTAGTCAATATATCTATTTAGATTTTTCTAGACTTTCTCACTTTGTACTTACTGCAACCATACAAGCCAGTAACCAGTTCCTGTTACTCCTTACTCTAAATGTACCCTTGTTCTGTGAAGCACAATTATGCATTGAATCCAGGATTAGATTACAGATTCATTTGACTTTATTGGGGTTTGGATTGTTTGCCAGGAATCTGAACCTGAATCATACGTCTCTCTACATTGATGGATGGAGGCCCACATTTTACAAAGTCAAAACAAATGCAAGCGACAGTTATAACAAGGGCTCATAGAACAGTGAATTTCAGGTGAATACAAGCAGACAATATTGCTATCATTAATAAACCTAGATTATAGGCATACGCTTGAGTAGTACTTTTGCATTATTGGTACAAATCCCATTAAAATGTTTTTTAAAAACATTTTTGCATTGATTTTTATGCAACAAAATACAAAAAACACAAAGCTCAATGAAATGAATAGATTGTATATTCAGGAAGCATGCCAGATTTAAAAATACTGGGAGCTACCAGTATATAAATATTGTTTCAGTTAAGGCGGCAGCATTCTGAGTTTATGATTTGATTTAACACAGTGGTGAACAGCATGCAACTCCAGAAAACGTTTTCCCAGCCCCACAATCATACAAACTGGTTTGCCTTTGTAGTGCCACTCGGGGTGGGGTGACACTCAAGTAAATGATTGATGGTAGTCTACATGACGTGATTTTAGCAGTACATTCTGAACACTTTGTTGTGGGTGCGGATTCAAGTTAGCTGGCCTTAGAAAAATTTGATATTCATTGGGAACTCATATGAAGCCACTACAGACAGTAACACCGGGAATTATTAATGGAGTTAATGGAGTTTCATGCTGCTGCTGACACTTGACTTACATGACAGAGTGGGACTAATTTAGAAAACAACTCTTGGCACGTTAATATATAATTACGCAAAGAAGTACATAATTGGACAGTGTACCAGTCAAAGGTTTGAGCAGTGGTGGGCCGTCAGGGCCTGCAAGGCCTTCTCTGCTGGCCTAAAAAATATCTGAATCACAGACTGATGTTAATTATATTTTTTCCATGAATACTTATTAAATAATTCCAAATGGTCTGTCCGCTTCCTTTCATAGCTTTTCTGGTTGCGCTGCTTCCAGACGTGTATTTTCATATTAAAGCATTTAACCAATCACATTTCAGCCATCATTTGTTGCCAGGGTCAAATAAATCTGCCTGGAGGCCTTCACAATCAGTTCTGCAGGCCCTGTAACATAAAATAAGTGTTGATCAAACTGTTGCTTCAACCAATCAGATTTTGAGTTGGGGACACGAAGGCCTTCTAGAAGGCCTAGGTAACGTCAGCGTATTCACACCCTTTGATTGGATAGTCAGAGAGTGTCTGACTATGATGCAATGTGATTGGTTAAATGCTTTAATATGAAAATACACGTCTGGAAGCAGCGCAATCAGGGGAAAAGCTATGAAAGGAAGGGGACAGACCACTTATTTAATAAGTATTCATGGACAAAATATAATTAACATCAGTCTGTGATTCAGACATTTGAGCAGACATTTTCAGCCCTAAAGCGAATTAAAACTTATGCCAGAAATACGACAGGGCAGGCTCGACTTTCAGCATTAGCTTCGATGGCGATAGAAAAGGACTTCTTGATGGAACTGAAACACATGGATAATCTGTACGACAGAGTAATTGAACTATTTTTGAGGAAAGAAAGGGGGATGGATTTTGTGTACAAATAATAAGGATTTTTGGTGAGTAAAATGTTGCTATTTTCCTAAATGATATTTTATGAAGTTATTATTGATGATTTTTTATGTGTGTTGCAGCTGTAGCACCCCGGGTTTGTTTCTTCAGTAAAGGCATTTATTCTGGATACACGAGTTATCTATCTTCGATGCAACGCAACGGGTGTCTGTTCGGTTTGTTTTTGCACTTTGTTTATTTATCTTTCTTCAGTCATGTTTCATTCTCGTTCTGTTCCACGTCTGTCATTGTTCCTGTTCGAGTTCCTCTCCTTGTCTTGTCATGCACTTCGGGAAATTCTGTTTTTTTTTAGGGAGGAGGAGGAACGCATAAAGAAATCTGCGTGCGAATAAAGCGGAACGTGAGAAGCGTACAGAGATAGGACGAGAGAGAATGACAGCGATAGTTAGAAGCGTGAGATAATTAGTGATTAGTAGTGTTAGTAACTTAATCTAAATCCCTAATGTTAGTAGATTAGTTGGTTAGTACTATATACATCTAACTAATATATACAAAGTGTAATTAGAAAGTAAGAAGGAAGTAAAACAAGATTAGAAACGAAGACGGAAAAACCGAAACATACAATTTCCCGAAGTGCATGACAGAACGAGAATGAAACATGACTGAAGAAAGATAAATAAACAAAGTGCAAAAACAAACCGAACAGACACTCAAAACATAACAATAAGATGGCTTTTATAGCCATAAAATAGTTATTGAGGGGTGGATTGATTCAGACGGAGCACTACTGAAGGCCTAGGTGTGAAATGCACGGCCCACCACTGGGTTTGAGTACACCTTCCATCTGGATTATGGCTAATCGGGCACATTCTTCAGCAAGATAATAACCGGAAACACACCTTGAAGTTGTACAAGAACTATCTGGTGAAGGAGGAACGTGAAGGACAATTCAAACTAATGACCTGGCCTGCCCAGTGTCACAGACCTCAATCCCATAGAACTTGCATGGGATGAACTGAACAGAAGAGGCAAAACAAAGCAACCCACAAGTGTCTCCGTGAATTACAGGAGAGCTGGGAAGACATGTCGGGTGATTTCCTGCTGAAACTTATTAACCAAATGGCCCATGTTTGTGAGGCTGTTATCAAAGCAAAGGGTGGCTAGTTTTTGAGGAATCCAAGATTCAATTTTCAATTAAATTATCTTTAACATTGCTTTGATGTTCCTTATGTTTGCGTGTTTTCAAGTAATTTTCAAGAAACTTATACGGTTTAAAACATTGTCAATAATTAAATAAACCTACTTTCCAGCAGGTGTACTCAAACTTTTGACTGGTACTGTATGCCAAGATAAATACGGGAACTGAGTCTCAAGCCAGGCTGTGGCAGTTATCCGTAACGTGCTCCAGAGTACTGGATGGAACACATTGTCAATGTCCAAAATCCAGTCCACAAAACCCACCTCTTCAGACTCCACTAGAGTCCATCTAGTCAATCTGTTTACTTGATGTTACAGGTAACACATGCCTGCAATGATGTCTTTTGCTAAATCTTGGCATATTGTTCTCGCCTTGTATTAATGCACATCTTGTATATAAGAGCGTTGTGTAAAAATGTAAATGTCTGCTAAATGGCATATATATACGTATATATTGTGGTGTCCCCAGGGGGTGGGCGACACTCACGGACCTTGCAGAGGGCGTAGGCAAATTCAAGAACACAGAGGAGGCAGTATTCAAACACAAAACAATGATTTATTAAACTAATACTGACAAAACACAAAAAGTCTTCGGGAATACAAACACACAAAGTCCGCAATCCTTAGCTCATTGTCAATGTCCAAAATCCAGTCCACAAATCCAGTTCAGTTCTGTAATCCAGTCCGTAGTCGATATCCAAAGCAATCCAATTCCATACACAATAACACTCCAACACTCTCTTTCCAAATCCTGGCTGGTCAAAAGACTTCACAGGTTCTCTACTTACAAGCACACTGAGCAACTCCTTCCCAAACACGTTCCTACTCCTCTCAATGTGGGTCACAAGATCAGCCCTTTAAATAGGCCTTGAAATGGCTTTCAGCTGGTCGTTAGTCCCCATTGCCTGACTCCGTTCAGGTGTGACTGTGGCCTGCTGGGAAATGTAATGTTTTGACTCCCATTTGTTGAAGGACCCGGCAGCCATTTCCTTGTGCAGACCCTTGGGCTGCCACAATATATATATATATATATATATATATATATATATATACAGTATATATCAGGGGTGGGCAATCTTACCCTGTGTGGGCCGGTGTGGGTGCAGACTTTTGTTCCAACTGAACAGTGACACACCTGATTCCACTAATCAAAGCCCTGATTGAAGACTTTGCTGATTAGTCAAATCATGTGAGCTACTGCTCGGCTGGAACAAAAGCCTGCACCCACACGGACCCACACGGGCCCACACAGGGTAAGATTGCCCACCCCTGGTATATATGTACAGTATAGATGATTCATTGATTGACTCAATGCCCAGGTCCTGAAATATTAAAGCAGTGCAAAATCACCACACTTCTGCCACCATGCTTCACATTGTAAAGGGGTACATTAGCGGTGGGAATCAATAGGAAAATTAGCATGAACAAACCCCACTGCTTAAGTACCCCATTATAACCTTCAAAATGATGGCAGAAGGGCGATTTTGCACTGCTTTGATAATTCAGGACATGGACATTTAGGTAATCAATGAGTCAACCGTGTATTCCATCCTGTATCAGAGTACTCTGCTGCAGAATCGGTTGCACAGCTGAAATTCTATCTATATCTATATTAGGACTTATGTGATGGTCAAATATCCTTTTTTTGCAAAAAGATAGAAATTAGCAGGGGATGCACTTACGTTTTCACAGCACTATATACTGTATATATAACTGAAAAAATAAAGGAAACCCTATGGTAAATGAGGGGCTGTGGCGTGCATTTTCCTGGCATGGGTTAGGTCCACTCAACCCCTTAGGGAGCAAGGTAAAGGCCAATAAAGACAAAGCCATTCTGAATGATCACCTTTATCCTATGGCGAGATTCTGGAGCGACACCTGAGATAGTGTTTTCCATCACCATCAACAAAACACCAAATTATTAAATTTCTTGTGGAAGAATGATGCTGCGTCCCTCCAACAGAGTTCCAAAGCACATTGAAGCTGTTCTGGTGGACCAAAACCCCATTAAGGCACTTTATGTTGGTGTTTCCTTTATTTTGGCAGTTACCTGCAATATGTAAAACTTCTTACGAGGCACACTGGGAGTGTTTTTTTTAATGTGCATTCATGTGCATATTCATATTCTCTGCTTTTAATAGAATTTCATCTGTGCGTATAGAAATTTCACTATTCATGGCAAAAGAAAAATAATATGCAAGGGTTCCACAGGAGACTTATGCTGCGGGACACAGTCACAGCCTTTTCACGGCTCCAGCTGCCCAAAATACATCTAAGGGGGGCTCTGTTAAATTAAGCTTGCATAACCGGCTACCACATCTCCCGCGCACCACAACCAGAAGCACAGCAGTCTCGCACAAAGCTGTGCTTTGCATTTCAAAGGCAAATGTAGGTGGAAGACAGATGCCTCGTGTGTAATAGTGGTCCTTGCCAAGTCTTCAAATGAAAGGGGGGCGCAAAGCTCAAGCATTAGAATTCCTCTACAAAGCAATCATTGGTTTCTTTCGAGAGTGGTTGGTGGGTGGGGAAAGGGCAGGGGGCGGGGCGGGGCGGGTGTCTTTTCTTTCTCCCTTGACTCAAAGTTTGATGTTTGTTGTTTGATTGACAGAAGCGGATCTGCAGAGACTCCTTCCTTGTTCGGGGCTGAGTCTGCCGACTTTTATCTGTTTTTAGGACTGTTATTCTCCTCGTTTAAATCTTTGTTTACTCATGCGGCAAGGTTCTGAAAATAGACCTGTTTACTTTTTTTTGCTGCACACACAGCTCATCTCTATTTTTAACAGAGAAAGCAGCTAGGACTATTGCTTTCCTATGACATATCAATAAAAATATTGATCTGGCCAAGCAGATAATTCCCAAAATTCTGGATTGGTTTCAACAGGGCACAATTGCAATGGGTACAATTATTATTTTAATTGATTTTTATTGATGTCATAGGAATGCAATAGTCATACCCACTGTATGGAATGTTTATGATAAAATACCTTTAGCCATACATTTACATTTTAGGTATTTAGCAGACGCTCTTATCCAGAGCAACTTACAAGATGTGTATTTATACATGGTAAATAGTGTGGTATGTTCAAGCATTCCCATCTTTTTACAATGTAAAGCAACTGTACTTCAGATTCCACCCTGTGCCTTAATTGTTACGATAGCTAAGTAAGCTTTCATGCTGCTCTCCAACAGTAGAGCTACAGAGGATTGCGGCAGTTAGTGCACTGCCTGCCCCAGCTGCGTGAGGCCGGGGAAAATCAGTTCCCTGGGAAACGCTGCCTCCTGTGGAACTCCCGGTGGGCACTTGCACGGTCAGGATGAGATTCCGGGCCATGGAGCGTGCCACCTTTTACACTACTGAGCTGGAAATAGGCTAGCATGAGCTGGAACCACAGCGACTTAACTGACTATCAACAAGATTGTTTTTCCACCTACTCAGCCAGAGAATGTGGGCTGGGGTTCTCCATTGTATTTTTTTTCTACCACTGGTTATTTACTGTGGACAGTGATGGTGGCATTCTCCTTTATTCATTTCCTCTGTCTTTATTGAGGTTTTACAGTAGCCTGGGAAGATGTAATGTAGTTTGCCAGCTGTGGGTCAGAAGTAATAATAATAATAATAATAACCCTCATTTATATAGCACTTTTCATCGCAGAGCGATGCACATCGGACAAATACCCCGGCGCCAGTCCGTGTAGGGCTTTAAAAGTTAAAAATAAAATTTTAAAATCAATTCTAGCCTCAATAGGAAGCCAATGCAGAGTAAATAAAATAGGGGTAATATGCTCAGTGCGTCTCGTTCTAGTGAGCTCCTTAAAGCGTTTTTTGGGCAACCAGAATAGACAGAGTAGGTCAACACTAGCCAGACAAGTGGACTGAGCAGATAAGAAAAAACCCCAGAATACAAATAGCATTCCAGCAGCTTTGCTGCTTGGACCCCTACTTTAAATAAAAAGAAACAATTGATTCATTAGCCATAAAACTGGGGACAACCATTCATTCATGAACCTAAAACTCGGATACATTCGGAAATGAACAACTTTTTAAAACTGTGACAGTTCTCCTATTCTGCGCTAAACGGGGTATTCCTCATAATATAATAAATAAAGAATAATATTGACACATTGACAACAGAAAGTAGAACTAAAAATAATATCAGCATGCTGTGGTGTCCCGTATAATAATGGAGGCACTATTATAGACAAAACAATGTATTACACAAATACTCTTGACAAAAACACACAAAACAAAGGGTAGGGTATTCACGGAATCCAACACACATAAAGTCCAAAATCCTACTCGTCGTCATTATCCAAAATCCAATGTCACAATCCAGGTCAGTTCCATAATCCAGTCCAGTAGTCGGTACACAAAGGTGGGTCCTCAAACAATCCAGGTCAAAACATAATAAACAATCCAACTCACTTTCAAACTCTGTTTTTCTAAATCCTGGCTGGTCAACAGACTTCACTGCGTCCCCCCCCCCTCTCTCTCTCTCTCTCTAGTTTTCAGCTGTAAGTTAGTCCCAATCACTTCACTCCATTCAGGTGCTGGACTGAGGCCTGCTGGAAAATGTAGTGTTTCATTGGCTCCAGTGGCTCCAATGTGTTGAAGGCCAGGCAGCCAATTTCTTGGGCTGCCACAATGCATAGAATCTGCAATAAAAACATACATATTACATAATTAAAACAACAAAAATATTATTAGTATTAAAGAATAAGTAAGAAATGTCATACCTTTTTTCATAGGAAGATTTTTGATTGGTGAATTTTGTTTCCTCCCTGTTACATTTTTTGGGTGCCATTCATAATCGGTTTTTTTGGCAGTGAAGTGTGTAATTAAAAAAACTAAAAACAAAAGAAAACTAGTTTCATTCTCAACAGTTTTTGTTGCGAATGAATTATACTGTTTAAACATGCACACACGAAAAGTTATTTCAATAATGTAATTTATTCAATTTGACATTAGCGTGCCATAAACGACAGAAAAAAAACAAAAACAGAAAACAATCTGTGGAGGGTGTTGGTCTCAGCAACAGGGGAGTGGCAGGATTGCCTTTCTTTTGCCACGGCATGGCTGTAGAGGCCTTTGGAGCAGTGGAACTTTCCAGGGGCAGGTTTGGCACTCTTACAGGGTGTGAGACTGCGAGAGTGTGAACTGTTGCCCGAAAGGTTGTTCCAAAGGCCATTATTCACTTGACTGATTGGGTTTGTGTGTGAGAATGTGAGTGGGTGTGGTGTATGTGAATTGTTTTGTGTTGAGTGATTGTGATTGGGGTGTGTGAATGATAGACAGGTGATTGCCTCACGAGTCCCACCTCAGCCAGGCAGAAAGTGAGCCTATTTAAGAGTAGGTGGAGCGAGTGAGGAGTCAGTGTTGTTAGTCTTTCCATTCATGCATGTGTATTGAGGGTTGTTAGTCTTGTCATTCATGTGTGCATTTCATGGGAGTTTCTTGTTGTTCAGTGTGTGTGTGTGTGTGTGTGTGTGTGTGTGTGTGTGCGTGCGTGCGTGCGTGCGTGCGTGCGTGCGTGCGTGCGTGCGTGCGTGCGTGCGTGCGTGTGTGTGCGCGAATATGTTCATTTAATGTGTCGTAGAGTGTTCATTTAATGTGTCACATATGGTGTGTGTTGTGTTCCCCCACAAGGGTATTAAGAGAACTCACACTAAAGCAGTGGAGAGTGTCTGAGCAATGGCCCGAGAACTCTCACTGAATGAGTGGCGTGTGGGTGTGTTGAAAGAGAACTTGAACTGAAAAATTTGAGTGTCTGTGTAAAGTCCAGACAAAGAAGGTGCAGTGTTCTGTTATACCGGGGGAAAGATCCAGTCTGGAGACCGGCAAACCCCACTCCTCTGCCACTTTACCATCTGCTGCTTAGCTCACATCCGGGAATTTGTCACGTGGTGTGACAAAGTCATATACTGTATCTACTACTTCCGTGAACAATCCGTGAATTTGACTTGAATGATGTCTTTGTCAAAGATGCATCCACGCTACTGTTGAAAGGCTTTGTTATGTATATACCCTGCTTTCCTGCAAGTACATTATTCCATGGTAATCCATCTTTTTCAGTGTTTTAAAAGATTAATTGCTACAGAAAAAGTACAAAGCAAGAAGAGTTGTCTTTTACTCTAATTGTTGAGAACTGCAGATAACATTATCTTTTCCAATTTGTGCGCAATTTCAAAAATGTATTTCATGAAATTGTAATGCAGTTGTCATGAATATATAGATCATAACTGTACAACTGTATAACCTTTTGTATCAGGATTTGTATTCAATCTTTCCTATTCCCAGTGTTTTTCCTTCATAGAACATTTTCCAGTATTATTGATGCATGCATTTCTGTCCAACCCCGGTCTTCCGACCAGAGAGCGCGTCTCTGTACACTTTATATTCTAGTTAGCCAATGAGAATATAAAACTTAGCTGTCGTTCCTCCAATCATCACCTTCCTCATTTTTGACCAAGGATGACAATGACTTGAGATCTTGACTTGGAGTCCCCCGTGAGTGGTGATCCCACTCTACATATGAGCAGCATTGGCAGAATGCAAACTTCCATCACACATACTGTTGTATTTATGATTGGCTAATTATTTAATATATATACATGGTCTAGTTTGAGCTTTTGGAGAATCAAACGACCTGTTTTGAAGCAGTCTAATGAATGTTAAAATTGTTTTGATTTATCGATGCTAGGTGGATCAATATGGGATCGTACGGCTGCAGATATAGCTAACAAGCTGGGATTGGTGCTAACTCTGATAAACATTGCAGCTAGCATTACCTAAATAACCAGGAATAACAAACAATGTGTGGTTATAAGAACATGTTCACCAACTTATGCTACCTATGTATACACTCTGTGGTCCAAGTAAGCCCAAGCACGTCCACTGCAGAATGTGACGCCATCCCTGGAAAAGCACAAAGAATTTGATTTGTTACCTGGCCATGTACCTTGGTCTGTAACTTGTACCTTGGTGTAACTAAATGAAGTTGGGCCAGTGGTAACTCCTTATAAGGCCCAAGGGGATGCTGAAACCCTGTTTTATAGTTAAGTAAGGTATGCAAAGCAAGCAAGTCAGTTGTTTCAAAATAAACGCATGGCAGGGTGATGTGACCCCCAAAGAGAAGCGGAGAAGTATTATTTTCAAACAATTTACTTGCTGCTTGTACTTGTACATTATCCTGCTTATTAATTCACAAACTTGATGTTCAATTGCTGAATTATGTTTAGAAATATGTTTACATATCGAACTCTAACATTGCAGTGCAGGTGAACAGCAAATTACCTAGATAGGAGGTTCACTTTCAACATTTAATATAGACCTTTAGAACACCCTCTCGACCAATCAGAATGGAGAATTCAACCAAGCTGGGGTTGGAAAAGGATTTATAACTGAAATTCCCAAGCAGTTCACAAATGGCTAAATGTGTTTTTCAAGTTATAACTATTTTTTTTACATTGAAAGTAAGCAAGTCAGGATGCAGCATGAGGAGAGAGAGGAAAAAGATGTATAGGGGTAGAAACGGTCAAATTTCATCCTTTGGGGGCCTCCTGGGTGGTCTAGTGGTTATAACGTTCAACCCTGGCCACTGCAACCAGGGTTTGATTCCACCAGCCGTGCCAGAGTCGGCTGTGGTCAGGAGTGCCACCAGGGGGCAGCAATTGTCTGTCCGCCCCAGGGAGGGTGGAGGGAAGCAGACATGAAGTTTGCTGCATACAGGAGTGGCTGTGGAGTACCAGAGTTATGGTCGACAGCTTGACAAGTGCCATCTCAGAGGAGACGATACTTTGCCCGTGTCACTTCCGGTCACAGGGCTACGTCAGCAAACTCACAATACGAGTGGGGGATTGACATGAAAAATAGAGGGTGTAATTGCCCACTAAATTGGGAGAAAA
Source organism: Aldrovandia affinis (assembly GCA_029706075.1). Lineage (NCBI taxonomy): Eukaryota > Metazoa > Chordata > Actinopteri > Notacanthiformes > Halosauridae > Aldrovandia > Aldrovandia affinis. The sequence goes on along the minus strand of JAINUG010000098.1, from coordinate 1,490,443 downwards.
TTGGATAATATCAGAAACAAATTCTTAAAACAAAAGAAAAACAAAACAAAAAAATCATCCTTTTGGTGAAGCTAGGATCTTTCTCTTAACTCAATGCCACTGGATATGCTGATGACTTCCTCTCCTACCTTTCATTCCTATATCACTATCCTATCTTCCTCTCCTACCTTCCATTTCTGTCTCACTATCCTATCTTCCTTTCCTGCCTTCTGTTCCTATCGCCCTCTCCTACCTTCAGTTCCTATCCCTCTCTCCTATGTCTCTCTCCTATGTCCCTGTCCTACCATCTCCCACTCTCCCTGTTTTTTTTCACCTCCAGCTGTTGCACCAGGACTTTGAATACGGTGGAGCTGTCACGTCTCGTGTTCGTGTTCCCCGTAATTAGGTGTTTTCATTTATTCCATGTTTTCCTGGTTGTCTGGTCCGTGTTTTCATTTTCACTTACCTGTTCCCAGTCTTGTCATTGTATTATCGTTTTCACCTGTTCCTCATGTGTCTGATTGCAGTTAGCTGCATTCGTGTTTATTCCTAATTGTTTCTCGTTATGTCTGATGTAGTTAGCTGTTCGTTTCCATGTTCATTTCCTGATTGTCTCGTTATTGTATTATCGTTTTCACTTAATTCCTCATGTGTCTGATTGCAGTCAGCTGCATTCATGTTTATTCCTGATTGTTTCTTGTTAGGTCTAAATGTATTTAAGCTGTGTGTTTTCCCATGTTTGTTGGCAGATTGTCTTGTGCTTTGCGTATGCTTACACTACTCTCCAGCGTTATCTCTGTTCCCCCGCGTTTCGTTTCATCGTGTTTGTGTTCGTGCTTGTGCTCCAGTGTTCGTCTTTATCCCAGTCTCGTTCCCGCTCCTCCCTGTGTTCCCTGGACTGCTTTCACGGTATCGACCTTCGCCTGCCCACTGACTACGCCTTGCCTACCCCTGATACCCCTGAAGCCCGGAACGAACTCTGCCTGTCCCCGACCATTCTTTCGATCCCTGCATTGCCCTGATTACTCCTGCTTGACCATTGCCTGTTTTCAAAATAAAAGAAGTTTTTGCATTTCTTGGTCCGCGCCTGGTTTTCCGACACCGTTCCTGACAGGAGCAAAGGTTCTATTGGAAGTAGAGGCACTTGCAATACTTATTTTGCCAGTTACATAATGTATAGTGTGTATATCTCCAACAGCATTGTGGTACCACAGTCATTTAGATAATTTAAACCTCAAGCCTGTAACCATGAACCATCATTTTCCTTACGTGCAATTATATTCTGGACTTACTCATGCACAAATTACATCAATTTACACTACAGGCATTTAGCAGACAGGCATTTATCCAGAGCAACTTACACAGGTGGATATATTCTGAAGCAATTGAGGTTAAGTACCTTGCTCAAGGGTACAACAGCAACACCTTACCTGGGAATTGAGCCTGCAACCTTTGCTACAAGCACAATTCCCTAACCCTTATACTGTACTTTGTGTTTGTAAGTGTACTATATTTAGTATGTGGACGCATGTTTTTTTTCCCATGAATATTTGTTTTACCCATTGCAATGCCTCAATGAGTTGTCATTCAACATTTACCTTTTTTGGGGCCAAACATCGTTGACCTCATTGGTAAATAATGTTGGCCCAAAGTTATTTTGGCCAGTGGACCTACATTGCCTAGATATTGGAAAAACAACCAAAATACTTTAGAACAACTTTGGCGAGACTTAAGTATGCCCACGAATTTACATAAACCTATTGTCGGCTTATACCAAATTCCAACGTTTGATTTTTTTAAATATTGTTTTGGCAGATTTCAATAATTGACTAGTTAAAAAACCTAACCACGTGTTTTTTAGGTAAGGAAAAACATCTAATTCTACAAATCATTAAAATCCTTTTAATGCTGCAAAAAATGCTCATCTTGACAGACACCTGAAATTAACAATGCTCATCTCTTCCAGTCCAGACGTAAAAAGAGAATCGACTGAGGTGTCACACATTTTATTTGACCTTTATTTAACCAGAGGGGTCAACAGAGAACTCAATACTCATTTGCAGTTGAGACCTGTGCATTTACATTTACATTTTAAGCATTTAGCAGACGCTCTTATCCAGAGTAACTTACAATGTGGCTCCCACTCTGTGGAATCTAAGTGGTGTGAATGGCAACGGATTGTGTAGCTGATCCAATTTTTGTATCAGATGCCACGCCCCTATCTTGGCTACCTTCACCACTGATTGCCAGAAATCTGGTAATCAATTGCATAAGCAATCTATTGTGCCCAAGCATTGTAATTTGGATTCAGCGCACTGTCGATGCTCCCAACAGTCACACTCCAGATGGATGGGGTATACCCTTCTGACACAGCAACTCACCAGGGTGGCATTCCAAACCACTCCCTCCCTCCCCCCTCTTCTCCTCATAATCAACAATATTTCGTCCGTGCCCTACACTGTGTGTGACTTGCTTGTTTCTGACGTGAGGACAGTGCTGCTGAGAGGAGTAAAGGGGTGATAGTTGATTCTAGAACGCTGTTTAGTTTTACGATTACATTGCCAGTCAGACCTGGTCATTCATTCTAATTAAACGCATTCCTATTCTTGCACTTCTTGCAAAGTGACAAATGGCACTCCTGACCCTGGAAATATGCAGGTGGTTCAAACTGTAAATCCATTTCAGGCCTTAATTTCCATATTGTAGTTATTTACCAGGTTGACATCCAAATCATCTGGTATCCCTGCTCTTATGCATTAACAAAAAACTTGACAAAAGCTACAGCTAGTGGAATATTCAGGTTTGAAAAAGACCACTTAATGTTGCATTCCTTGTGAATTTGGATAAGTCACACATTCTTGTTTATTTGTACATTGATGTTTGTTAGCCTACAGTTTACTGCTGCCTTGTATGCATTCTGTATTATTAAACGTTTTTACACAAACCCGAATGAGCAAATTAGCAAATCATACAATGTGAAGTGACATTAATTAAAAAAAGAGCATCTCCAAAAAAACTAAAACACAAAAGGACAGGCACACTGTGGCCACCCATAGTTTGGCAGTTTAAACCAAAGCTGGCTTCTTTTCTCACCAGTTAAATTTGCAGCGATTCACAGTGTGAGGCAGGCTTTTGTCATCATGTCAATACAATGGATTATTCCTGGCTGAGTGGTAAGGACAGCTTATCCTGGGACATCTTTCTCAGCACTTTTACATGACTCGAGAGGATTTCCATATTTTCTAACCATCACATCCCATGCAGGGCCAGAAAATCAATGCTTCTCTTTCAGGGAAATGCTTTTATTTGTGGCACATCGACTGAACAGCAGCTAAAAAGGCCTTTGATTTATCATCCCCGAAGTAGTTGACATTTCTTTTGCAAACACTTGACATTTCAAAATAGTCACCCTTGTTGCTGTGCAAAGCTGCATACAACTCCTGACAATGCGTTGCTATCGCTCCTGATTCTGGGTGCTTGTCTGCCACTTTCGATGGATTAGCGAGACACGTCAATTTGAAAACAGGCATGTACAAATGAAACAAATGCAAGTGAGTCACTGAATGGTTTATATGTGGGCCAAATGTAATGGAATGCAAGCCTTATTGTTTTTGGTACTTGTACTTCAGGGGAGCTGGCATCAATGTGTATCATCAACTGGCAAGTGCTGAGGAAATGGTGAATTCAATTAGTCTGTGTCAAAAAAATAATATTGTGGGAGAAGTTAAGGGTGGGGTCTAGTACTACATTGTAGTTATCTGTGTTCTTCGAGGGGACCAGGATTGCCAATTGTAATTCACCTATGATAATCATGTGAACATTAAAGCATTACAAATGATTGTAGCTTTTTTTCAGAACCTTATCATTCTTGTGTTGCACTGATGTCATGGAAAGGAGTAGCTTTTACATTTAAGCACACACACACACACACACACACACACACACACACACACACACACACACACACACACACACACACACACACACACACACACACACACATACTAAAAGAGACAAATGTTCTTATATTTCTATGTCATTTTTTCATTTCGCCTCCTAGGCAATAAAAAAATGCATTTGCATAACTATTTTTTTCACAGCAAAACAGCTTGAGCAAATTGTGCCGTATACACACTTTGATGCTAGCTAAAAATACCTTGGGCTCTACAGTAAAACAGAAAATACAAAATTAGCAGCAGGTACGCCAGCCCTACCAGAACCCTAACTGGGGGAAAAATGACAATCTGCCCGGGGGAAGGGTGGCTTCCAGGAAGGATGGTGCTTCTCAGCCAGCCAATGGAAGAGCAAGGGAGCAGAACGACTGTGCCGTGCCCTTACAAACACATTAAATAGCTGGATCTATAGTAAATTGTCAATTATAATTAATTCAATTATAAGTAAGTCTGCCCTGGGCAGGTTAAACAAGTGAGGTTGGAGCTGATGCAAGTGAAAACAGTTTGTTTCATGGGCTACGTCTTACTGTTGAGCACCCTGCCTTATCACCTCAGTTATGAGAGGAAGTCGCTATTTCCGAGGCCTTTGCCATTTTACCCAGGGGTGGCTCCTACCAAGAGGCTCTTTTGGACTGATTTACACGTTGACCCATAGGCTTGTAGGCATGTTCCCTATGGACACATGTGTCATCTTAGTCTAATCTGGGTTGGAAACCTCCAACAGTTATTCGTATTTTCTTAATCCAATGATTTACTGATGAATGACTGGCACTGTATTATTTTAGTAATGTTTAGCGTAGTATTTTAGTAGTGCTTAGTGCTAATGTTTGTCATTTCAGGCATTGTGGGGCATTTCAGGTTACCCTGCAGACATGCTTACTGCCACTTGGAATTAGATTTCCAGAGTCTGTGGTGCCATATGCTACTGGGATGGAATGGTTTGTTTGCCATGGACTGGTTTGAGTGACACCTCTCTGTATGACACCTCTTTGTATGTGCATCTACTTTGAAGCGTGTGCTGACAGTCATGGCTTTTTTCTCTCTGAGCTAGTGGTCAGAATTCAATACCAGCCCATGGGGCACATCACTACACTTAAAGCATATGATTTTAAAGGACAAGCCACCCAACTGCACCCACAACAAGTCATTTTGAATTTATAAGGGGTAGGCAAAATAATGGAAGTCCAGGTTTTGTGCTCATTACACCAGGTTATGCATTGTTACAAGTGGTTTCCCAATGGCAGCCCTACCATAAATATCAGCTTTGTGAAGCTCACAGTTCACAGAAGCTCACAGCTCACAACGTACAGTTTTAGACTGGGTCAAATAGGTGTAGGTTCAGTTCTGTGGTATTTTTTTTTTCTGAGCCCATTTTTTCATGGTATTTACCCACTTGTTGTGTCCATCTATCCCTGTTGGTGAGCTTCAACTTGCGATCACTGTTTCTTTTCCAGATGTTTTTCCTTGTTTGGCAAATGCCGTTATGATTCTCAACACTGTTCCCCTTGAGAAATGAAATCATTTGTCTGTTTCTGTGGCTCGTGCACCTGTAATTTGGACACCAATTATTATTATTATTATTTTTAATTTATTTATTATTTCAAATAAATTTGGTTGCCAATTATACACTCTATTTATTTCAATTCCCCCCCCCCACGAGTCCGCCGCTCGTCCTCCGGGAGCGAGACACACATTCCTGGCCGATTGTTCCCGCCTCTTCCGAGATGGAAATTCTTCCACGGACGCCTTTAACCTTCTCCTCGACGGACTCGTGCCGGCTCACCCTCACCACTCCCCAGGAGGTGGACAGCCAAATGCCGCCTCCGATTGGGGCTGACGACCAGGGCCGGTCTGGTAGAGATGCGGGTTTCGAACCTGTCCCTGACAGGCAGCGCACGCCACACGAAAGTGTGGCGCGTTAGACCGCTACGCCATCCGCCGCCCCCGGGACACCAATTATTTGACCTCTTTCAAAAGTAGATCTTTCATGTTGCTTTAGAAACTCACTGAAATTAATATGAAACACAATTGTAGACTTATTTTTAATTGCAATTTAGTTACTTCCAAATACATGTCCGTTTTCATTTGATGTTTCCATTATTTTGTCTACTCCCTGTATGTTATTTTACTAGGGGTATAGTGATAATAGTGATGTGTTTTAGTTTTTTTATGAATTTTTCCCAAGTACATACTTTCGTTCGAAACGTGATGTCAGCCACTGCTTCTTTTCACACTGCAGTTTACAAGTTAAACTTGCACAGACATGAGTCAGTTTAAGACACTTCATGTGCAGCTTTAAACAGGCATACTCTAGGCACCCAACCAGCAGAAACACCATCAGCCGACAACCACTCAGAACAGAAAGTCAGGACAGAGAGAAAGCCAAGAAATTTACTCAATGAGGAGACATCTGATGGCATCCACCCGGCGAAGGAGCAGAGGCCGATCCGCAAAGCAGAGACCGGGGAGAAGCAGTACAGCTGCGGTGCACTGAGGTGGGTGAGTAGACGTAGCAGCGGTAGCCAATTCTGTGTAGCTCCGTTCAAAGAAAAACTGTTCACTTCTAAGAGAAGCACCCCTTGGATAAATGACAATATCCAGCAAATCAAAAGAAAGTGTAAAAAGGTGGAGCGGAAATAGAAAGCCTCTAATTTGCACATAAACTTTGGCCTCATGAAAGACCTTATGCTGAAATACAATAAAGCTGGAAAGAATGCGAGGCAAATATTTTTCTGCTATCATATCTGAAAGTTCCCTTGATGTAATTCCCACTAGATTTCATAAAGAAGTGTTTGGAACTGTGTGCAATGATGTTCTTATCATAATCATTAACAGATCACTCGCTACTGGGACAGTTCCAGCTTAAGCAAAATGAAGTTTTGGCCATATATCTTAAAACACAGCAGCAATAGCTGTGGTTCAACCCCTACTCAAGAAACCTAGCCTTGAATCCTTCATCCTTAGCAACTATAGGCCAATTTCTAAGCTTCCTTTTCTGCCTAAAGTTGTAGAGAAAATAGTTTTTAAGCAGCTAATTGCTTTTCTGAGCAAAAATTGTTATGGCCACGGCCGCAACTTTGTATATTTTTTGTTTCCTCGCGTTTTCCCTTCCCTTTTCCTTGTGTTCCTGTTCTCCCTGTCAGTTTCGTGTTTGTGCGTGTGTTATATGGGCGCGGCTTTCCTCCTCTGCATTCTCCGGCTCCCTCCTGATTACATGGATCTACAACACCTGCACTGCCTACTCACCTGTCATCAATTATCATCAGCCCTGCAGTGTATATCAACCCCGGTTTCTCATCCACTCACTGTCAGATCGCTGGCCTGCCTGCCTGTCTGCCTGCCTGCCCACTTCCTTGCCTGCCTGCCTGCCTGCCTGCCTGCCTGCCTGCCTGCCCGCTCGCCTGCCTGGCTACCTGCCTGCTCGCCTGCCTGCCTACCTGCCCGCTTCCCTGCCTGCCTGCCTGCCAGCCAGCTTCACTGCCTACCTGCCCGCTCGCCTGCCTGGCTACCTGCCCACTCACCTGCCTGCCTACCTGCCCGCTTCTCTGCCTGCCTGCTAGCCAGATTCCCTGCCCGCCTGCCCACTTCCTTGCCTGCCTGCCTGCCTGCCTGCCCGCTTGCCTGCCTGCCTACCTGCCCGCTTACCTGCCTGCCCACTTCCCTGCCTGCCTGCCCGCTTACCCGCCTGTCCTTCGTCTGCCCTCACCATTGCTTCCCTACCCCAGTCCCTGTTCATAATAAATACCCTCACTTTACCTCATCCTCAGTGTCTGTGTCTGCATTTAAGTCTGGTTTCTGCTCCAACTACAGTACCAAAATGGCCCTGATTAGAGTGTTAAATAACTTATTAATGAATGCAGACTGTAATATATCATCTATATAGTTCTCTTAGACCTGAGTGCAGCTTTTGACACCAATGATTGTGTGATATTAATGTAATGACTAAGAACTTGGGTTGGTCTTGATGATAGCGTACTGGGTTGGTTCAATTGCTATCTGTCCAGGATACATTTTCAGTGGCAATTGGTGAACATGTGTACTCAAATGCTCCTATTACCTGTCGGGTCCCCCAGGGATCAATACTAGGGCTAATCTTGTTCTCATTTTATATGCTGCCCCTTGGCCATATTATTAGGAAGCATTAAATATCATTTCATTGTTATGCAGATGATACAATTGCAAAACCAGGTAATACAAGTAAAGGGTTTGATTAATAAAACCTAAAGCTTTGAGAGCTAGTTGCATTTCTCTGTTCTTTGTCTTTCTGCTGATACATACAGTACATTCATGCAGAAATATATATCCTGTGTTTTTATCCTGGACCATACATAACAGGAAAATGTACATTAAGCATGAGAACAATCTTTGTCAGCAGTTTGAGGAAAAAACATATTGGCTCAATACCAAATAACAGGATATATGAAGTCACCGATGGGTTGTACTATTTCTATTGGATAGATTGTGTGTACACTACTCTCCTATGAAAATGAATATAACATGTGGTTGGAAACTTTGCAAACTGAAGAGCTGTAGCATTGTACAGGGTCTATCTGGGTGGGTGTTAAATTAATATTTATTATTGAATTGGGTTCAAGTACTTTGTTGTTTGTCATCTGTATCTCCAACAGCATCAAGAGATAAGAATCCAACACAAGCAAAGTATCTGCTCCCCTCAATTGTCAATTGTCTCTCGGATATCCTCTAGCCTAATTCAGATAAGACAGAATTTCTGATAGAGGCCCGAAGCTGCAGTCTGATTTTATTTATTAGGGACTGGACACTTTAATCCCAAATGTTAAATCTGAAGTCAAAGCCCTTGGTGTTATTTTTCATATTCATCTAGATTTAGGAAAAACATGAAAAATACATCCCAGCCATGCTACTATAATTTGAGACATTTTAAAAAATCTGATATGTTGTTGTCATTTGTAGATAGTCATACATGCCTTAATATAATCTAGATTAGACTATTGCAATGCTATCTATTCCTATCTAATAGAGATATCTATCAATGGCCATGCCTTATCTTGCCTGCAGCTGGCTTTTAACCAGAACTAAAAAGAGGACACATATCACTCCAATCCTAGCCTCATTACACTGGCTACCAGTAACTTTTAGAAAAGATTTAAAGATTTTATTAATACATTGTGAAGCCCCCTGAGTACATCTCAGAATGATTGATCTCATCTCTGGTCCTCAAGGTCTTTTTGTAGCAATGAGCCATTTGAAAACATAAAAGTGACGTAGCCTTATCTGTACAGGAACTATATTCCAGAGAACACCAGACCCATTTTTTAAAAACTTTCTTTTAATTCCTGTTCTAAACTGTATGCCATCACTTTTGTTTTGAACTGGCTTGTGTTATTTGAATTGGTTTACACAATGTTACATCTTTTTCTTAATTTCTATTTTATTGTTTTTACTATTTCTTTTGTCTTATTGTTTCTTTGTTATTTTATTTGGAAAGTCTTTTGAATATAATGCATGAAAAGCACTCTATAAATAAAGTTATTATTATTATTATAATTATTAAATTAAATGTACTTAAGTAAATGTATTACATTTGTTATTAAATGTACTTAACTATCTTGGGTTAAATACCTTGTTCACAAATGCCACGGCAGTGTCCCTCAAATACCACAGCTGTTCGCTGAGTGGAACTCTACATTGCCACATGGGTCATTTTGCAGAATGTATTTTTTTTAAAGGAAGACTAAAATGCATTAAACCAAATGAATGAACTGTCAGAAGAAGAAAAAACAGAACCAAACCAAAGCTCTATGAAAGTATCATTTTGAAATTGCCAATCCATTTTTACCTTTCAATAAAGTCTCCTTGTAGTGCAGTGATGGAGGTGATGACTTTGATAAATCTTTAATGTGAGCCTTTAACATGATTTAGGGGGAGCATCGTAGCGCTGCCCTTTCCAAGTGGAAATTGTGTCAATGCATGAGGGCCTCGTTCATGAATACTAAACCTGTTACAATGATATATATAGAGATGCAATGCACGTTACAATATGAAGGGACTGTGATCACAGGCAATCACACTTGCTGATCCCTGGTGATTATGCAAATTGACACAGTATAGTGACCAGCATTACAGTGACCCTGCATTATAGTGACCTTGCAACATAATGACCACGTGCTATATTGACAGCATTATGGTGACTGCACAATTTCAAGACCGTGCAGTATAGTGAGCTTGACATCTAATGGCTGTGCTTTATGGTGACCATATAGTCCTATAAATGCTGCTTATGGGAAGTGACCACTTACACTGATAAGTAAAGGACTCATGACAGGCTAAGAGTTTTCCATGAGGCTAATGCTTTTCCCTCACAAGTAACCGTCACTGTGGTCATGAAAGGAACAGAAATCCAACCCATGTTTTCATTCTAGCAATGGCAAGGAAGTGTATAAGTTTAGACCTAGAGATAACTGGTAGGTCTGACACATGGGACACCGACTGAGACCGAGACGTTTTCAGGACAAGCGAGTGGATCATCCCCTCGAAACAGCCTGAAAATCATGGAACTTATTTGGATTCACAGTACTTGTTGCCATTTTATTTTGAGATAAGGATATTGCTTGTTTTCATTTCTGGCTCTTTTTAATTAACTTTTATTGGTAACACTTTACATTAACTCTATCTTCATAAAGCATTCATAATGTATTCATGAGCATTAAAACAATGGTACATTACAATTACAGAGGGCATTATGAATGCTTTATGACATGTTTTACTTGTACTTTACATTACATGTAATGATGCTGTTATGTGATGATCAACAGAGCCTATTATGCATACTGAGCTCCTCGTGATGCATTCATAAATGCTTATGAATGTATTATGTATGCGCCATGTTCTTGGGTTAGACCTATCCCAGGTTGTGACATAATGCATACACATGATTGTAATGAATGCATCATGAAGAGCTCAGTATTTAGAAAAGGGACAGGGGCTGACTTGTCTTTCCCAACAGCAAAGTTATTTTTATTTTAAAATCACCAAACGCCTGAAAAAACATCATGGTGATCCAAGTGTTAACCAGTTTTTTATTCCTATCGGTTGCTGAAACATTCTAGGCAAAATGGGCAAATAATTAAGTTTCATATTTAATCTATCAATCTAACTGCCCCCAGCCCCTTACTGATGGTCTGCTATGAGGAAGATATGCAAATAAAAAATTGGTTAAGATAAGCACTGCCCTCAAAAGCCTTCAGGATAGGCTAATGTTTTTGAGATTAAAATAATCCTTTGGTTTACATTGAAGGAGAAAGATGTCAGTTAAAATAAACCATGTTACATTTGAACATCTGGGTTTGTGAATATAGAGGATATAGAAAATATAATTTGGAAAGGACAAAATTTAAATATTTTAACGCAGAAAGAGCTTTCTCAGCAACACTCCTGATCATAATGGCCAACAAGTGTAATTTATTTCCTTCCAGTCTACATTTATATTCTAATCCATCTCATGCTATTCAAACAGACCAATTGATTCCTTATAAATTAATATTCCTCCTTTAAAAATGTTTCAAATTTTGTTTTAACAATTCAGTCAAGAAGAGCTGTTAAGTTTCTATTTCCCGCAAGTTTACAATCATATTTTGACATGGCCTTGCATCAGCACTACACTTTTCCACAAGCCAGTAACAAGTTTTCACATGACACACTACAAGCCACACAGGGTACCACAGGAAAGCTACATCTGTTACTGATGGCAACTGGTAAACCGTTTGTCACCTGGTTAGTGGCTAGGGGGGAACTTATTCATAAGTAGGAATCCTGACTGACTTAAACCCCCCATTCAGCGATTTAGTTTTACAATGTCTACTGTTCTTACATTGAAGGTTATTCACATTGCATGTTGCACTACGCACATGTTACAATAGCTCTCTATCCTGTCCTGATTAAACATAAACTGCCAAATCAAAAAAACATATTTTTAATTAGATTTTTAAGCAGCTCTGGTTTTACTGCATAATGGTTGTCTTTTTTCCATTCTTCTGGATTTACCTGTCTTTCTCTGTGCTCAGTGATCCTTGGCATGCCACACTGTCCTGTGATTTTCCCTCCCTCATCTCTCGTCAAGGGCTGAGGGTTGCCCAATGAAAGCTTACCACACGCACCCAGGCCTTCACCCAGGACAAAGCATGTCCCCCCACCCAAAGGAACATCCCCCAGTCACTTTAGCAGGGCTTCATCCAGAGATGCACACAACCGTTACCACTTATAGCAAAGCTTTGACCCACATGCTAACAGAATCCATCTCTAAGTGTTAAGAGAGTTAAGACAGGCATAGAGCTGATGGGCAGAAAAGCTCCTGGTCCATTGGTGTACTGCATCCACAAGCTTTCTGGTGTGATTCCAGATTCATTTCCTGCACTTTCTGTGCCTTTGCTCCACTGGGGCGCCTATCTCTGTGACAGATACAGGGCAGCATTTGAGAAAAGCTTGGGTCAGTATTCTCCATGAGTATGGAGGTGCTGCCCCCACTCTACAAAAAGGTCCATATCAGCCCACTGCAGCTACACATACTGTAAAAGTACAGATAGTACTACAGCAATAAAGTGAACACATTCACAATTTGTTGTGCTTGAATGACCTAGATAGACATGGAAGGAAATGGACAGTTCTGTCCTAGGGCAACCTGGAAAGGTTTTTTTTTGTGTGGTAATTTTTGGTATAATTATAATAATAATAATTATTGTTGTTGTTGTTGTTGTTGTTAGTATTATGCATAGAAAGTAATAATAATCATCAATAAGTATTTGTCAATTGAATAATACACATTACATTACATCGTGCAGAGAGAAGATTACAGTAATTTTATTGATTTATAATATGTATAATATTGTGTGCTGTGACACACTCTACAAGTAATAAACTTATCTCCCTCATAGTTTTTTCACTGTTTTAATACAGTTTATACTTAACAGATGCCCAAATCCAGGGTTTCCATAGCTTATTTATGTACTTATTTTTTCCTGCATGTCAATCCTCTTACAGGCGGATGTGGAAGAAGAGCCTTGTGCCAAAAGACACTGACAATGACAGTGGCCACCCGGGATTCGAACTTGCAACGTTCTGCGGCATGCCAATCCCCTAATTGCTTTGCCATGCTGCCTCCCAGTTATGCAATTATCCAAAAATATTTCAGGTATTAATTTGATATAATCATCTGTAATTATGACTTAACTGATTTTGACTTCCTTGAATTCCCTCTGAGACCGCAGGAAACAGCTGCTCTGTGGTTCTGAGAGCGAGAGTGTCCTGTTTCTCACAAGGTGTCAAAATTCTCTTCCCCCCCATTATCCTTTAAGTTCCAAAAACCAGTGAAAAAAGCACATCAGTATATGGTTGGGAGTAACATTCTTAAATGGAAAGACAGTCGGCCTCTGTTGCAGGAAATCCATACACATCCTTTCCTTTAGCATGCGAGCTCCTGTCAATGGTCCACATACCCAATCAAGAGAGCTACGCATCTCTCTCAATGTAAACAGTTGGCACCAGTCTGGTGGCATGTTATTATATAATAGATCATGCCAGACCTCAGGACACGTTCTGTACATTCAGTCTTTATGTCAGTTCTGACACAGGAGAGCACAAGATTTGCCACAGGCATGTCCAGGCCCCATTTATGGAATATTGCTGCTCCCTTACGCATGCATTTGCCTTTGCCTTTAATGTATTTGTGGTGATGCGTGCCCTTCAACCCGGTGTTCTGTTTGAACAGCCCCCGTCGGCTGATTCCCACATTCCTTGCACTCGCAGTACAATATTTTACAATTACCACACTGTCTTAACATTAACCACACAAATCTTCTGCCTTTCGCCAAGCGTGTCCTTCTTTAGAGTGATCTAAATGGCCCCTGGGCCAGCTCTCTGAGAAATTACTAGTAGTTTACTTTCTTTTTGCACTTCTCATATAACATGAAAATGGAACTGGAGCTTGAAATTAGAATTAAGTTTATTTTTTCCCTGAAAAAGGTCAATGAGTATTTGAAAAGGAGCCCCCGGGGTAAGTGTTTATTTAGATGCGCCAAGAACACACAAAGCCAGCGGAGCCTTGCCAGGCTGATTTATGAACTCATAGAGCATCCAAGCAAATACTCTCACCGGGGTTCTTTTGTCTCATGTTAACACCCTAGATGCATTTTCAAGTTGATCATGCACCATGGCTCACTAACCTCGCAGGGACAGGCCACAAGTTATGGGTAGAGAGGCAATAATGCAGATGTACAGTGATATTATTATTATTATCATAAGATCAATAAGAATGCCAGTCTCAAAGTATTTTACACATGACATTACTCATTACACATGCCAAGAGAAAATGAAAGTAATTTTATAATTTATAATATGTCTAATATTGTGTGCTGTTCAATAGTGGCCTGCTCCAGAGGCCTGAGCTGCACTCAATTAAAAAACATTACCACCAGTTATGAGCCCTCAATCAACACAATCTGAAAATATGTGACATTTATATTAACGTTTCCAGGCACCGGGAGAGCTTGGTAAATCCCTATAAGGCAGAAACCTGAGCCCATGTCTGTGGCACATGATTCCGGCACTCTGGGGGGAACAGATCCAAATAACTTCACATATACACAATGGCCCACAAGCTATCTGCCACACTAGGCCAACATGACTTTCCACATCATATCACAGAGCCTTTGCCGTGCGCAATTCCTCAGATTGCTAAGCCAGAGGGCGCGCTGGGGAAATTAGGGGTGCATTCTGGGAAAAAATGCAGCAAGGCTGAGAAGTCTGGCCTTTTCTGCAAACGCAGCTGATTGCCACAGGAGCTCTCAATGATGCAGAGGTTTCTCTCTCCAACCCAACGCACAAAAAATCTGATGCTATTTGATAGTGAATCAGTGGCACGGCCAGTGCACAAGACACACATTGAAGGGGTCAGTCGTTGCCGTAGGTTTAAATATCATTGAAGCAGCATGGTTGCTTTCAATCGATAGGAGAATTTAAAAAAGGCACTGTATAAATCTGTTTATACAGTCAGGTCCAGAATTACTGGCACCCTTGATGAAAATGAGCAAAAAAGGCTGTATAATATAAATAACACAGACAATGAGCTATATTTTATGCTCAAACATATAGGAAAACTACAGGATAAAAAGGAAAAAACAACATAATAACAATTAACAATTGGTGAATTAGGAAGTGTCGGTAACGCAGACGCAAAGTGAAGATGGTGGTGCTTTAGGGTGTGTCTGACGCAATTTCGGTAATTTCGTGACTTTGGACGATAGCGCACCTCCAGCGCAGTTGTAAAAGAGGTTGGATTAATAAAAAAAAAATACATGTGGGTGTGGTGGGGGTTTGGTTCATAATGGCCAATCAGAACACCTATTTTATATCCCTTTAAATACCAGTGCGCTAACACTATAGCAAATTGGCAATTTCCTGACATGGATGACAGTTTTGCGCGGCTGCACCAGTAGCGCTTCTCAAAAGAGGAGAGCGATTTGCTTGTGCGAGAGGTGCGGAAAAGTTGGCGCGCAAATCAGAGGGGGAAAACAAGGCACTTCTTTTCCTTCTTTGTAGGCTTTCCAACTTAATAAACAATGTTTCTTTTCTTCTAATTTAATGTAATTGTTAAATGGAAAGCAATAAATAAAAAAACTCACAACTGCAACTAGGCCTGTTTAATTTATGTACGTCATGCAGTAGGTCTACATGCATCACCCTGGAGTGTGCATCACAAACAACCTGGATATTAATGAAGTGGACCCCCTTCCGATTCACATAAATGATACCGTGATCAGATGGTGCACACAACTGCACATGTGTGCAGTCAATGGCACCCAAGACCCCAATCCACATTGCGTATAAAAATCCTGTTTAGTTCTCTGCTGGCTGTCGGGTGTAGGAAAAGTAATAAACTAATTTGCATGTTGGACAAGACGGGAAGAAACTGCATGTACAGCCAAACTGATAGCCGTCTGCAAACACCGGCTACCAAACCCAGGGTATCGCTCACGGTATCGCCTTCGGCGTCCAATTATGTTCTCCATTTTCGGTAGTGCAAATGGAAAGAATAAAACCCTTTCACATAAGAAAAACAATGTGCATACAAACATATATTTATTTAACAGGTGTATCTTACTGAACGGTAGCGATGGATGGCCTGCTGGCTTCAGTCTTTCATGTCCTTGCATTGAATAACCACAAGCTGTGGTGAAATAGTTTTTAGCTTAATTGATTACGCTTGCAAGTTACCGATGAATTGGACGATTTGCCTCAACGTGGGGGAAAATTCACAATATTCACAAAACATATATGCGCATCAATAAAGTCACCAAATTGCACAGAGCGCCAGCATTTGCGCTAAGAGGTGGTCTAGTTGGACGTTAACGCAAACTCATTATTTGACACCAAACTTGCATAGCGCCAACTGTTTTCATTGTCACACCCCCTATTGCGCTGCCCAATCCATAGTCACGCAAACACCTTCATTGCGCACCACGAAATTGCCAAACTCGGTGGAGACAGGAAATATTCAGTTTGCGACAGACGAAACTGGCAATTCGCCAGCGCTAGGGCATAACGCCGGCACGAAAATAGGGCCTAAAGTGTCTTAATAGGGCGTTGGGCCACCATGAGCCACCAGAACAGCTTTAATGTGCGTTGGCATCGATTCCAAAAGTCTGTATATCTATTGGGAGGATGCAGCACCATTCCCCCATAAGAAATTCCATCATTTGGTGTTTCATTGATGGTGATGGAAAACACTGCCTCAGGTGCTGCTCCAGAATCTCCTATAAGTGAGTTCTCTCTCTCAGCTGAAAGCAATCAGTATTAATCCCGTCTCCTACTTAAGGTCTCTTCTTCCCTCACTCAAACGCTTCTGTGTAAACTAATTATTACGCTCTAGCCGGTATTCTGAACTAAGGTTTAGTTTGACCACCCTGTGGTTTTCTCTTAGTTAAAAAGAGAAGGAACTAACTTATTCATCTCAAAATAAAGGTTTAGCATCACCACTCTGTGGTAGCCTTTTAAGGAGATTAATCATCTCCAAATGAAGGGTTTTAAGCTCACCACTTTGGTGGTTTCTTTTGAGATATTATTCTTTGTTTGTCGGGGCTAAATTCCCAAAGGGCTAAAGTCTCTGTAGACATTTGTTTTATTTTTCCTTAGCTCCTCGGTGAGGAGTGTTTGCCCTATTAGGGTTGTTTCTGTTTGTTTTATTCCTGTGAAGTTTTGTCCTGGGGTTTCCTTATTTATTTTATTTTTTCTATCTGTTTTCCCCGCTCCCTAGTCTGTTCGCAGATTTAGTGGCTGATCACTTGCGCTCAGCTTTTAGATACTCGTGAGATCTGCGTGTGGCTCTTCTACCTTCGATCCACACTACACTTCCATCACGATAGAAATGATTCACCATAGGATGAAGGTGATCACTCAGAATAACTTTGTATTTATTGACATTTACCTTGCCCTCTAAGGGGTTGAGTGGACCTAAACCATGCCAGGAAAACCCACCCCACACCACAATAGAGCCACCAGTATCCCTCATTTACTCTTGTTTTTTTTTGGTAATACTATTACTGAAAAACATAGGTGTGAAAACTATTGGCACTCCTAAAGATTATTTTTAATAAACGCAAACATAGTTAAATCTTCAATACAATTCCACTTTAAGTTAATCTCAGTTTAAAGGAAGTGTATTGTCAGTTGCATCAAAATCAACAAAAGCCCTTACTGAGAGCAACTAACCAATTGAAGCGCCTGGAGTTTGCCAAACGTCATTGGAATTATGACTGGAACCAGGTGCTATCGTCAGATGAGTGGCCATGTACACCATCGGCTTGTTTGGTGTCAAAGAAGGGATGTATACAAAGAAAGGCACCTCACACCTACTGTCAAATATGGTGGTGGATCATTGATGGTTTCGGGCTGTTTTGCTGCCAGTGGTCCAGGGTCTCTTGTTAAGATCTATGGCTTAATTAATTCCACTAAGCACCAAGACATTTTAGCCAAAAACCTTGTTGCCTCTGCCAGGAAGTAGAGACTTGACCCCAAACATACCTCAGAATCAACACAGAAATGGTTCAGTGAAAATGAAATCAATGACTTGCAATGGCTCTCAGTCTCTGGACTTTATCTAATTATCTAATGATGCTGTTGAGACTGTCTGTGATTTCCATAAATACCCACTAATAAACAGCTATGCCAAAAAGGTGCTCTCAGTTTGCTCTCAGTTAGAATTTTCACTCAAACCAGCAGAACATGACTCATCAATTCCCTTACTTCCTTTCTGATTCATGTTTAGCTGCTGGCTTTCATTAGAAATGTGTGTTCATTATCTTAATGAACCAAATTAGACAATAAGCAACAAAAGTTAGCACAGTCTTATTACTTGGAAGTACACATTTCAGATCACATTATTTCCATCATCTTGTTCGCCAGTGCCACAGAGTCCCACTTTTTATAAGTTATATTTAGCATAAATAAGACCATAAAAGAAATACATAACATCCACCTGATACAGAATTTAAATAGGAAGCTTAAGGGATTCTGGGTCATTTAGTCTATAAAGGCATTTGCAACAAAATCAGGCTGAGCCCTGTGGCCCAGACCTTGCTAATTTCAGTCAGGGCCGGTAGCATGGGAATAAATCAGTGTGTGTACTTCAGCCACAGTGCTCCCTGTAAGGGTACAGGTGCCTATAGCAGTTGTTATGTTGAAGTAAATCTGTGTTGTGTTTTTATAGCACATTTGTATGCAACACCTCTTGTCACCAGCTGCAGCACGACCTTCCAGAGGAGACAAAAGAAGATGTGTTTCACAAATATATTTTTGCTGATCTTGCAAGCTAGCAGTTTTTGTTATTAAAACAGGAAACTTGAATACACAACAGTGTACAAGAGCATTGCAGTGATGAAAATTTCGTAATGGGTGGAAAAATAATGTAATTTGAATGGTTGATGTAAAAAAGCTGTAATTCCCCATACAAAATTAACATGGGTGTATGAGGTTGTCATCAATTGTTGGCTACCTTGTCCGTTTGCGTGGACACAATAATACACATTGGCATGCTAGTCTGGCTAAGTAACATTACATAGTAATACATTACATTGTGTATTACATTTTTCATATAATACACAAAGTTAAAAGTGATTTATACCTGTGCTTGAATTAGGTTCAAATGAGCGCAGGGACTATTTCAGGTCTGCAGCTGTGGCAGGCGATTGACAGCAACGGTCTGACAGGACTCCATCGCTTGTGATAACGTTCCTATTCTCCGGACAGTTTGCGACTGAGCTAGCCAGTGGTATCCTGATCATTTCTTTTTCTTTTTCCTGATGTATTATTTAGTCATGCTAACATTTTAGATTAGGCTATTATCAATATAAAACATTTGATGTCAACTATTTTTAATGTCCTTAGCCTACATCACATGTGAGTTGTAATCCACTGCGGACCTCGGAGACATGCGTTTTGCAATGCATTTTTATGGAAATATGATTATTGGGTGTAGAATAGTCTTTTACAACCTGGATCTTATTTCATATTCTAATTATCAATGGAAACTGGTTATTTTACCTCTCAAAAGTGTACTTATTTTAAGTGAGTGCCATTCATCATAAAGAAATAACGGGACGCACAATTAAGTCTCTGGACGCAGGCATTGAAAATTAAGAAATGGCGATTTGGTGGTTTGATTTGTGTGGTGATCTCATAGTTGCTCCAGTAGCCAGAACTCTTTGATTTCTTTCTTTTACAGATAATTAATTACTATAAAGTAACAAGACATGTCATTGGTCAATTTTAAGTACATATAGCAACCAAACACTTACCTAATTATTTTCAAGAAATCAACTCTATAAGTCCTACTTCTAAAAATAATATATTTGGTTGTCGACTTAAAGAGAAAGTTTGTTTGGATCCACAGTAGCCTTCCCAGTGGTGAGTGCATTGTTTGAAGTAGACCAACATAGTTACAGTACAGTAGCAGGTATCAAAGCAGTGTGTGTACAAAGTCAGTACTTGTCAGTACATAGATCAAGATAATGGCTGAGTTGCGTGTGTGAATTTCCCATCTTTTTCCTTTTTTGCCAACCATTATGTCTTTAGTCTGAGCAAAATGTTTGGCAATGTCTGCTTTGATCATCATACATTCCATTCCTAAGCAGTCGTCTGTTTTCTTCATTATTGATTTTCATGTTCAACATGTCGGATTAATTAACCCTCCTGACTGACGGCTGCAGCACTCACCCATGTTGTTGATTCAGCATTGAAATGCAGGATAGATGTGAGGTGTCAATCGTTGGGTGGTGGTCAATGAATGAGTCATGAATGAAAAGATCAGTCAATGAATTTATCTGGTAGTGGTAAAACTACTCAGTCATCAATATAAATGTGAACTGCCAATAGACTGAGTACATTCGTGTTTTATCCAAAGCCACCTCCAATCATGTTTTCCGGTGTGTCCATTCCATTCTTACCTTTGGCAACTATGGACATACGGGTTTGTTTGGTATATCCATTACTACATGTTCTGAATGATGAATTGACAATCGTTGCTAATGCTAGCTGGTTAATTGTAATAAGCAAGCCAACAATGGACACAGAAGTAGAATGTGTATTGCATACACATAAATCATGAACAGTAAGAGTAGCCAAAATAAATACTTTAACAATGTTCTGTTATCATGAAATTGATGCTAACTATAATCTTATCTGAATTATGCTGCTTTACGAGACGTAACAGCAAAGACATGTCTAAAAGACCACAGAATAAATTAAAATCCATACAAAAAAGTTAACATTAGCCTACGCATGTCTAACTCCAAGTAACAGAGAATTACTTTCAATGAGTTACGTCCGCCTTTTCAAGACTTGTATACCAAATCAGAATATTTGTGAACTAGGGCATTGTGGTAGCTCTGGGTAGAAAACATTATTCCTGTCTGCACTGGAAACTGGGAAATGCATACTGTGGTGTCCCCAGGGGTTGGGCGACACACACGGACCTTGCAGAGAGCATAGGCAAGTTTAAGAACATGGAGGAGGCAGTAATATAAGCAAAACAATAATTTATTAACCTAATCTTGACAACACAAAACAACGGGTGGGGTCTTCGGGAGAATACAAACAGAAAGTCTGCAATCCTTAGCTCGTTGTCAATGTCCAAAATCCAGTTCCAAAATCCAGTTCCATTCCGCAATCCAGTCCGTGGTCGATATCCAAAGGGGGGTCCTCAAACAATCCAATTTCATACACAAAACACTCCTTCTAAATCCTGGCTGGTCAAAACAACTTCACAGATTCTCTACACACTCACCAACTCCTTTCAAAACACATTCCTACTCCTCTCAACATGTGCTGTGAGTCAGTCCTTTAAATAGGCCTCGAAATGGCCTTCAGCTGGTTGTTAGTCCCAATCCCTTTACTCCGTTCAGGTGTTACTGTGGCCTGCTGGGAAATTTAGTGTTTCCTGGCTCCCATGTGTTGTAGGCCAGGCAGCCACTTCCTTGTGCAGCCCCTTGGGCTGCTACAATATGGATGAACAAAGAAAGCTAGCTGGACATCCACAGAAACAATGTTATCTTTAACCCCCTGAGGTCGACGGGAGCGCCGACGCTCCCAGCAGCAATAAAAGTATATTACTATTTCTAACGTCGCAAGATTTTATCATACACACGCTGCAAAAACATTGACAGAAACCTTAGAATCGTGACTTTCAGATTTGAGCACTGGCAAATAATATGAGATTTTTTTAATTCGGTTAATTAGACCAAAAGTAAACCTTGCCTTTTACTCAGTTTTTTACCTGTTAGTACCGTCCCCCTTCTATTGACATGGTAACTAGGTGCTAGTCTCGGGGAGGGGCGTGGGGCCATGTGTGAAATCGCAGCGTAAACAATGTCCCGACATTATATCGCATCTTGTCTGTGTTTACGGTTGCGATCTGCCAGCAACAGACGGTGTATGCTGATATTTATTTTATTTCCAAATATATGAATTCCGCGTCTTGTGACGCTATACGGAATCATTGCGAACTACTACGAATAATTAACTGTCACGGTTGTTCCCCTGAACCACCACCAGATGGCAGTGTTGTGCCTTCCTTTGGAAGGTTCACACCTGAACTTAATCATTTATCACCTCCCTATAAATACCCGCACCTGGCTTCGTTCAAGTGCGAAATCGTAAGCCTTCATTACGATTTAGCCGGTAAGGTGGTAGCGTCTTTTTAAAGATACTACTGAAAGCACTTATTTTAGGAATCAAGAAATCGCATTTAGTAAATGTAGGACTTCTTTTATGTCACCCGATTTAGGAAACTTACTCGTTCCCCCTGAGTTAGTTTGGTTTTCCGGTTAGACAGTCTGTGGACTGTGTTTCGGGTTTCATTCCTTTCATTGGTTATTTGGCTCTTCTAGCCGTTTATCTTTTCATTCAAACACTCGGTGTTGGTGGTTTATTTATTCCTTTGTTTGTGTCTTTGTGGCACCTAGTCACCCGTTGGGTGATATTTTCGGTTTTCCCCTTTTGTTATTGTTTTTCCTATTCTCTGTTATTTCAGAGTTTGTGGTTAAGCTGTATAGTTACAGTCTAACTTATCGATACCCCCGGGGTTCTGCGATTGGCACCAATCCCTAAACCCACCATAACAGTACGATTTCGCCATGAACGCGGCGTCAGCTGATCCTCGTGGTATCGAACAAATAGCAGAGTTGCAAAGCAGAGAAATGGAGAGACAGAGAACGACCATAGAAATTTTATTAGAACAACAACGAGTCATGCAAGACAACCAGGCTAGTATGGTCTCGTCTGTTCAAAGACTGGAGGGCTTGATCCAGACAATGGTCGACGGTCGTCCCCAAACTGCGGTGGGACTCGCCGGTCCTAATCCGGTCGTCACTCCTCGCTGGGGCACACCTGTGGGAGAGGGATTACGAGAGGCAAAGATTCAGCTTCCTCCTCGTTTTAGCGGCGAGCCCGGTAAATGTCGGGGTTTTTTAGCTCAGTGCCAAATCGTATTCCAGACTCAGCCATCTAGATATAGCTCAGAGGAGTCGCGAGTGGCACTCGTGCTATCATTATTATCGGGGCAGCCCTCGAGTGGGCAGTACCTCTTATTCGCTCTCAAGCACCAGTATTGACAGACTCGCTGGGTTTAATGAAGAGAATGGAGTTGGTTTTTGACCACGAGCTTCACGACAGCGAATCTGCGACTAAATTGACGCGCATGCGCCAGGGTAACCAAAGCGTGGCGGAATTTTCTATTTCCTTCCGTACTCTCGCGGGAGTTACAGGGTGGCCTGAGAATCCTCTCATAACGTTGTTTACTAACGCGCTATCTGATCCGGTGAGAGACGCGCTAGCTACCATTGGCATTCCCGATTCACTAGATGAACTAATTACCACTGCTATACGGATCGATAAACCGTATTAGGGAACGCCAGCGAGAGAGAGGGGACAGAGAGCACCTGGCACCTACGAAAGGGTTCTTACCTCTGTTTCCTAAGCGCTTGGGCAAAGCAGACGAACCCATGGAAGTAGACAGTGCTAGTTTTCGGGTCCCGCCAGAGGGGATGCGGACTTTGTCGGTACTGTCGACTGACGGGTCACGTTATTAAAAATTGTTTCAAACTTAAGGGAGAACGAATAGTCTCATTATCGGGCCGGAAGCCGGTAGTGAGACATCAGTCCTCTTTCTTCCGAACCTTCATTCCTGTTGAACTATCCTGGGGGAGACAAAACATTAAAATAAACGCATTTCTTGATTCAGGAGCTGTTGATTGTTTTGTGGACTCCGGGTGGGCTAAAAGAATTCACTTCAATTCAATTCTTTCACAATCTTGTGGTGTTACCGCTCTTGATGGCCGTCCGCTGGGTTCCGGTCACATTAAGGAATCCACGGAGACTGTAAACATGCGGATCGCTTTACGGCGAGCACACAGAACAAATAAAGTTTTTTTGGTCGAGTCGCCTACGTACCCATTAGTTCTCGGACACTCCTGGTTAATAAAACATCAACCTCAGGTGAACTGGGGTAGTCATAAAAACCCTATTGTTCAATGGGGGGATCAATGTTCACTTGGGTGTTTACCTTTTATTCCGTCGTCTTCCGGTTTCGGTGGGTCTAAAAGTCACGAGACCGATTCGAGACCGACGAATCAGTTTACTGTTCGCCTAATCATGCTCCCTCATCCGTACACTCCAATGAGACGGAGAAAGCACTCGAATGGGATCCACAGTGTGATTGGGGAGTTCCGCTGGAGGAGTCCACGGGCGAGGAGATTAGTGATCTAGAATCTTTGTCATTTGATTCTTTGGAGGCAGACATGCCGTCTACGGACACAGAACCTAATCCGTCGCGAGTCCCTAAACGATCGGTTAGTCACTCCAGTTCCGACTCCCATAAAAATTCCGACCTGACATCATTGAGCCCGGGTTCCTAAAAATCAGGAGGGATGGAACTCATGAGTGCGGAGTTACTTCCGTTACCCTCCGGCATCCCTAAAACTTATTCTGATCTGAGCGAGGTGTTTAGTAAGCAAAGGGCTACTAAGTTACCCCCACACCGACCTTATGATTGCGCTATTGAGCTTCACCCAGGCACAGTTCCTCCACGTGAGCCCTATATTCACTGTCTGTACCTGAGAGTGCGGCTATGAAAAGATACATTTCTGAATCCCTAGCTAACGGTTTTATCAGGCCATCCACGTCTCCTGCTGGGGCGGGTTCTTTTTGTCGGTAAAAGGACGGGGGATTACAACCTTGTATCGACTACAGAGGGTTAAATAATATAACCGTAAAGAATCGATACCCCTTTCCCTTATGAACTCCGCGTTTGAACGTCTCCAAGGGGCGTCCATTTTTACTAAATTAGATCTTCGCAACGCATATAATTTGGTTCGGATTCGTCAGGGGACGAGTGGAAAACTGCTTTTAATACCCACAGTGGCCACTATGAGTATCTGGTCATGCCATTTGGTCTCACGTGCGCTCCCGCAGTCTTCCAGGCGCTTGTGAATGACGTTCTCAGGGAGATGTTGGAGAAATCTGTTTTCGTCTGATTTTCTCCACTTCTCTCTCTGAGCACGTTAAACACGTCAGACAGGTGCTGAAATGCCTGCTCAACGCCAGACTGTTTGTTAAAGCAGAAAAATGCGTTTTTCACGTTCCATCAGTTTCCTTCCTAGGATTCATTGTTTCCGAGGGAAGGATCCAAATGGATCCCAATAAAGTGACTGTGGTCAGGGATTGGCCCCGGGGTTCTGCGATTGGCACCAATCCCTAAACCCACCATAACATTAACAGGAGGATATTTAACCAGCTGGCATTCTGTTTCGGCGCTTGGACATTATCTAGCTTAGCTTGATAGTACCTATTGTGATTAATGTTTCTTGCCTCTCGAGAACTTGTTTGTTTGTGTGCTTGTTGTTGTTTAGATTCCCAGCGTTTAGTTTATACCACGTTTTTGGATACGTGGATTTACCTGTTTACTTTGATTTGTTTGTTCCTGTACGTTGGTTTTGTTTTGTTTGTCTTGCAGACACGGATTTTGCTTTCGTTTTCCAACAGACGTTTAACGATAAATATCTTAAACCCAGAAAACGGGCTACTTTTGATCATGTGCCTGTGTCCACTGCCAAACACTCTGGATGTTGGCAAATTGGCTTCCGTTGGTTGTGAAATGTGTACTCTGCAAGATGTCGGGGAAACAGCGGTTTGTGAAGTTCCCTTGTGTCTACAGTTGACCAGAAACTGTTTTGAGAAGTGGCACCAAAGACTGTGAAAGAACAGATTGTCTCACCATGTTTTAATTTGGAATGTTTTGTATATAGTTTGTTTTCAATGAATCTTCCCAAATGAAAAAAAAACTTTCTGCATGGCTCACTGACTATTGCTTACTCTGATGGCTTTTCTCTTTGTCTGACGGCCTTTGAGAGAGAGATGGCCCATCTGACAGATTTTACAGGTGTGGACAAGCCTCAGGTGTGGATCATGAATATTCTTGAAATTAGCATATAGCCCTCCCACAGCCTGAAATAAATGTGACCAGTTCTGATAAAAACAGGTTTTTAGCTATTTAGATCTCAGATGTGCTAAACTATTTTCACACCCTTACATAAACAAGACCTTGATGAACAAACGCATATTGGCAAAACAATTTGTCACTATAGTTTAGTGTGTGCTTTCACAACTTTTGTGACGGCAGAAAAATGTACTCTTTATAACTTGTGTGTTTGTAGATCTATTTACAAGCTGCATATGATACTGACCAAACTATTGATGGCATATAAATGTAGCTGTGATTGTCCTTCAAATAAAAATATCAAACACTTTGGAGTAAGTGTGTGTTAAGTTGATGAAATTGAGATAAATATCAGACCATGTCAAAATCAAAAACCTCCTCTAAGCTTAGCACGGACCTCAGAGGGTTATCAAACAAAAAAAAAAAAAGCCAAAATCATGTTATGCTTGAAAGGATAATTAAAATCACCTATGATAATGTTTTTATCATAGGTGATTTTAATTTACATGTGTGTAATAAGTCAGATTCCAAGACTATGGAATTTATAAATCTGCTGGATTTAAAGAATTTTACTCAGCATGTTTCTGAAACAACCCATAACCAGGGCAACACCTTAGTGACTTAGTGATAGCCCATTGACTCATCACTGATGTATCCTCTGTTGTTGATGTGGCTATGTCTGATCACGACTGTGTTTTTTCACTACTATGGCTTACACAGCGCAGTTTCACAGAGCGCATTGTTAACAAATGCTATCTTACCTCTGAAATGAGATGAGATGAGATGAGATGATACTTTATTAATCCCCACAGGGAAATTGATTTGTCTGTAGCAGCATACAGACATAAAAAAACACAGACTTGCACAAGCATATAGAACAAGGACAGCATAAAAGCTCAAAGGCCAGTCAATGGAAGAAGTTCAATAAAAGTAATCTGGGTATTATATAAAAAAGCCTCTCAGTGGAACACCTGGGGGTGACGAGTTGTGGAGGGAGAATCGGCAGGTCCGGGTGATCACTGCAATGTGGCCCGAGAAGCACAGCTGGTCATCCAGGCTCACTCCAAGACTCCTGGCAGACTGGGATGGAGACACTATGGAGCCTTCCACGATGATTGAAGCATCAATCATCAGGAAGCCCTTCGCTGGTAGGCAGAGCAGGTCAGTCTTCTCCAGGTTCAGCTTCAGGTAGTGGGTGGACATCCAGGCGATATCAGCCAGGCAAGCGCCATGCCAGGATCCGCGCCAGGACCTGGGTCTCAGAAGGAGAGAAGGAGAAAAAGAGTTGAATGTCATCGGCATAACAGTGATAAGAAAAACCATGAACAGAGATGACAGAACCAAGTGACGTTGTGTACAGGGAGAATAGGATGGGGCCTAGCACAGAGCCCTGTGGGACTCCGGTGGAGAGTGTGCCACCTCGTTGGACTGGTCAGTCAGGTAGGACTTGAACCATGTCAGTGCATATCCAGAGATTCCCATCTGAATGAGAGATCAAATGCAGCTGACAGGTCGAGGAGGAGGACAGAGCTAAGAGATTGGGATTGTAGAGCCTCAGTGACCGCAAGCAGAGGAGAGAGGAAAACATAGAGTAGAATTTGCGAGGATTAGAAGCAGAGAGCCCCGTGGAGAAATTAGGAAATTATTCAATTAAAGAGGAATTTTCTGGTGGCTGAACGGAGGTGGAGAAAGCCTAAATTGCCTGCCCATCATGATCTTCTCCGTGAGAAACTGGTTGTATACAATGAGGCAATTAGAAATGCACTTTTCTAAATTGATAAGTGACAATCGGAATAATTCACAATAGTTATTTTCACTGCAATTGACTGGCTGATTATCTCTGTCCCCTCAAACTCCAGCAGTATTTTCTCCACATCTACCTTATCTCAGCTTACTTCAGATATAAGATAACCACCATTAGGAGAACTAAATAATGCTGATGATATCTCAGAATCCAAAATCACACCATGTGAGGAAACACAAGAGTCTTTTGTTGGGGTTGTTGCTGAGCTAAAGAAGTAGTAAATCACAACAGGCATGTTACCAAGTCTGCTTTTTATCATCCTAAGAACATTTCCAGAGTGTGGCCATATCTCTCTCAGGCCAATACTCATAGACTAACGCATTTTTTTATTAATAGCAGGCTTGACTATTGCAATGCTCTCCTATCTCCTATGCCCTCCCAAAAAAAGCAATAGGTCAGCTATAATTAATACAGAACATAGCTGGATGAGTAATGAACAGAACCACAAAGAGAGTACACATTACACTTGTTTTAATGTCTCTGCACTGGTTGCCTGTTTGTTTTAGAATTGATTTTAAGATTCTTGTATTAGTTTACAAATCCTTAAATGGTCTTACAGTTTAGGCTTGCACCCAACTACATGTCTAACATGCTTTCAAGATATGTACCCACTAGATGTATCAGGACCTCTGGTAGTTGTCTTTTGGCTGTTCCACCGGCCAGAACTAAGACCCACAGTGAAGCCGCCTTCAGCTAATATGGAACAGCCCCTGCTGGATGACCTGAGGGTGGCAGAGAGTGTGGATGTTTAATTCGATTTTTTTTGCCTCCTTTACTGCTTTTATTTCTTATATATTTTTATTGTGTGAATTAGTCTCTGTTCTGACCTCCTTCATTTATCGTGTTTGTATTCTTACTGTAACAAGTGGAATCGGAGACCAACTGGTCCACTTCGACTACACCACCTTTATATAGAGAGAAGGTCCTCAAATGGACAGGTTATTTTATCAAGGAGGAGATGGAGGGACCAAAAAAGTGCCACAAATGTATAAAACTAGGCTTTTATTTAAAACATAGGATAAAGCTCAGATTTCAGCATATTGGGTTTAATTTTAGCATCCAAGCCTTCACATTTTCCACGATCATGGACAAACAATTGATTCACAATGATCACACGTGACATGCGTTACACAAACCCTTGGGAGTCGGACTTTGAGACACGGGGTGGAGAAATTATCCATTTGCAATCACCCATCCTTCACCCTGTTACATTTGTTTTATTTTATGTTTTTAATTCTGCTTATGTTCAGCACTTCTGATTGAATTGATTGCATTTTATGTATGAATTGTGCTATAGAAATAAAGTTTGTTTGATTGATTGATTGATTCAACATAGAAATCATATGAAATCTTGGAAATGGTTCAATATGTGCTTCATTGTAGCTTAAGATATTTAATGCTCTTGGAAAGTCATCGGAGAAACTGAACATGCCCTATTTGCGAGTTCAAACAAAATGTCAAACAAAATGGCGTAAGGTGCTTTTCTACCCAGAACTAAGCTGGCTTGTTGTTGTAACTTCTGTCTGATTTGTCCGATGATTGGATCAGTATAAATTGGCAACACATCACATTGTTGTGGAAATCTGTCAGTACTGTAAGTTGATCTCTTCTACAGACATATAAAGAAGTAATTTGTGACTAGGGACGCCACCTGGTGGATCACCAACCTGTACCGGAATGCCGACACAGGAATTCCTGGATTAGGGAGGGGTTGACGATATGTCTCTCAGTTACCCAACTGCGTTCCTCAGGACTGTACCCTTCCCAATCCACCAGGAATTGGTGACCACGGCCCCTGCGCCGGACATCCAGCAGGCGGCGAACGATGTAGACTGGGCCCCCTTCGATGAGCTGGGGGGGAGGCGGGGTGTGGACAGGAGGGCTAAAACAAGAAACAACATAGGGTCTGAGACGAGACACGTGAAACACAGGATGGATGCGGCGTAGGGGAGGAGGGAGGCGCAACTGTATGGCCGAGGGGGTGATAACACGAATAATGGGGTAGGGACTAATAAATCTAGGGGATCATTTTTTACAAGAGCCCCACAGGGGAATGTCTTTGACAGAGAGCCAAACCTTCTGGCTGACCCTGTAGCGAGGGGCAGGGCGGCCGCGGCGGTCGGCCTGGCTCTTCACAGCTGAGACATGGTGAAGCAGGGTGGCACGTGCTCTCCGCCATGTACTCCGGGCTCTAATGATGAAGGCCTTGGCAGATGGCACCTCCACCTCCTTCTCCTCCTCCGGGAACAGAGGAGGTTGGTACCCCAGACAACATTGGAATGGAGAGATTCCGGTGGAGGAAACGGGAAGGGAATTGTGGGCGTACTCCACCCAGGGCAGGGAGTGTGACCAGGTAGCCGGAGCGCAGTCCCTTCCTCAGCTCCTGGTTATAGCGCTCCGTCTGGCCATTGGTCTCTGGGTGGAACCCAGAGGACAGGTTGGGTTTGGTGCTGATCAGAGAGCAGAACGCTTTCCAGAATCCGCTGGAGAACTGGTCCGAGGTCATCTCCTGCGGTAATCCGTGGAGGCGAAAAACATGTCTCAGCATGAGCTCTCCGGTCTCCTTAGCAGAGGGGAGTTTAGGCAGCGGAATGAAATTCACGCTCTTAGAAAACAGGTCTACCATCATAAGGACGACTGTGTTACCTTCTGATGGTGGTAGACCAGTCACAAAGTCTAGGGCGACGTGGAACCACGGGCATCGTGGAACTGCCAAGGGTTGAAGGAGACTGCTGGGGTGAGCATTGGAGGTCTTGGACCGGGCACAGGGCACACAGGCTGCCACAAATTTGGCCATGTCATCCTTCATGGTGGGCCACCAAAATCTGTGGGACAAAAAGGCTAGGGTGCATGAAATACTGGGGTGACAGGCCATCGGAGAAGAGTGAGCCCACTCCAGCACCTGGGACCGGACGATCTCTGGCATGAACAGGCGGTTAGCCGGCGTATCCCTGGGAGTCCGTGTAGTGTGGAGCGCCTCTTCCACCGTCCAAACAATATCGAACACAGCTGCTGCTACCACGCAGCTGGGCGGCAGGATAGGCTCAGGATTGCTCTCCTCTTCCGGAGAGGTGTAGTGTGTGGTGTTTTTGGAACCTGGGTGAAAAGACAGGGTAAAAACAAAATGGGCAAAAAATAGAGACCACCTGGCTTGACGAGGATTAAGGCGTTGAACCGAGTGGAGGTATTCCAGGTTACGGTGATCCGTCCAGACCAGGAATGGCACAGCAGCCCCTTCTAGCTAATGTCTCCACTCCTCAAATGCTAGTTTAATAGCTCTCGGTTCTTGGTCACCTATGCTATAATTCCTCTTAGTAGTGGAAAGGCGGTGTGAGAAAACAGCGCATGGGTGTACCAAGGGCTCTCTGGGAAAGGATCGCCCCTGTCCCTGAATCGGAGGCATCCACCTCCACAATGAACTGACGTGCTGGATCCGGGAATGCGAGGACAGGAGCTGACGTGAACCGAGACTTGAGTTTCTCGAAGGCCGTCTGGGCATCAGGGTTCCATCTAAAACAAATCTTGGTAGATGTTAGAGTGATTAACGGTGCGGCAACCATGCTGTAATTACGCACAAACCTTCTGTAAAAGTTTGCAAACCCAAGGAAACGTTGGAGTTGTTTGCGATCAGTGGTATGCGATCATTCCTGTACCGCCTGCACCTTGGCAGGGTCCATCTCCAGATGGCCTCGGGAGATAATAAAACCTAAAAACTGGACGGAAGCTTTATGGAACTCGCATTTTTCGGCCTTAATAAATAATTGATTCTCGAGTAGTCTCTGGATAACTCAGTGTACATGCTGTACGTGTTCCTCGATGATTTTGGAAAAAATAAGAATGTCATCAAGGTAGACATAAATGAACCGAGACAACATGCCCGGAGTATGTCGTTAACTAATCCCTGGCAGGGGCGTTGGTGAGTCCGAATGGCATGGCCAGGTATTCATAATGGGTGTCCCCCTCCTGAATCCGTACCAGGTGGTAGGCGTTGTGGAGATCTAATTTGGTAAAGAATTGCCTCTCCTGGAGATTGTCAAATGCTGATGACATTAATGGGAGTGGGTAGCGGTTCTTCATGGTGATGGCATTAAGACCCTGGTAATCAATGCACGGACGCAGGGTTCCATCCTTCTTCACAAAAAAGAACCCAGCGCCAGCAGGAGATGACAAAGGGCGGATGATTCCGGACGATAATGACGTGGAGATGTATTCCTCCATGGCTTTGTTCTCTGGGACAGACAACAAGTATAGGTGGCCTCTGGTAGGAGTCGAACCAGGAAGTAGGTCAATGGAGCAGTCATAGGCGCGATGAGGTGGTAACGTGCAAGCATGGGACTTGCTGAAAGCCTGACCGAGGTTGTGATATTCGGAGGGCACGAGTGACAGGTCGACTGGGCTCTCTCTAGCCACGGGCGTGGAGTCTCCAAGGGTGGCCACGTAACGTAGGCAAAACTTCTGACAGAAAGAGCTCTGCTCCCGGATGTTTCCAGTTGTCCAGTGAATACTGGGATTGTGGGTCACCAGCCAGGGTCCGCCAAGCACCACTGGAGCATGAGGAGATTCCATGAGATAGAATGCCAATCTCTCCCTGTGATTCCCAGAAACAAGCAGCTCCAGTGGGTGGGTGATCTCCTGAATCTCCGCTAGGGCCATACCCGTCAGGGTCTTGGTTTGGAGAGGTGTCGCTAGATGAGACACTGGGATTCCCATGCGACAAACCAGAGTAGGGCAGATGAGGTTACCATCGGCCCCTGAGTCAATCAGGGCCTGCACCGGGAACTGCTCTCCTTACCAGGAGAGGAGGACGCGGAGCATGGGGCGTTGGTTAATAGCTGCGAGGCACCCATCAGAACCTCCCTCTTCACTGACGGGCGCTGTCTTTTACCGGGCATGGTAATCGGAAATGTCCCCTGCCTCCGCAGTATAGGCATAGTCCCCCCTCTCAGCGGCGCTGGCATTCGGCCTTGGATAGGTGGGCTCGATTCAATTGCATGGGCTCCGTGATCGCAGTGGGTTGAGCAGGGGAGTCGGATCGCGTCGCAGACTGGAATCGGGGGGGAGCAGGGGATTCGCGACGCCTCCTTCCTCCCTCCAGTAGACGAGTGTCGATGTGGATGGCTAGGTCCACGAGTCTGTCCAGGTCCGGAGGTAAGTCGCACACAGTCAATTCGTCCAATATCCTCTCGGAGAGGCCGTACATGAAAGCATCATAGGTGGCCTCGGGATTCCATCCTGCTGAGGTAGCCAGGGTCCAGAATGGAGTAGTCTGAGATGGATTGTTCTCCCTGGCGAAGGCAAAGCAGTTGACGGGTAGCCGCCTGTCCGACCGAGGACCAGTCGAAAACCCTTTTAATCTCCTCTGCAAAGAAGGTCACAAGAGTAGAGTGTCCGGATTCCCAGAGGGAGGTTCCCCATAGTCAAGCTTTTCCCCCAAGGAGCGTGATTACATAAACTACCTTTGCTCGCTCTGTGAGAAACGAGGAGGGCTGGAGTTCGAACACCATGGAGCATTGATTCAGAAAAGTGTGACATGAGATGGGGTCACCCAGGTAACATTCTGGAGGGGGTAGTTGTGGTTCAGACCTCCTCTGATAACCGGCTTGCGTCCGTAATTGGATTGCTACAGTCCATGCAGAACAGGCAGTCTCTGCCGAATCCTGGGTGACATGGGCCATGGCTGAGAGCTTGAACGGTCTGCCGCAACGTCCGCAGCTCCACCTCGTGATGTCGCAGGATAATCCCATGGTGACGGGCAGAATCGGCAGGATCGGGTCGGCCCACTGGTTCCATCGTGGCCAGATTGTTCTGTCAGGAACCCTGTCAGAAAACCAAGCACGGACTCAGGAATGCAATAATGTTCTTTATTGCAAAAACAATAGGCGATGGTCAAACGGGAGCAATCAGGGCAATACAGGAATCCAGAGAGTAGTCGGGGACAGACAAAGTTCGTTTCAGGCTCCAGCTGTGTCACAGGCAGGCAAGACGTGGTCAATGGACAGGCGGAGGTCGGTATCAGGAAATAAGTCCGGGGAACACAGAGAGGTGCGGGGCTGGAACCACAAGGAGCACGAACAGGTGGATCGGGAACGAGACTGAGACACGTACGAACACGCACAGCTTAAATACATCAGACATAACGAGAAACAATCAGGAATTAACACGAATGCAGCTAACTGCAATCAGACACATGAGGAACAGATAGTACAATGGAACGATAATACAATGACGAGACTGGAAACAGGTAAACGAAAGTGAAAACACAGACCGGACAACCAGGAAAACATGGAATAAACTAAAAACACCTAATTACGGGGAACACGAACACAAGACGTGACACATAACTTAAATATAAATGCTTTTTATATTCACACAAACACAGTTTATAGACTTCCTTGACATTCTCTAATGGGCTGTGAATATGTAGGTCTTCCTCTGTCTGGTTCAGAGAGCCATGCCTTGTCATTCCTAGTGTGACACAAAGACAGAGCCCCTAGGCGTTTGGGGCATGCCACATCAGTGGCACATTAGCCTATAGAAAATCCTTGACTCACAAGCAGTGAAAAGGCAGAAGCGTCTTAAAGTCGATTTGTTATTTTGAATGCATTTTTATGATATCTTTGTTCACTGAGTGGAGTGTTCTGAAAGCCTGTATTTGATGAATAGGAAGCGCAGTGTTTGAAAAGATATGTATTACTATGGCCATTAAAACATTGGACTGAATTAATATTTTCATAGAAAAAAATTGTTTGTTTTAGAGGAAGCAAAATAGCAATGTTATCAGTAATGTGGCTAGGAATGCAAGTCAATTCGATGCCAAAAGTATAAGGTTGATTTTATAATATCAGTACTTTTGTTATTGACATATTTATACATTTACGACAAAAAGAAGAACATGAAAAGGATAAGCACAACCATGGAGTTGGGTGACCTCACTATTGACCTCTTAATAACTAAGATACCCAGGAAATAAGACAACCAAACTGATTTAAAATGAATGCCAGGTCCTACCCAGCCTTTCAGGATCAAGTTCCAAGAAGAAGTCAAGCCTAGCAAGAAAATATGTCTTTTGTGTAAGCTTAATTACATGGGGTGTCATCGAGTCACAGCAACCAGGTAACCACCTTCATAACAAGCTTAAATAATGTTATAGCTGACCATTCCTTGAACATGTGCAGGAGAGCACTTGCTCTTTTAAAAAATAAATATTCTTGGAGATGGATGCCTGAGGGGGTAGTGCTGTTCCACTTCCTGCAGATTCTTTATCTGATATTCGGATATTACAAAGTCATCCAGTGCAATGAAATTAAATCATATTTATGTGCTATATAAAGGGAAAATGCTATTGCGGATCGTCTGAAGGACATCTTGGGCTAGATTTTGAATCGTCAATTGATCATACAGCCATGTTGGGTAAACCAGATAGCAAACGCAACAGAAAAGCATTGGGCTCTAGCAGTGGCGGGCCGTGCATTTCACACCTAGGCCTTCAGTAGTGCTCTGCCCAGTGGCGTAGCGCAGTAACGTAATGCTGCCCAACCTTTCACCGTTCACCGGTTTCATTTTCCGCGGACCGGGGGGAGGTTACACGAGAGAAAGCTGAGACCAGTTTATTTATTTCGCGGACCGGGGGGGTAGCACCCCCCACGCTACGCCTATGGCTCCGTCTGAATCGATCCACCCCTCAATAACTATTTTATGGCTATAAAAACCATCTTATTCTTATTATGCAGAAATGCAGTATAAACATGGGGCTATGGGGACGGTGTAGGGACAGGACATAACAGAGGAAGACGGGGGGTGTCACTGTCCCCTCTCACAGACCCAGGCCTGCCTCATCACAGCGGGTGAGAATCTGTGCTTACAGAAAGACAACTCACTGCTGCCACCAGAGAGACACGGTTCTCTTCTCACCGCGAGACCGGATCGGCAGAACCAGAACCAGCCTGTGTTCAGTGTGGGATAGTTATGCTATCTATAACATTTTGTAATGCAGCCTGCCGTGCCATGTTATTATCTGCCTTGCATGCTGGCTAGCTTGTTATTAAAAATGGAATGATACAAAGTTAATGTTATAGACTAAGGTGGTTAGCTATAATAAGTTAGCCACTTCATTAAATCATACAAACACACTGATCATAATAAGAAAAAGCGCTAGCTGACCTGTTTTATGATCACTATTTTTATTCGAGTCACAGCTCATGTTTATTACATAAACTTAGCTGGTTAGATAGCTAGCTAAACAAGATCGTAACATGAAACATCAATAATAACCTCATAAAATTGCAATATTATTCAGGAAAATAGCAACATTTTACTCACCAAAAATCCTTATTATTTGTACACAAAATCCATCCTCCTTTCTTTCCTCAAAGTTTTAATTCGCTTTAGGGCTGAAAATGTCCGCTCAAATGTCTGAATCACAGACTGATGTTAATTATATTTTGTCCATGAATACTTATTAAATAATTCCAAATGGTCTGTCCGCTTCCTTTCATAGCTTTTCCCCCGGCTGCGCTCCTTCCAGACGTGTATTTTCATATTAAAGCATTTAACCAATCACATTACATCATAGTCAGACACTCTCTGACTATCCAATCAAAGGGTGTGAATACGCTGACGTACCTAGGCCTTCTAGAAGGCCTTGGTGTCTCCAACTCAAAATTTGATTGGTTGAAGCAACAGTTTGATCAACACTTATTTTATGCTACAGGGCCTTCAGAATTGATTGTGAAGGCCTCCAGGCAGATTTCTTTGACCGTGGCAACAAATGATGGCTGAAATGTGATTGGTTAAATGCTTTAATATGAAAATACACGTCTGGACGCAGCGCAACCAGGGGAAAAGCTATGAAAGGAAGCGGACAGACCATTTGGAATTATTTAATAAGTATTCATGGACAAAATATAATTAACAACAGTCTGTGATTCAGATATTTTTTAGGCCAGCAGAGAAGGCCTTGCAGGCCCTGACGGCCCACCACTGGGCTCTAGCAAAACTGAAGAAGAGAGGGATAATGCTGCTTCTAATAGCTATTGCTTAGACTTGATTGAAAGGCGGCTGAAAAAGCTAGATTTGCTGGATTCACTAAAAGAAGATGTTAACGGATTGCACTGTGGACTATAATAATGTCCTAATAGAGGAATTGAAAAATCAACAACACACAGCCCTTAAAACAAGCGTGGGGAAATTGAAAAATGAGAAGCATACTTAAAAACGTTCTCAAAAAAGCTGAAAAGTCAGAGTCGGCTCTGGTCGGGAGTGACATCGGGGCGGCAATTAGCTGTCCGCCCCAGGGAGGGGTGAGGGAAGCCGACACACAGTTCGCTGCACACAGGAGTGGTTCTGGGGTATGGGATTACAGTCGACGGCACAACGAGTGCTGTCTCGGAGGAGGTAGCACTTTGCCTTTGTTACTGCTGGTCACAGGACTATGGCAGCGAACTTTGAAGGAGGGGATTGAACTAAGCACAGCGGGAATTCATTAGCTACAAAATTGGGAGAAAATTTTGCCTCCCGCATAGTCTGGTGGTTTCAACGTCCGACGCTGGCCACGGCAACCGGGGTTCGATTCGAGTCGGCTCTGGCCGGGAGTGCCATTGCTTGTTCAGTTGTAAAACTAGCTAGCTGGCTAGCTACAAATAACAATTGCTTGTTCAGCTGTAACACTAGCTAGCTGGCTAGCTAGAAGGTGGCTAGCTACGAATAACAATTGCTTGTTCAGCTGTAACACTAGCTAGCTGGCTAGCTAGAAGGTGGCTAGCTAGCTAGTTTTACAGCTGAGCAAGCAATTGGTATTCGTAGCTAGCCAGCTAGCTAGTTTTACAGCTGAGCAAGCAATTGGTATTCGTAGCTAGCCACCTTCCATACATTATATTCGTAGCTAGCCAGCTAACTTAACTGTACAGCTGAACAGACAATGCATATTGTTATATTCGTAGCTAGCTGGCTATATAATTATTATATAATTATATATTATATTTCATATATTATGTTCTGAAAATTATATGTAAAGTTGCCGGAGATATTTAATACGAAGTGCGGAGTGCACAGGTTGGGCCACAAAAAAAAGACCTCATCTGATAGTAGCAAAATTCTAAAATTTCAAGAATAAGCAGACCTTGATCACGGCCGTGAGTTTAAAGGTATGAAATACTCCATGAATGAGCAATTCCCAATTGCAATTCAATGCAGGGGCTTTAACCCTGGACCTGTATACATGTATATACATATATGTATGTGTTTATGTGTGTGTATATACAGTATATTGTGGCGTCCTAAGGGGCTGCACCGGAAAATGGCTGCTTGGCCCTTTAATTCTTGGGAGCCACTGGAGAGGAAAGAACTATGTTTCCCAGCAGCCCACAGTCCCACACCTGAACAAGGTCAAGCGATTGAGACTACGGACAGCTGAAGGCCATTTGGAGGCCTATTTAAAGGACTCGTTTGTGTCACACTAGGAAGGAGTACATTGGTGGTTGTGGAGAATTGTTTGGAACAGAATTGTTTGGATTGTGTTTTGAATTGGATTGTTCTGAGGACCATGCTTGTGTACTGACTTTTGAACTGGATAAAGGAACTGGATTATACTTTGACTACGGATAACGACGACGAGTAAGGATTGTGGACTTTGTGTTTTGGATTGCCCAAATACCCTGCCCTTTGTTTTGTGTTTGTGTCAAGATTAATTTAATATTGTCATTTTGTTTGTAATACTGCCTCCTCCGGGTTATTTAACTTGCCTATGCCCTCTGCAAGGTCTGTGAGTGTCACCCAACCCCAAGGGACACCAATATATATATTCATTATTCATTAATTCATTCACATCTGTGATGACTTGATGAGCTTCATCCAGCATTCCCTGTCAAGCATTGCCTTGCGAAGAGATGATCCGCACAGTCCTGTCTCCAGTTCGATGGATGATTTAAGGGTGATGTT
Source organism: Aldrovandia affinis (assembly GCA_029706075.1). Classification (NCBI taxonomy): domain Eukaryota; kingdom Metazoa; phylum Chordata; class Actinopteri; order Notacanthiformes; family Halosauridae; genus Aldrovandia; species Aldrovandia affinis. Next base: position 1,451,754 of record JAINUG010000098.1, on the reverse strand, counting down.
AGGTCGACCTCTACGACGGGGAGAGTCTGGCGTCCAAAGGAGGACACGAATGGCTGGCTCATTGTGCCGAAGGATATGTCCGGCTAGCCGAAAACGACGCAGTCTGATGACACTTGAGATGGAGGGGAGGGCATCGTACAGGGCGAAGTTTGGAAGGTGGTCCTGCTAGGAAACATTCTGGACAGCACGCAACATCTGTGTGTAGGTACCATCAATAGACTTAGTGATCTTGCTGGTGAGGGCCCAAGAGTCACACCCATAGAGGAGAATGGACTCCACGGATGTTTTATTTTGGAGCTTTTACAGATTGAAGATTTCCAAACATCCCTCAATGAGTGGAGAGCAGACCAAGCTTGAGCCCTCCTACATTCAACATCGTGGGTCGAGTTTGTGTAGGAGCCCAGGTATTTGAAGTCATCAACTTTGTCGATCTTACTGCCATCAAGCGCTATGATGTCGCCAGCGGTGGAGGGATTGAAGTGAATGTACTTTGTTTTCTTTGCATTAAGAGAGAGACCAATGGACATGCAGCAAGTTTCAACTTTGTGGAGGAGAGATTCTGCATCTCGAAGGGTGTCAGCATAGCAGACTAATGTCATCAGCGTAATCTAGGTCAGAGAGGTGTTGAGCAGGATATCTACTACTTCTACGGCAAGTCAGAGTTATACCATCAGTGTCGTTTATTGCTATCCGCAGGGCGTAGTCCAAAACTATGATGAATAGATAGGGGGCAAGTGGATCACCCTGGAGAACACCGGTGTTGATGAAAAATGAATCAGTTTTGCCTTCCGGAGTAAGAACAACTGCACCTCATACATAATTTTGATGCTATTTACAATCTCCTCCGGGATTCCATAAGCATTCAAAATTTTAAACATCGTGGGTCTGTTGATAGAATCGAATGCTTTGCGGAAGTCGATGAAGATTATTGCAGCTTCTTTCTGATGATTTAGAATTTCCTCAATTATTCGTCTGAGAGCAAGGATTTGTGAAGAAGTTGATCTCAGAGGCCGAAAACCATTTTGGTTGGGGCGAAGGCCCTTTTCCAACTCAGGACGAATACGATTCAGCAAAAGACGGTTGTAGATTTTTGCAGCTGTTTGAGTTAGACTGATTCCCCGATAGTTGTCTGGGATGGTCAGGTCACCTTTTTTTGGAACTGGCACAATGCCGGAGATGCCCCATTCAGGCGGACGATTTCCTTCCAAGGTTGTATTACAGAAGTGTGTAAGACACTTCTTCAGTTTAGGAAGCCTCCAAACTTCGATAGGGATGCTGTCCATACTAGGGGCCTTGCCAAGTTTAATTTGCGCGATAGCTGTATTGAGCTCGGCTTGAGAAAATTTGCCGGTGGGAATGTTAGAGTTGTTTTTAAAGATTGGGTCAATTGTACCTTGAACATTGGTATTATTATCGGAATTCCGAAGGTTTTCAAAATGAGACTTCCATGAGGCCATTCAATCTTCACCTTGGATGAATACAGTGTTGGACCGCTTACCAGAGAGCTGTTTAACTAATTTCCAGGCACAATGCAAGTCACTGGTGAATTCACGTTTGTCAAAAGTACTAATGTTATAGTATGTTGTTGACTCTAATGTCTTCTTGCTCATCATACATGGCTCTGAGGTTGGACTGAGTAGCAGGGAGATCATCGATTGTGGAAGCTAGCACATTGGTCCTAGCTAAGTTAACTGGACTAGTGCAAACAAGGTTGGGACGGAAGGATCGACTTCCCAATTTTCACACATGTATCAACGAAGTTGCCATAGGACTGGACGTCAGTGTCCATAGAGAACCACTCATCTGAAATATGATCCCCAATTGCAGATGCAAGGTTTTGATCCGTAGTCATGGCGGCCCAATTTAGCTACAAGCGAGCAGATGGTTTTGCAGAATGAAGACTGAGCCTAACCTTAGCACAGACAATGCAGTGGTCGGAACCGATCGGATCGGAGGTGGAATATGCTTGGGAATCTTGGATGCTATTTCTCCATCGTTTACGACAAAGAATGAAGTCGATCTGTGATAGGAACTTATTAGGTGAGCAGTGAGTCCAGAGTTTCTTTGACGATTTCTGAAACATTGTATTGGTGATAAGAAGGTTATTTTGGTTAACAATTTCAGTGAGAAACTGACCATTTCGGTTAATAGCAGGGTGGTAGGAAAACTTCCTTGCTACATGGGCGTTGAAGTCACCACCAATAAGAAGGAGGGCATGCTGGGGAATGGAGGCGATAGTTTCATTGAGATGCTCAAAAAAATGGGTAATAGATGATTCGTCACTGACGTTAGTTGGAGAATAGCAGGAGACAACGTATGACTTTGGATTGCCTTTAAAGACTAACTAGCATTATTGTACTGTTAATCTTAGAGATGGAAATGAGCAGAGGGAGCAAATATGTTTTGACAGTAATCACTACACCCCCAATGGCAGAACCATGTAGGTTCCATGTTGCGGAGGAAGTAAAAATGGTTGAAGACCCTATACTAGATACAAGGATGTCAGGGTCGTCTTGTCCATGCATTTGACAGTGTTCTTGTATGCAGGCAACGGATATATCATAGTCATAAAGGTGTTTGTTAAGTTCTTCTCTGGAAGACAGAGAAGAAAGGCTACGACAGTTTAGCTGACTAAAGAAGATGGTTTTACTTGGTCTAGCACAGGGGTCTTCAACTCCAGGCCTCGAGGTCCGCTGTGTCTGCAGGTATTTGCTCCAACCACGCACTACACCACCTGATTTCACTAATTAGCTCGCCTCCTGGACCAAGGGGGTAAACTAATTATTCTAAATCAGGTGGTGTAGTGCGTGGTTGGAGCAAATACCTGCAGACACAGCGGACCTCGAGGCCTGGAGTTGAAGACCCCTGGTCTAGCAAGTCCCTTCAGGCGACTATTTTTATCAGACGAGGCCCTCCCAGAAGGGTTTCGGACACCGTTGTCATGGGACTGAGTGTCAATAGTCTCCTGAGTGGGAAGATTCAATGCAGGGGCTTTAACCCTGGACCTATAGGTTGTACTCATCATGTTTTCAAGTGGCTGAATACTCAGTGTGACGCCAGAACTACTGAGGTTTGGATACAGTTGACTCTGCTAGCCTTTGGCAAACCAATGCCACACCTCGCAAGGCAGCGGGTTATCGGCACTCCTATAGACGCTCCGAAGGAATGCCACATAGTCGACTGAACGGCTGTTGCTGCTTCGCCATCATAACCGGGTGATTCAGTCTACGAACTAAGCCCGCCTATTCCGCCATTGCAGTCTTCGTGTACTGAGGGGAAACATCCCTCACCTGCAGGAATCCACCATACAGGTTCACTCATGTAGTTTTGCTAACCAGCCGAGGTTAGGAACCAGGGTGTGGCCACTGCCGTACACTAGCAGTTCCGAGGAGCCATACATGAGCTAGGATGATCTGTCGGAACCAGAGGTTAGAGCACCCATTTACATGAGTCGGCTGCCCATCACCTAAGGTACTATCCGTCCAGATCAACCAACCAAATATTGGTGTCCGTTTGCAGAGGGCTTAGGCGGTTAAATAACCCAGAGGAGGCAGTCATATGAACAAAACGATAATTTATTAAACAATTTGTCTTTATTTGTCTTGGCAAACAAAAAGGGTAGGGTCTTCGGGGAATTCAAACACATAAAGTCCACAATCCTTACTCCTCGTTGTAATCCGTAATCCAAAATCCAATCGAAATGTTGGTACACAAATCCAAATCCCCTGTGGCTCTGACTGATTTCCACACACTCCTGGCTACATTTTCCTCTAAATTGTCCTCTGCTAAACCTGCATTTTTCCTTTCCAAGATTCAATCTTCTGTTTCTAATCCTCAAAAAGGGATTTCCTCTCGCTTTCCTCTCTCCTCACCCCTCCTCCTCCCCCACCCCCCTCCTCTCTAACTGCGGATGACTTTGCATCCTTCTTTCGCGAGAAGGTCAATGATATTCGCAACTCCTCCCCCCCATCCTCTCCCTCACCTAACTCTCCCTCACCCATCTCACTACCTAAACCTCTCACTCCTCTGTCCTCCTTCTCGCCCCTCCCTGACCCGGACATCCTTCAACTTGTTCACTTCCACCGTCCCACCACCTGCCCTCTCGATCCCATTCCTTCCCCCCTCTTGCAGTCCATTGCTATGGACATCCTCCCCTTTGTCTCCAATGTTATCAACTCCTCTCTTCCATCTGGCTCTGTCCCTTCTTCCTTCAAATGCACTCATGTCGTCCCCCTCCTCAAAAAACCCTCTCTGAACCCTGCTGTCATTTGCAACTACCGACCTGTCTTTCTCCTCCCATTCCTCTCCAAAACACTAGAGCGGGCTGTCTATAACCAACTGTCCGCTCATCTCCTACAGAATGACCTGCTTGATCCTAACCAATCAGGGTTCAAGGCAGGCTACTCCACAGAGACTGCTCTCCTTGTGGTCACTGAGGCTCTTCACATGGCTATGTCCCAATCGCTTAGCTCTGTCCTCCTCCTCCTCCACCTGACAGCTTCATGGGAATCTCTGGATCTGCATTGACATGGTTCAAGTCCTACCTGGCTGACTGGTCCTACCAGGTGGTCTAGAGAGGATCCCTCTCCTCTACCCACACCCTACCAGAGTCCTGCAGGGCTCGGTGCTTGGTCCCGTCCTATTCTCCCTGTACACCAAGTCACTTGGTTCTGTTCACTTCTCTGCTCACTGTTATGCCGATGACACTCAACTCTTTCTCTCCTTCTCTCCATCTGAGACCCAGGTCCCGGCACGGATCTCTGCATGCCTGGCCGACATCTCTGCATGGATGTCCACCCACCACCTGAAACTGAACCTGGGGAAGATAGAGCTGCCTGCTCTTCCTACCAGCGAAGGGCTCCCCGATGATTGATGCGCCAATCACCATGGAAGGCTCCATAGTGTCTCCACACCATACCTCCAGTCACATTGCATCACTCCTGCCGATTCTCCCTCCACAACATCCGGAGCCAGACCCAAGAGATCACCTCCAGGCCCTCCGCCTCCTCTGGGCAAACTGGCCTGTCCCATCAAGCCACTCTGGAATGCGCCTGGCAACTAACCAAGGTTCACCCACATCACCCCTCTACTCTCCCCTCTGCACTGGCTCCCCATCGCAGGTCTTCAAATCACTGGTGCTTGCTTTTCTCTGTCCCCCATACCTCCAGTCACTCATCACTCAGGACCCTCCGCTCCGCCTCCTCTGGAAAACTCACCCTCTGGGCGCCTGGCATCTTCTCGCAAGAGACTCAAAAGAGACTCAAAACCTACATTTCCAGACTCCACTACCACTGAATTCTGTACATCTAGCTAATTGTCATCACCACTGCCTACTTGCTCAACACTTTGTATCCCTGCTTACACAATAAAAAAACCTACTAACCTTTTCCTTCCCAGTGTTACAGGTATGGTATGCAGCTGCCTGCAATGATGTCTATCGCTGTATTACTGCACTGATCTCTTGCACGAACTATGATTGTTCCTACCATGTATTTATGCACATCTTGTAAGTCCCTCTGGATAAGAGCGTCTGCTAAATGCTTAAAATGTAAATGTAATGTAATCCAAAAACACTTATCTTTTCACACTCTCCAAAACACTCTTCCCAACCACCAACCTCCCAGGGGCAACGCAAGGGGCTTTGAGGTGCTGGAATTTATTTGTCTGATGACAACGTAGGGGGAAAATCATGTTAAAGAAGAGGAAGAAAAAAGTACAAATAAACAATTGAATAATACATTTAAAACGTTTTTGTTTTGTGGTCTGTTATTGTTTCCCTAAAAATTAAGTTATATATTAAAACAATACAAACATATGTGAAGCAATATGTAAGCATAGTATTTCAAGTATTTTGAATACTGGATTTCACCATACTGTGTATTGGAGCTACTTTTTCAAATGGGCAATTTAGAAATACACTACTGGGGATAAAACTTAATCAGTAAGCACATTCATCTTTTTTTCCTCCTCACATTAATCGGTGTTTATCATGCTGATAGTATTAAAGGAATGTTAATACATGGAATATCGAGAACCACCTAAGGTCAGTTGAAGAGCGGATATGCCTTTCACCTGCTGTGAAAACAATCCAAAAATGCCCTCCATTCTGGAGATCAAGAATATCGCTTTCATGTTCATAATTAATGAGACTGTCTACAATTAGTGGAAAAGGAAATCAGGATTTTAGAATGCAGATTAAAAAATGAAGTGTTTTGTGTCCGCTGGCACTTTTTTTATCACAGTGGAGCAGGCAAAAGTGTGCTCAGAAAGAGAATCAGAGGAGTGCTTGGAGCTTAGCTGTTTTAATATAGATTAATTAATAATCTAATAATTATTATTAATATATATATATATATATATATATTATATTTTATTATATATATATATATATATATATAATAATAATAAAAATAACAATCTAATAATTGCAATAGGCAATCGAAATCTCACAAAATATAAGCATTTTGCATGCAAAGACCTTTTGAGCTTTTTGATGTCATGTGTCAAGGTAACTGGTTATACCATGAACTGAGGAAAATATAATTGCTTATATGGGTAAATTGACAAAATACTGCCTTGAGGTGCAAAATGAAGCCTTGACAAGATTAAAAGTTATTTTTGATAACTTCAAAGTTTCAAAACTTTTGTTACTGAGAAAAATAAGATCATATGATTCATGTCCTACTTTCTGTTCTGAATTTGAATAAATGTTCATAATACATGATAATGATGATGCACAACATAATTGTTGATGATATGTCAAGATTAATAAGTACTTTTTCTAAGTGTTATAAGAAAGAGATTAGGCTGGCAAGATTGAGAAAACTCCACAGACAATCACAATATGCACTGTTGAAATGAGAGTGTAGGCTATATAACATAGCAACTGTATTGATTGTAACCTTGCATATACGTTTTCAGTCTTTTAATACTGGCCTCCTCCTTATATCGTATTCTCTCATTTGGAATACAAATAATGAGTATGTAGTCATTAATAATTAATTATGCATTAATGACCACAGCATATTCTAAATTGTGATTTGGGGTTTGTTGCATTCGGAATGAGTTGACTGAACCGCACAGCCAGCCATTTTTAATCTATACAACATTTTATGCTACGGACTGTGATAGGGACTTCACCTCGGCTGAGGACTGACTGGAAAAAGAACTGACTCTTCATCTCTAGCCATACCAATGTGACAATTAAGTGGCTACAGTGGCCTTGGTGGTTCAGTGGCCTCACCTAATTAGCAACTCTACAGTAATACTAGGTAATAGTAGTAATGAAATTGCTATTTTAGATGTGTAATTAGGCATTCATAGTGACTGCTTGCTAGTTAGATGGACAGAGACCTCACCTGACACATTGCCTCATAGAACGTGTCATGGAAAGACCATGACCTGCAGCAGGGACATTACAGGCTTTTGTTTTTACTGAGTAGCCTTTATGAATTCTAACACTGAAGGAATTTACCTGGATGTTTTTACATAGAAAAAAATGACAGAATGCATTATAGGTAAAAGGTTTGAATCCATTAAAAAAAACACCCCTCTGACCTGCCGAGTGTGAGCACATTTTATTCGCGAACGGTACAGTACACTGTCATGAAACTTTTTTTTCTTCTGTAATAATAATAGTTGTTGAGCTGCCTAGTTAGCTAACTAGCTTGTTAAAGTGAATTCAAAGGCGGCCTGGATATTAGTCCATTGTCCCCTAATATGACCTCCCTGTGAAGTGGCTTATCTCAAAATGGCCGATAGTGAGTATGAATAGGGCGTATTAAAGGATGGAATATTTCTCTCACTGAACACGCAGACCACTAATTGGAAGTTGAGATATTCTGATTTCCATTCATGCGCAACCTTGCCCGACACCCAAGGAATAGCAAAGCTGGGTCGTTGCATTTTAATTGGGCTGAACATGTCGTCCAGTCTTTGATTGTTTTGAACCAGGATTGTTTGGTTCTCCATGGGGTGAGACACAGGAATACTAAACCAGATTTCAGGCTTAGTCTTATGCACACACAGGCTGTGCCAGCTAAACAGTGCAATTACAGAATCATTGTAATTGACATGTAACCAGCATGTGATAAAATTAGTATGGTGTCATCAACTTAGATGATGGGAAGATTGCAATATGTTTCTGGCAATAATGCAGACACAGGGAATTACTCAAGGGGTATCAAATCCACTTGCTAGGTAGAATATTTGTTATTTAATATTGATGATGTATGTTTGAAGGTATGCATGTACATAATGTAATGTATGTTCATGCTGTCTGGCTATCCAAAATGCATTGTGATTAATGGTGATTAATATTTGTGTGCAGTTTGCCACCACCTGTATTTGCTGTAGTTTTCATTGTTTTTAATATGGAGCCTCTGTAAATAAAGAAGTTGTAAATCAACTGGAACATTTTATATTGTGCCTGGAGAAATGGCTGCCTGCCCCTTTAATTCTTGTGAGCCACTAGAGCCATCGGACTGCAGGCATACAATAATATGCAAATTGTGCCGCATTGAGAAGAGAGAGTGGCCTCTGAAGGCCCTGATGCACTGAGGTTTTGGCAGCTTGGAAGTATAGTATATAAGAAAATATTCTTGAAGTTGTAAAATTAGTGGTGAATACTTTATTTTGTGTTTTGTGAAAATCATTTATTAAAATGATCATTTTGTTTGGAATCCTGTCTCCTCTGCACTTCATCACTTGCCTATGCCCTCTGAAAAGGTCCTTGTGTGTTACCCCACCCCCCCAGTGACTACAGTATCCCCTGGCTTTTATAGCCTGGGCATGATTTCAGATGCAATTGTTTAGGTGGACTACACTCCCGCCACAACAACAAATGGGAAAACTGGATTTATTGTTGTCGTGTCAAGCTAGGATAAATGAGAAACCAGTGCAATCTGAGAGAAGTGTAATTTTTCTCCATCACAAGGTATAATACTGAAAAACCCATATTAATTTGTGTTATTGCCAGATGTCACTCCTGTGACCTCTAAATCTCCCCCCTTCACCTTCTTTATGCACTGATGAAATGAATGAGGGAATAATGAGCTTTCACTTGCTGCATGTGATTAATAAAAAGTGTATGATGCAACAGAGGCCTCAGTACGATCACACGAATTTAGATCATAGTTCATAGAGACAACCACCATGTTCATGATTCATTGGCTACTATACTCTGCCCTGTTTTTGATTTTGTTGCATCATTTCAAGAACCCTCTGTTCTCTGCTACGTACCTGTTCTTTGCGGATGGTTTAGCAATTTTCCCAAGCAATATTGTTCACGAGAGATAGCACACGTTTTCCACTCGATGTAACAGCTTCTATAACAGTAGCTATATTAAAGACTTGGGGAAAACAAAGCTAGGCCAACTGATGACCTCAAATGATCATGTGTGTATATAGATACAGTGCCGTGAAAAAGTATTTGCCCCCTTCCTGATTTCTTCTTTTTTTGCATATTTGTCACACTTAAATGTTTCAGATCATCAAACAAATTTTAATATTAGACAAAGATAACCTGAGTGAAAACAAAATGCAGTTTTTAAATGATGATTTCATTTATTAAGGGAAAAAAGCTATCCAACCCTACCTGGCCCTATGTGAAAAAGTAATTGCCCCCCCTTAATAAATCAACCGATTAACCATTTTTTTGAAAGCTGAGTTCAATTTCACAAGCCGCACCCAGGCCTGATTACTGCCAGACCTGTTGAATCTAGAAATCACTAAAATAGAACCTGTCTGACAAAGTGAAGTAGGCTAAAAGATCTCAAAAAGCAGCACATGATGCCGTGATCTAAAGAAATTCAAGAATAGATGAGAAACAAAGTCATTGACATCTATCAGTCTGGAAAAGGTTACAAAGCCATTTCTAAGGCTTTGGGACTCCAGCGAACCACGGTGAGAGCCATTATCTACAAATGGAGAAAACTTGGAACAGTGGTGAACCTTCCTAGGAGTGGCCGGCCTACCAAAATTACTCCAAGAGCGCATCAACGACTCATCCAGGAGGTCACAAAAGACCCCAGACGAACATCTAAAGAACTGCAGGCCTCACTTGCCTCAGTTAATGTCAGTGTTCATGATTCCACAATAAGAAAGATACTGGGCAAAAATGGCATCCATGGGAGAGTTCCAAGACGAAAACCACTGCTGACCAAAAAGAACACAAAGGCTCGTCTCACATTTGCCAAAAAACATCTTGATGACCCCCAAAACTTTGGGGAAAATATTCTGTGGACTGACGAGTCAAAAGTGGAACTTTTTGGAAGGTGTGGGTCCCGTTACATCTGGCGTAAAACTAACACAGCATTCTATAATAAAAACATCATACCAACAGTCAAACATGGAGGTGGTAGTGTGATGGTCTGGGGCTGCTTTGCTGCTTCAGGACCCGGACGACTTGCCGTAATTGATGGAACCATGAATTCTGCTCTCTACCAGAAAATCCTGAAGGAGAATGTCTGGCCATCAGTTCGTGACCTCAAGCGCACTTGGGTTATGCAGCAGGACAATGATCTGAAACACACCAGCAAGTCCACCTCTGAATGGCTCAAGAAAAACTAAATGAAGGTTTTGGAGTGGCCTAGTCAAAGCCCGGACTTAAATCCGATTGAGATGCTGTGGCATGACCTTAAACAGGCAGTTCATGCTCGAAAACCCTCCAATGTGGCTGAATTAAAACAATTCTGCAAAGAAGAGTGGGCCAAAATTCCTCCACAGCGATGTAAAAGACTCATTGCCAGTTATCGCAAATGTTTGATTGCAGTTGTTGCCGCCAAGGGTGGCACAACCAGTTATTAAGTTCAGGGGGGCAATTACTTTTTCACATGGGTGATATGGGTGTTGGATAACTTTTTTCCTTCAATAAATGAAATAATCATTTAAAAACTGTATTTTGTGTTTACTCGGGTCCTCCTTGTCTTATATTACATTTTATATGAAGATCTGAAACCATTCAGTTTGACAAATATGCAAAAATAGAGGAAATCAGGAGGGGGGCAAATACTTTTTCATGGCACTGTATTTTGTGCTCTGTTCCAAATAATCTCACTTGGCTGTGAACTCAATTATGGCTTTCACTACTTATTGTCATCTTTGGGAAGGACAAAGGAAAATTGACCAAAGTAAGAAAAACAGCTTAAAGTAAATCATTAAAAAAAGGAAATCTGTCACAATATTAGCTTCACTGTGCTTCAATGTTACATATGAAATGTCTTGGTTGCCATGAGCAACACACTTAGTCTTTATTCAAAATCAAACAATCGCCTGACATGTCACTCAGGCACAATAGTTCAACCAGAGTATTATAATTAAGCATTACATTACTCCCCCCCCAACACACACACACACACACACACACACACACACACACACACACACACACACACACACACACACACACACACACACACATACACACACACACAAATCAATACGTGCAAACATTGAATATTTTTAAAATATATATATTTTTTGCTTTTTAGTATTTGTTTTAAATTAATAGATTTTTTGGAGAAAAAACCTATTGAGGAACAGAAGCATTTCTTATAGGGAACATATCATCCGAGTTTGTGCTGAGGTTTAATTTCAGACTGTAGATATTTCATTCAGAGAGTATAAATATGCTACTGGGCTTCAACTTCCCTTGGCAGGTGAAATAATCTGCTATGGAAAAAGTAACACACATACGTAATATTTACTTCAGCCTTCCTTTGCATGATATGATTGATTTTTTCACCTTTTCCCACCCAAAAGATTGCCACGCTACATCTGTCCAAAGACCGTTCCCCTTGTAATACTCAAATGAATCTGATACTCTGATGGGGGAATAAAGATTTATGCCGTTTGTGTAAGCTGTGGCATTTCCAATGTCCTCAGAGTTCACCGGCTCAGGGAGCATACGTTTGTTACCGCAGTTTGACTGACAATTACATAATACATTTTTTTGATTGGCAAAAAATATCATGACTTGCACCCCAGAACGTCCAGCCTCCACCCCACGCCACGCCCGCTCCACTAACCCTGCACAAAACGGATCAGCATTAACACATCTGTTTAGGCGCAGTGTAAATCCTTTCCATATTTTCCCAGCTGGAGGGAATGAATCCGAAAGACGATTACTGAGCGCAAGCTGCTCTGTGGTTGGATACCTCTGCATGCTTTTGTTTAGCCAATGCTGCGATGCTCAGCGAATGCACGGCAGCTCAGAGGACCGTGAGGACACAGTGCTGGTGCAGCCCGAAAAAGTAATCCTGCCATATCTTGACCTTTCTCTCTCACAGTCTTGAGGCCCCTTAAACCCAAATGGATGAAAAAAGAGAAAATAGAAAAAGTTGCAGCTGCAGTAACAACATACGAGATACAGTATCTCTGGCAGAATTTGCTAATGTTGCCTTTAAACCATCATAAATTCTTAAAATCTTCCAGACATGAGGATTTACGTTGTTTCATCCTCTGCAGTTTGTTTACATTTCACCTCTGGCATTGGTTAGCAAGGTTATATGTACTTGGCGATATGCATGTGAACAATGTGCATTCATTGTTCGTGTGAATTTAAGCTAAATGCAATGCATTGTTCAGGTATAGTAGGAGTGACACTTCAACTTGTAGTGAGGTTTGGTTGAATTGGATAATAATTTGGCTATTCATTTGGCTAAAAATATTTTTTATTGAATATATAAATGAATGGCTAATATGAATACGAATAATATGTAATCATATGGAATACAAGTTCATATCACTACCATGAAGGCTAGTTTGGCTAGAGTGAGTGACAGCTGCATGTAGTAGTTTGTCAGTTAAATCAGTCTCATTAAAAAAGGAAATAAGAAATAAAATAATCAAGAAGAAATTCTTGAACACAACAGAAATAAGAACACAACCCTTGATAAAGCTAGGTTTACTATAATGGTGTGCCGAGGCTTCATCAGACCTGGACTCCTGGGGCTTCAGCCTCAAATCTTTTTTGATGGACCGCAAATGTTTTGATCTATGGTGTAATATATGGGGTGGACGGGGTCCCCTCTCCCCCCAATCCTGAAAATAGTCTCTCACTGTATCCTGTCAAGCAGTTATCACACGATTAGTGGTGCGTGAAAAGTGTGTGTTTGTGTGTCTCAGAGGGCCCTCACTGGTGTAGGAATGGGAGAAAGAGAATATTATTTGTAGCCTCTCTTCTTATTCTGTGGTGTTATATTACGGAAAGCTAAGTGATTCTTTGCTCCATGTTTGTGAATAGCTATGTACCCTATGTGTGGTGATGAGAATTGTCAGGTTATTTTATTCCCAAGAATTTACAGAAATGCAGGAAATGTGATATCAATTCTTAACATTTGAAAAAATTGAAGGGCTTTTTTTATTTTAAAGAATTACTGAAGGTTATTTTATTACCCAAAAGTTAGAACTGCACAAACCCCACATGGTTTGGTCCCTGCCAATGTAGACTCAGCCCCAGTATCTTACACTGATAGAGTGGGGACAAGCATAGATAGGACTGAGCTGCAGGTGGGTGGAAACTATGAGAGAGAGAAAAAAACACTCAATGTAAAAAGCAATCCAGGGCATCTCCCAGTTGGGGCATAACATCATGCAATGGTGCACGCGTAATCTTGAAAGCAAGGGATGGGCATAGGCTTGCAAATCAGTGGCCGTTGGCTTGTCAGTGATCGTTTTGACTGGCATAGAGACTGATTTTGTCTGGCCTCGCAAGACTACCCTCAATGTGCAGAAGAATGTTATACCCTTGACTTTGATCACAATGCCCATTCGCTTACACATTATTTAAAACAAAAGTAAGGTGACTTTTACGATAAACACATTTTTATATTAAATTAAACAAAACGCAGCACCGCACGCCCCTTCCCCCCACTGATCAATTAGTCCATTGGCTGAGCCCCGAATGTATTAAAATCCTAGTGATATCCCTGATGTTGATGCTACATTGTCAGTGCTGATGACAAAATTTGATGGAGTAAAGGGGGATCCTAGTACTGTTTCCTGTGAAGTGGGAAATCGTAGCTGCTGCCTTGAGCATAGTCACAGAAAATATATTACATTTTTAATGCCAAATATATTGATTGTAAGGTGCTATGGTGATTCCTCCAAATAAATAAATAAATAGACAGACAGAGGTGATCTTAGCTATTTTTTTCCTGTTTCATTTGAAACAGGCATTACGTTGTCATGAGGCCCAGAACTGAGCAAAAATAAATAAATAAATGAACCCATGGTTCGTACCATTGAACCCATGTATGCCCCTGTAGACAGATTAGAGAATTCCAATGAGCATAACTAATTAGGCACATTTTTACACATACCACCACATCCCATTATCTGCATGTGTCGAGAAATCAGCTCAACTCTATTCTGCTGTCAGACAGCACATACTTACATACCTTACTATAATTTCAGATGCTTAGACAGGAATTGTGGTTCACCTGACAGCAAATAAATATTATTTTAATATAAGCCATTTAGCAGACGCTTTTATCCAAAGCGACTTACATTAGTGAATGCATACATACAAGTGGTCCCAGCGGGAATTGAACCCACAACCTAAGCGTTGCCAACGCCGTGCTTTACCAACTGAGCCACACAGAACCGTCATTTTATGACGGACTTGAATATTGTGACAGCAGTGCAATCAGTGGATTGAAAGCCAGAAAGTATATCTTCTTCACTATCATAGAAACCACTGCTTTCACAACTATTTGTAGAACTGCACATTTTTACATAATTATAACTGCAACTGCTTAATTTAATCTAAATTAAATTTTAGTTTTTAAGGTTCTATCCCAAAAATATTGGTTTGATTTCTTTGTGTTCGTGGCACCTGAGTACATTATACAGCACCGAATTAATGGTATGTAGACCACAGTCTAAAAATACTGTACTTTCTATGCAGCTAGAGAACCAATTTTAAGTCAAACATTTTGGGAGTTGGCATGCATGGTCATATGACCAAATATCTGACTGTACATTCCATTCCATTCCATTGTGAGCTATAGGTAACATTTCTGTCTATCAGCTACACAATACTACAAACATTTCCACACAAAAGAAATGATCCCTACCACTGTGGCCTAATGCCACAGAATGCTGTGCACATGACCTTAAATCCCATGAATGAAGTCTCTGGCATAGACCTCTCATAGACCATTGATCTCTCGTACTCCATTGATGTCTGGTTGGTGTATTCTGACTTCCCCTTCTTATCATTGAAGGGAAAAATTTAAATCATGATTTTAAAACCATTTAAAGATTACATGAAAATTACTGTTGCAAAGAGAGACTTTCCCCTGAGTCAGCATTTGTTCTTACCTTATGAACAATTTTTATTTTTGAATGCATTGTAGTGGTGTTGGCTGTTAAATGTCAACCTCAGAGGTGGATCAAGGGTTTCCAATCATGGGGCCCCAGTTAATGAATTCACAATTAATAATAATTTTGGAGGGAAGTACCAAAACCTTTCATTTCAATTGATTAATCAGTATAGACACTTATTAGAGTAAAGTGATAAAACTATTTGTTACACAAATTATTTATTCACAAATAATTAACAAAATACATGATATATAGAATAAGAATAAATAATATATTTCTGATGTGAGGGAAGTTAGGGGTTGATCCTTCTTCCTGGGCAGGCTTAGTATTCTCGCCCAAATCAGTGTCTTGACCTGTCCTACAGAGAATCTTCCATCATGAGTAATGGAGTGAAGAGAATTTGGCCTTGTTGCAAAAGCTGAACCCAGCCTACTAGACAAAGTCTCTTATAATGCAAGTCTCCTCACAAGGGTGAGGCCTGCCTTTGCCCAGGGCCTGGGAATCTATTCCAACCAGGAACAGAGGAGAGGTGCAGAGTTCAGAGAAGAGAAGAGCAAAAGCAACAACTACTAGTGCGTGTGCTGGGACCCTATATCCTTCTGATCAGTCAGTGCTGATCGGCTCAGGATTAGCAGTAAATCCATTCAAAATTCAAAGCTGCTGGTGAGCTCTGATGTCACACAGAAGAGATGGGTCTCCGTTGGGCAGGGGTTGGTGTCCCTTTGATTTGAAAAAATCTATTTTGAGGAGATGGTGTCTGGAATCACATTCCACAAGGGTATTCAAACTAACATCCACCCCCATCTACTGATGGCATAGAAAGAGATGGTGAGATAGCTATATTCTTTGAATGGGGGGGAGAGTAAGAATACAAATGCTCAAACATTGTTCAACAATGAATGTAACACATGCTACACCATGTTTTTCATTTAATTACATTTTCATGAACTCTCCCTTGCATTTCATTGTGAGTGAAAGTTAAGGACAAATATTGATTGAATCCATGCCTTTGTCCACAAAACAATTGTATAACAGCCAACCAGAGGTAGGGTGAGGGGGGGAAAGAGGATGTGGTTGTGAAATGGGAGACTGTACAGTAGCTAATCAAAGAAAGCCATCCATTCAGATAGGTTTAAAAGCAGATGCTTCAGAGTCAGGCACCAAGCACAAGGAGATAGAACTGTATGCATAGGGATTCCAGTTTTCAGAAATGTACAAATTTAGCGTTTACTAGTGTTTTTTTTCATAGTACCCCATTTTGGGGTTTACATTATTTTTATTTATTTAAAGTCAGGTTGTATCAGTGCATGCAAGAACACCCAGGTAACTGCCAAAATAAAGACACTTGGGAAATGGGAGGGTGGGCTTAGCCACTGGTACCAGTCATAGTACTCTCTGAGGGACACTCGCGGTACTGTACCTGTTGTTGAGTGTTGTCTTTATTTTGGCAGCTACCTGTGGGTATGCTACTCTAGGGTAAAACTTGTATTTAACATTACATTACCCCATAGACTTAAAGTAAAGCTGAACCAGTAGACTCATATAACTAATGCAATTAATTTTCAGTGCTGTACATTAACTTCATTCTAGAGCTGTAATTGAGCACACTGTATGGTTACTGATTATGAGTGTAATTTAAACTCAACAATGATGAGAAGTTTTCCCTGCAAACAATTATATACGAAAGAATGTCCACACATTTTCAGTTAGTGTAAATGTTGTGCAGCTGAGTGACGTCAAGTAGTCTGAGTAGACCTTTGATCTGTTGTAATAAAAAAACTATTCTCTGCCAAAATGTGTTATACATTCCAACATGATACCTTATAAATTAAACAGGTGAGAAAATATATTTGAACATAATAATATGGTATTGTAATATGTTATTATCTTGGATGTTAGAAGATGCTCTGAAACTGTTCTTGACTACGGTTAACACTTTGTTGTACGTCGCTCTGGATAAGAGCGTCTGCCAAATGCCTGTAATGTAATGTAATGTAATGAAAGGCATACATTCTGACCTTTTCAGTTTAAAATGGTTACTTTCGATTGGGGGTGATTTATTGGACTTTATCTGGTTAAGCCAAGTTATGGAAGCCCTATGTATAAAGCAGCCAGTTTCAGAATAGCACTATTGAGAATTGAGAATAATTGAGAATAATAGCGCTGAGAAATAAGACACAGATGCATGACCATTTTACATGATGAAATTGGGAACTATGCATTTAAGAATCTCAATTAACCTCTTTCCTTCCACAACAGGGGTGGAACTGTTATGTTCTGAGTATTTGTTCTGTTGGTTTTTGTACTTTGTTTATTATTCTTTATTCAGCTTTGCATTTTCATCGTTCTGTCACGTTCTGGTCCCTGTCTGTCTTTGTTCCGTTTATTTCAAGATCCACTCCTTGTCTTGTCATGCACTTCGGGAAGTTATACATTTCGGGTTTTCTCCGTCTTTGCTTATTATCTCGTTTTCTTCCTTCTTACTTTCTAGATTGCACTTTGTATATATTAGTTAGATGTATATAGTACTAACCAACTAATCTACTAACGTTAGGGATTTAGATTAAGTTACTAACATTACTAATTACTAATTATCTCATGCTTCTGACTATCGCTGTCATTCTCTCTTATTATCGTATCCCTGTTAGCTTTTCACTTTCCCTTTCATTCGCACGCAGCTTCTCTCTTTGCGTTCCTCCTTTAACTATGCACGTGTCTGCCTGATCTCCCAGGTCGTTTATTGTCTATATGTTTGTATGTTTCCCAGTCCGTGTCTTGCGTTTCCCCTCGTTATTAGATTACGATTCCCAATGTTTACACCTGTGTTCCTACCTCTCTCTCCTCCCAGTCACACCTGATTCCCATTGTGTTTTCCTTCCCTGCCTGTATATTAGTTCAGTGTTTTTGTTCACTCTTTGTCAGTACGTTGATCATTATTCCCTGAGCCTATTTTTCCTAAGCCAGAGTTTATTGAATTTTCCGAGACACCCCTTCTGTTGACTACCCCGAGCCTGCCTAGCGATTCTGTTTTGTTTGCCTATCTGCCTTCCTGTTTAGACTTTTTGGACTGCCTTTTTGACTACTCTCTGCCTTGTGTTTTTGTACCTTTGATTATCTGATTCCTGGTTTTGATCCCTGCTTCCTATTAAACTACTCTTTTGCCTTATCCTGATCTGCGTCTGGGTCCTTATCCGAGTCGTCACAGGACGTACTGAACCACTGATGGACCCAGCAGATCCAGACCAGATGCGCTTTGCTCTCGAGCAGCAAGGTGCCATGCTCGGACGGCATCAGCAACATCTGGAGACGGTCACCCAACATCTGCAGACCCTCACCTCCAGTTTGGCGGAACTCACCCTGACGCTGCGGGCTCCTACTCCTAACCCCGCACCTCACTATGCCGCTGCCACACCTCAACCCGGGTTTCCCTCTGCGCCGGTGCACGAACCCCGTCTGCCCCCTCCGGAGAGGTACGCAGGTGAACCGGGCGGTTGTCGTGCGTTCCTGACTCAGTGCCTGCTTATTTTCCGGCTGCAGCCATCTACGTTTCCCCAGCATCTCTCCAGGGTTGCCTACGCCATCACGCAACTGACCGGTCGTGCCAAGACCTGGGCTACCACTGCGTGGGAGGGGTCTTTTCCCTACTGCCAGGACTTCGGCTCGTTTTCCGAGGAGATGAAAAGGGTCTTCGATCGGTCTAAGCATGGTCACGAAGCTGCCCGGGAGATGCTCTACCTACGCCAGGAGGGAAGGTCGGTCTCGGACTACGCTATCCAGTTCCAGACTTTGGCCAACTTCTGTGGCTGGGGAAGGAAGGCGTTGTATGACGCTTTTATCTTTGGGCTATCCGAACATCTCAAGGACGAGGTCCTGACCCGTGATCTACCTGAGTCTTTCGACGACCTTGTCAGCCTGGCGATCCAGGCTTCAGGAGCGCCGCCATTTTCGTAGCTCCGGGGTTGTTCCAGGGCCTGAGACGGCCGGATTCAGGCCGCCTGCCAACAGCCATCCCAGAGCAGTTCCCTCACCTATCCCGGATCCTGAACCTATGCAGTTGGATCGGGCTCGTCTTTCCCGTCAGGAGCGTGACCGCAGGATGGCGACGAGGTCCTGCCTTTACTGCAGGGAGTCAGGGCACTTCATCCCCAACTGTCCATTAAAAGCCAACGCCCACTAGTTAAGAGAGGAGCACTAGTGGGTGTCATTCCGATTGAACGCTCCTCCAAACAACGGACCTGCCTGCCGGTTACTATTGAGTGGGAGGGTGAGAAGCGAGAGACCACTGCTCTCATCGACTCAGGAGCTGAGGAAAGCTTTATCGATGCTGGTGTGGTCGCTAAGTGGGGGATTCCGGTTTCCAGCCTGTCACGCCCTCTTATAGCAAACTCACTCAATGGGCAAAGACTGGCCCAGATTACCCAGATCAGTTCCCCTCTGACATTGCGCATCTCCGGCAACCATCAGGAGAGAATAAGCTTGCACATTATTGACTCTCCTCATGCTCCCATATTTCTGGGCCATCCCTGGCTAGTGCGCCATAACCCTTCCGTGGAGTGGAACAGTCACAGGATTGTGGGTTGGAGCCCACACTGTTCCTCTCACTGCCTGCATCAGGCCCACTCTTCCGTCCCGAGTTCCCGTTATCCCGAGAAGCTTTCTGATCTGTCTGCTATTCAAGGAGGTCTTCTGCAAATCCCGAGCCACCTGTCTGCCCCCCCACCGTCCCTATGATGGCGCCATCAATCTCCTGTCTGGTACCCCCCCAGGGGCGCCTGTTTTCTTGTCCCGCCCCGAGACCGAGACCATGAATGAGTATCTTCAGGAGTCACTGGCCGCTGGCATCATTCGTCCTTCTTCCTCACCCGCCGGTGCGGGGTTTTTCTTCGTGGGCAAGAAGGACGGGTCTCTACGCCCGTGCATCGACTACCGGGCTCTTAATGACATCACCGTTAAGAATCGCTACCCTCTCCCCCTCATGACCTCAGCCTTTGAACAGCTACAAGGAGCCACGATCTTCACCAAGTTGGATCTGCGCAACGCCTACCACTTGGTGCGCATTCGTGAGGGGGACGAGTGGAAAACTGCTTTTAATACTCCTACGGGTCACTGAGAGTATTTAGTTATGCCGTTCGGCTTGACCAACGCCCCAGCAGTTTTCCAAGCCTTGGTTAATGATGTTTTAAGGGACTTTATAAATCAGTTTGTGTTTGTCTATTTAGATGACATTTTGATTTTTTCTGAGAACCTTGATGATCATGTTATTCACGTTCGCAGTGTTCTTCAGCGTCTCCTGGAGAACAGACTGTTTGTGAAGCCCGAGAAATGTGAGTTCCACTGCCAGACTACTACCTTCCTTGGCTATATCATCTCGGCCGGGAGCCTCCAGATGGATCCTCAGAAGATCAAAGGCGTTCTGGACTGGCCCCGGCCGGTGAGTCGCAAAGAGTTGCAACGATTCTTGGGATTCGCTAACTTCTACAGAAGGTTCATCAGGAATTACAGCTCCCTGGCAGCACCCCTCACAGCCCTCACCTCGATCAAGATTCGGTTCGATTGGAATCCCCGAGCAGAAGAAGCCTTCCACGCTCTCAAGCAGCACTTCACGTCTGATCCCATCCTCATTCATCCGGACTCCACTGCTCAATTTATCGTGGAGGTTGATGCATCCAATATCGGAGTGGGTGCCATTCTCTCGCAACGGTCTCCAAAGGATAACAAGGTACACCCATGCGCCTTTTATTCCCACCGGCTCAGCTCCACGGAACAGAATTATGACATTGTCAATCGGGAGCTACTTGCCGTTAAGCTTGCCTTGGAGGAGTGGAGGCATTGGCTGGGAGGTGCCCAAGTGCCTTTCCTGGTTTGGACTGACCATAAGAATTTGGAGTACCTACAAACCGCCAAGAGACTTAATTCCCGTCAGTCCCTGTTTTTTGCTAGATTTAATTTTACCCTGTCTTATCGCCCCGGCTCCAAGAACACTAAACCGGATGCCCTCTCCCGCCGATTCGAATCCCCCTCCCAGTTCTCCTGATCCTGACACTATTCTTCCTCAACACTGTTGTATTAACTCCCTTCAACTGGACATTGAGACTACGGTTCGCTCTGCTCAGAAAGGGGAGATTGGCCCCAGTCGCTGTCCCACTAACTGTTTATATGTTCCCAAGTCTGTTCGCTCTCGAGTTCTGCAGTGGGGTCATTCTTCTCTACTTTCCTGTCACCCGGGTATTAGGAGAACCATCACGTTTATTCAGAGACGTTTCTGGTGGCCAGCCATGTCCCAAGATATCAAGAATTTTGTCTCCGCCTGCTCTGTCTGCGCCCAGAACAAGACCCCTCATCAGCATCCCTCTGGTTTATTACAGCCCCTACCCATCCCTCACCGCCCTTGGTCCCACATAGCTCTTGACTTTATCACTGGTTTGCCCCCCTCCAACAACAACACCACCATTCTTACTATTATTGATCGTTTTTCTAAGGCTGTTCATTTTATTCCTTTACCCAAACTTCCCTCTGCTAATGTAGCCCTGTGGGCAATATAGTTAATAAGTTTAATAAATAGATGCATATAAATAGATTTAAAAGGTTACAAATATTCAGTGTGATTACAGTTTGTGTGTGTTTACATAGTGTATTCATTTATGGTGAAGTTCCTGGAATGTATTAGTCACATGACCTGAAGTACATTTTGGTTGTTAAAATATTAGATTTATATGGATGGAAAGGCTGTAGTAATAATTTGATTTGTACACATAGAGAAACATACTTGAATGTGTATTTTATATTATTTTATATTTTAATGTGTATTGTATTTTTGTAAATTGTTTATTTTTCCAGGTCCAAGTAAAATGATTGCCTGACTGATAATTGTTCACTGTTGAGTTGATGTGATATGGTGTGATTTGTAATGACCAATCAGAATTGAGTTGAAGGTCAGGCGTTTGGGAAGTTAAAAGGGAGTCGGGTTCAGATCCCCGGGGCGGGAGAGGGGCGATGGCCTCGGTTGCCCCGGCCGATCGAAAGAGAGTGACGAGAACGCTGAGAAGTAGCTAATGTGCTAGAGTTTTAGTTCAAAGATAAATGCGTTACCCACGTATTTATAGGATTCTGGAATGATATAATAATGTTAAGTGCTCAACCCGAGGACTTTGTAAGTTATTGTATCTGACTATGAACAATTTCTTCGGCAAGAAGTCAACGTTCTGTCAGCCGGTCATCTGAATTAGCCAAGTGTAGTACACGTGAGTTCGCCAACACGGGGAATTCGAAAGTGTTTGAGCAAGTGAGTGAGCTTGCTAGCGTTCTGTCAGCTGGTCATCTGAATTAGCCAAGTGTAGTACACGTGCAGTTCGCCAACACGGGGAACTCGAAAGTGTTTGAGCAAGTGAGTGAGCTTGCTAGCTAGCTGATTTTGCTGGACTGTTCAGTATACGTGAGTTCGCCAACACGGGGAACTCGAAAGTGTTTGAGCAAGTGAGTGAGCTTGCTAGCTAGCTGATTTTTCTGTAAGGTTCAAGGGATTTTGCAGTTCGCCAACACGGGGAACTCGAAAGTGTTTGAGCAACGCGGAGGAGATCGTGGCGAAAGAAACTTCCCGGTGTTTCGTCAGACTTTCCTCTAGCTACAGCACGGGACTCAGGAGAAAGCAGCCGTGAGCGCTGTTATCTCGTGAAACTGTGAGTGCGCTGTTTTTTATCTTTCTGCTCAGTAGAGTGAAGGAGTCGCCATAGGGTGGCTACAACGCACGCGAGCACCACATCAGGCCTGCAACGCAAGTGGTTGGGGTATTTTATTTTGCCGGTTTTTCTTTTAATAAAAGTATTAAGGCCTTCTTATTTAACCGTTTGGGTTTTTGGAAAGTGTAAAGAAAACATGTGAAATGTAATTGGAGTTGAGTCAACACAGTGTTGTGATTTACCCTGTCAGAGTACAGATGTTTTGTTTGTTTAAAAAGTGAAACCGAATGATTTATGTTTGTATTGCTATCTTTTTTAGTAAATGGTTCAACTAATTTTACAGTGATTCCTTGTATTTGGTTATTTCCATTTCAAGCTCATAAGTAAATCAGTACCAAGTGAGTAGTAGTTATTATTATTATTATAATTTTACAGACGATAATATATCGTCCCCATAAATAGAACTCAGGGTAGTTCCCTCGTTAAGCATAGATAGCAAGGGGGCGCTACACTAAGGAGACAGCCACACTCATTATCCAAAACGTTTTTCGGTTGCATGGTATCCCTAATAATATTGTTTCCGACAGAGGTCCCCAGTTTATCGCCAAGTTTTGGAAAGCTTTTTGTTTACTTATGGGTTCATCAGTTAGTCTTTCTTCTGGTTTTCATCCCCAATCTAATGGCCAGACAGAGTGGGCTAATCAGGTCATTGAGACGGTTCTGCGCTGTTTGTGCTCTCAAAACCCCTCCTCATGGAGCCAACAACTTCCCTGGGCAGAGTATGCCATCAACTCCCAAACCTCTTCCTCATCCCGAATGTCCCCTTTTGAATGCTCCCTGGGTTACCAACCACCTTTGTTTCCCAGCCAGGAGGAGGAGGTGGGAGTCCCCTCTGCTCAGCTCTTCGTCCGTAGATGTCTCCGCACCTGGAACCTCACACGACGCAACCTTCTCCGAGCCAGTGCCCGTATGAAGGAGACTGTGGACAAAGGACGCTCCAAGGCTCCCCGGTACCATATTGGGCAGCGGGTCTGGTTGACCACCAGAGACATTCCCCTTAAGATGGACCATCGCAAGCTCGCACCCCGTTTTATTGGACCTTTTCCCATTATTAAGATCATCAGCCCCACTGCAGTTAGATTAAGATTACCTCACACTATGAGACGTATTCACCCCACTTTTCATGTTTCCCGTCTCAAACCCCTTGTAACCCACCCTTTGTGTCCCGCCCCCGAGCCACCCCCACCCCCCCGTCTCATTGATGGGGGAGAAGCATATACTGTCAGCAAGTTGTTGGACGTTCGCCGCCGGGACCGTGGTCTCCAATACCTCGTGGATTGGGAGGGCTACGGTCCCGAGGAAAGAAGCTGGATCCCCTCCCGCTTTATCCTGGATAAGACTTTGATAAAAGATTTTCAGTTGCCTAAATCTGTCTGAGATCCTGTCCTGTGTTTGGACCCTTGCCTGCCTGAGTTCCTGTCCCGTGTTTTGGCCCTTTGCCTGTCTGAGATCCCGCCACTTGCGTTGCCCCTTGTCTGCCTGGCTTCCCCTAGCATCCTGGTCTGTGTTATCTGTTTTAGTGTGCCTCCTGTTATAACGCCATGAGGCGTTCCTTAGGGGGTACTGTTATGTTCTGAGTATTTGTTCTGTTGGTTTTTGTACTTTGTTTATTATTCTTTATTCAGCTTTGCATTTTCATCGTTCTGTCACGTTCTGGTCCCTGTCTGTCTTTGTTCCGTTTATTTCGAGATCCACTCCTTGTCTTGTCATGCACTTCGGGAAGTTATACATTTCGGGTTTTCTCCGTCTTTGCTTATTATCTCGTTTTCTTCCTTCTTACTTTCTAGATTGCACTTTGTATATATTAGTTAGATGTATATAGTACTAACCAACTAATCTACTAACGTTAGGGATTTAGATTAAGTTACTAACATTACTAATTACTAATTATCTCATGCTTCTGACTATCGCTGTCATTCTCTCTTATTATCGTATCCCTGTTAGCTTTTCACTTTCCCTTTCATTCGCACGCAGCTTCTCTCTTTGCGTTCCTCCCCTTTAACTATGCACGTGTCTGCCTGATCTCCCAGGTCGTTTATTGTCTATATGTTTGTATGTTTCCCAGTCCGTGTCTTGCGTTTCCCCTCGTTATTAGATTACGATTCCCAATGTTTACACCTGTGTTCCTACCTCTCTCTCCTCCCAGTCACACCTGATTCCCATTGTGTTTTCCTTCCCTGCCTGTATATTAGTTCAGTGTTTTTGTTCACTCTTTGTCAGTACGTTGATCATTATTCCCTGAGCCTATTTTTCCTAAGCCAGAGTTTATTGAATTTTCCGAGACACCCCTTCTGTTGACTACCCCGAGCTTGCCTAGCGATTCTGTTTTGTTTGCCTATCTGCCTTCCTATTTAGACTTTTTGGACTGCCTTTTTGACTACTCTCTGCCTTGTGTTTTTGTACCTTTGATTATCTGATTCCTGGTTTTGATCCCTGCTTCCTATTAAACTACTCTTTTGCCTTATCCTGATCTGCGTCTGGGTCCTTATCCGAGTCGTCACAGGAACAAGCAACAAGGCTAGTTTGTGTAGAGAAAGTGGCATGTTATTGTATGCTAACAAAGCCATTTATGTTCACGTTCTAGAGTGCATGGTATTATTCAGTAATGACACTTCAGTAATGACAAACAGAAATGAACGATAACGAGCCAGACTGCTTGACAGTGAAAAGCCAACGTGAATGGATAAAATACAACAAAAAGATTTACATAAGTGGCCAATGGTTAATTTTACCCCTATGTGGGGACTGAAAACAAAACAAAGAAACAATACAAAACTCAGAAAGGCTCAAATATAGCCACATGGGACCTACAAAATAAACTAGTTTACCAAAATGGATGAGGAGAACCAGACCTTGCAGAAATTATGTCCAGGGAGGTCTGCCTCAAGGCAAAGCGGAGCATGATGAACATAATGAGAAACACCGGGGAATGCTTTTAGGTGAGGCTGCCACCTCTGCTGGCATCATTCTGCTGGCAGTACTTTTAATCTCATTCTCAAGAAGGCAAATTGTCGCCCACAGCCAAGGTACAGCACATGATGATAGATAATGTAATCTTGTATGGTAGACTTGGAAACCCTTTCAACAGCTTATCAGGAGTCCCTAACCCTGGGCCTGAAGAGCCAGGTGTGCTGGTTTTAGGTTTCACCTTATAACCAGCAACCAATTTCTACCCAAGAAACCAGATGAAGTGAGTTAATTGTGTAATCAACCAATTGATCAGGTAAGTGTTGAATAACAAGGAAAGCGAGCATGCCCTGTAGCTCTCTAGAACCAAGGTTTGGGACCCATGGCTTAGAGAGAAAGAGGGCTGTAGCTGGTGAACCAGTGCAGTTTCAATGCACTGAATGCCACATGCAGTCTCATTTGTTTATGATCATTTTGTACCTTGGCGTGGGAGGAACGATGAATCATTGATCATAAACCATGTGCAGTATTGCCAAGAATAATCTTCAATCTATTCTCTTGTTGTCAGGACAACTGTGCATGGTGTCTTATAATTGTTTAACTCTTTGAGGGTGAAAATAAAATTATCTTATTGGTTTCACCACCGCAAACCATCGTTTGCTAATCGCTTTATACTAATTTTGCAGCAGATAATATGTGAGCACAGTTTGAATAGATTCCATTGAATTTCTTATTAATTCTGAGTAAAGACTTAAATACAAGCATTCCACAATATTTGTCATTATTTCTGAAGAAACCCAAACTCATCATGCTGTGTAAGACTCTGCAATTAAATGCACTTCTAAATGCATTCGTTTACAGTTATTTTTATTCAATCATTTGGTAGATGCTCTTGCCCTGGGTGATTTAGGCAAGATGAATACAATGCATGTTGCAACCACTACAAGAAGGTATAAGTGTATAAGTACATACTGTAAGATTACATACTGTATAGTGCTTAAAATGACCTAGAGGAAAACTCTTCCTTACTACTGGATATAATATTTGTATACTGTAATCCCACCAACCAAATAATTAGTCAGCCCAACAAATAGATTGCATATTAATAACCTTCATAAGAATCATTATTAAAAATGATATGCAGAGCTGGCTGTAACAAGACTGCAGGCCGTCCAATTATATTTGTGTTCAGTATCTTAATGCGCTGTGTGAAATCTTTGTATCACGCTGTTTTTCAGGACTCAAAATTCTGTGAATCATTTTCCAGTTTCCCCACTTGACTCAAATGGGTATTTTTCAGGAAAATGCCCACTTTAACACACTGTTATCAACCAGATTGTAAATCTACAGTATATTAAATAAAGAATGATAGATGTTGTTATTAATATTACTATTGTATCATACATTATTTTCAACAATAATTATATCCACTAGTTATGGAAAAAAGTGCAACCACTTAACTGGAACCAGTTAAAGGAAAGTATATTTATTTAATATATATAAATATATATAAAACATTTTGACGATTTTAGACCCTATTTAGGGGGGCTTTAGCCTTCATCTTTCATCTCAGCCCCTGAAAATGTTTAGTCATTCTTTTCTAAAACACATTTTTACTTTATATCTATTTTTTTAAATACCACAGATAGAGAGTGGTATTTCAATTTTGAGAGCGACCATCATTGTGGTGTTTTTGTTTTGGGGAATGTAACAGTAAATTAAGTAAAAATGTAGGCTTGTGCTTTGCATATCTCACATTCTCATTGGGGGTTGAGCCCCCCTAAAGGTCAAATTCTAGAATCGTCCCTGATGAAAATGTATTTCTACATGAAAAATCTTGGGAATTTTATTATACTCTGCCTCAACAAACCTGGCATATATGCTAAATTTGGAATCTGCCAAAAGTAAGAGTTCCACATTCGAAAAGGACATCGATTGCAACATGTGACATTTTTCAGCTTCCACAGCAGAACTTCATTGTGGCATGTGCGCAGACTCACCAAAAGATGAGTCAAACCTCTCAGCTATTTATATGTTCATACAGTGGATTTTATGGAGGAGCCCTCAATGTGCGAACGCCTAAATAATTAAATACAAGCCAATAGAATTACAATAAACCTGCCAGCGAGAAGTAAGATGAGAGCAGCTTGTTGCCTGCTAATGCACATTTTCCATAAAGACGTCGCACCCTAAAAACTTAAAACGCACTTGAATGTTGAATCCAAGCACAATATAGCCAATGGCACATTGTTGAGGTTGATCGCTTAGAGAGTGAAATGTGTGTTCTTCGCTCACCAGAGAGGCTGGAAGCCAAGCGCAGGTATTTTTGGCTTGCTTTCCAAGTGTACCCTGTCTAATTCATTGCAGAATAAACACTGCTGGATGAAGCTGGGAGGCCACTTTTATTAAGCTTTCAGCTTTTCCAAGGGCTGAGCAAGCCTGCACGCAGAGAGAACTTATTTTCCTTGCCTTAATCACAGGGCCATGGGCTTGAGCCGATCACTCCGTGTGCTAATCGGGCTTAATGATCTTCAGCTAGCCCGCGATGCCTTCTTTGGTAAGCCGCTTAAGGAGAAAAGTCATCATTGCGCTGCAATGTCTCCCATCTCAATTCATTCCACCATCTCCTTGCCAGTAAGCGCTACGTCCATCAGTGGACCTTTCATGATGAATTGTCGACAGCTCGACAGCAGTCTATGGCCGTTGCCGTTTCTATAGATGAGAATGATGCTTTTGTTTTGGGTGAAGATGCTCTGTATTTTATTAGGTGTTATAGCCGCAAAAGCGGAAACAGCTGCTCATATTTCTTCCACTGGCATTTATTTTTTTCACTGGATGTGATAACAGCTCGGGGGCTTCTTAAAAATGTAAATATTCTGTCATCTGTCAAATGTAAAATGTCATTTGTAAAAATATACCCATGTAAAAATATACCCATTTAATATTTGTAGTTATACATCTGAAATGTTTTTGTATGATACAAATATAGTCATATTTTCCCTTTCATAAATGTGCCTAATCATGCTATTGGTTATTTTAACACAAAAAAGATTCTTCATAACATATTGGTGTAATTATGAGGGTACATTACTTTTATTTTGTTGTTTTATATCTAGTGTTTATGGGGTATTAGCCAGCCTTGCTATTAGATGTCTATGTTTTGATGTGCATTCAGGGAAAGATGCCATAGAAGATTCCACAATATTAAACTTAAACTTAATTAAACTTAAATTGGAACATGCATAACATAACATAAACAATATTGTGTTGTTCTTATTGTTTGTGAGTTTGGCTTGGATTCAATCAGCATTTGTCCTCAAATTTCACTTACAAATAAATGCAAATAAATGTTATGCAAATAAAGTGTTTTCTTCTTCATAAACATATTCTGTCATATCCAGGGTATGCCAGTCAGGGGTACGTATCAGAAGATTGCATTACATGCTGAAGATATTCATTCTGCTATTCTTAAATCCTGATCTATAAATCCCAGTGACACTCTATGTTATTGAGGAGTTCTGCTCTATTTCAGGATACAATGTTAATTTGAGCAAATCAGAGGCTATGCCACTGGGTAGTTTTGATGATAATGACTCCCTTGTTAATTTGGTCTACCTCAGGCTTCATCCAATATTGGGATAAAGGTGTCACCAACTTTAAAGGATTTAAGGAAATTGAATGTTGCTCCAATAACAATTGCTGTGAAGAAGGATTTATCTGTCATGGTAAAAGGCCCAGTCTGAAAATGAAAATGTTACAGATGTCTACGGACACAACCTATTCTCATTCCTGATGTGCATATTATCGTATGCAAAACAGTACACCCACATTTTGTAAAGGGGTTTTGTACAAAATGTACATATCCGGGGCTCCAGGGTGGCGCAACCAGCAAAGGCACTTGCCTGGAGTGCAGGTTTCCCACTGCAGCTGGGGTTCGATCCCCAGCATGAGCTCGCATGAGGCGAGTTCCATCTCGAAGGAGGCGGTTTGTCACCATCGTCAATGCCAGTCCCAGGGTAGCAGCTGGTCCTGTAATTGTAGGCGGTGGGCTCATGGGGTGAATTGAATCAATAGAGGGTACAATTGGCCACCAAATACGGGAAAAAATAATTGTGCTGGATGAATATTTTTATGTTTTGAATGAGCTTCACGCCAAGAATTGCATACAGGGCTGTTTTATAAAGCCTAATATTGTGTGGTGTCCCCAGGGGTTGGGTGACACGCATGGACCTTGCAGAGGGCGTAGGCAAGTTCAAGAACACAGAGGAGGCAGTATTAAAAAAACAAAATGATAATTTATTAAACTAATGCTGACAAACACAAAACAAAGGGTGGGGTCTTCAGGGGAATACAAACACACAAAGTCCGCAATCCTACTTGTTGTCAATGTCCAAAATCCGGTTACGTAATCCAGGTCAATTCCGTAATCCAGTCCGTAGTCAATCCAAAGGGGGGTCCTCAAACAATCCAATTTCATACACAAACTATCCAAAAAACACTCTCTCCTCGAATCCTGGCTGGTCAAACGACTTCAGTTTCTTACTCTCTTAATCCCGGCTAGTCAAACGACGTCACGTTTTTCTCTCCTTTCCACACTCACCAACTCCTCACAAACACTTTCCTACTCCTCTCCAAGTGTGATGGGAATCAGCCCTTTAAATAGGCCTCGAAATGGCTTTCAGCTGGTCGTTAGTCCCCATTGCTTGACTTTGCGTAGGTGTGACTGTGGCCTGCTGGGAAATGTAGTATTTTGGCTCCCATGTGTCGAAGGACCCGGCAGCCATTTCCTTGTGCAGCCCTTCGGGCTGCCACAATTGATAAATATACATGTTGTTATACGTATTTAACAACCTTTGAACTTACCAACATTCTGGTGAGATCAGCAATCACCAAAATCAATTAGCCAAACTGTGTTTGTGAAGAAAACATTTATCTTATGGCATCAAGTTAAGGACAAATGTTACAAATTTGTAACATTTTTTCAGTATCATGTAACATGTAACGGGCCTTTTTTACCCTGCATCTTCACCTTAACCGTTAAAGTAATCTAATTTCAGAAACCAATTGGCAAATATTTTTATTAAAAACTATTTCTTTTATTCAATCAAGACAACAGAGATTAAATGCACTGAAACACCACAAGATCTAACTATAGACTGCGTTCTGAGTATTATGATTGCTTGCTGTACATGTGTTTGTTTATTCCAATCTAAACAAGAATTCTTGGTTTGGGCTGGGGTGATGAACCTATCTTGAAGAACACTCCCATAAACAAACTCAAGCTGAAGCATACACTAAATCTAGCGTGAGATTTATTGTCGACAGTACTCGGGAAGACCAACTTATTTGAGCTTCACGCCTGCAGCATTGTGCAGGGCCGGTTCGGGCCCACCGTGAAGTACATAAGGGAGTCTCCAGAACGTGGGTGGGCAAATTCTGTCTAGAATGAAGCAGAGTTCGCTGAGAATTATAGCATTCACAAACTTGCTTTATTTGACACGCCTATTGACCTAATATTGACATGTGTGTTGACCTACACTACCGGTCAAAGGTTTTAGAACACCCCCATTTTCCAGTTTTTACTGATTTAAGCAGTTCAAGTCCAGTGAATAACCTGAAATGGTACAAAGGTAAGCGCTAAACTGCCAGAGGTTTCGGTTTAAAAGTTTAGGTTACCAAAAACTGAAAAAGAATGTACATTTCAGAGTTATAAAAAAAGGCCCGTTTCAGGAATAAGTAATGGGTTAATGTAGTGTGGCATCCCAAGGGGCAGGATGAGAAAATGGCTGCCTGGCCTTTTAATTCTTGGGAGCCACTGGAGAGGAAAATACTGAATGAAGTTAAGCGATTGGGACTATGGACAGCTGAAGACCATTTGAAGGCTTATTTAAGGGACTTGTTTGTGTTACACTGGGAAGGAGTAGGTTGGCAGTTGTGTAGAGTATTGAAGAGAGAGTGGAAGATAATTGTTTGGATTGTATTTTGAATTGGATTGTTTGAAGACCCTGCTTTGTGTACCGACTTGGACTGTGTGAGGAACTGACCTGGATTTCGACCACGGATTACGGACAACGACAAAGATAAGGATTGTGGACTTAGTGTTTTTGGATTCCCCCGAATACCCTGCTCTTTGTTTGTCAAGATTTGTTTATTAAATTATCCTTTTGTTTGTATTACTGCCTCCATTTTTCAAGATGGCTGCCGCCCGCCATGTGGATCTTTAAATGATACATTTTCTCATAGAAATGTATTGGGTTCCTCAAAAGGCTCTGTCAAGAGAGGTTGTTTGACTGTGTTTTGTCTGACTCCTGCGCCCACGACCTGTCCAGTTTGTTAAAACCTGCCAGGAGTTGCCTCCCACCGGCATAGCTCTCAGGGTTCACTGAGGTACACAAGCTCCTTACCACGACAAGGTAACAGTCACAAGGAGTTTTTTTTTTTTTTTTTAACTAACAGCCATTAAATTTGTCAAATAAATACTAAGGGGTGGGAAACAAAAATAAGATTAATAAATTAGCACAGTTGTGGTGCTGAACGGACAGTGCTCCAAAATAATAATTGAGCAATGGCTAATACTGAATGGCAATAAGCAGCTCTGGCTGACACAGCCACAGAACCATGACAAACAGAAAGTATCTCAAACAATACTAAGGAACTAAACTGAAAATGTGCTTCACTGTTAGATATAGGCAGTGGAAGCAATGTTACAAAGTAACAACTGAAAATTTTACAGTAATAGGCTGGTGACAAAGTAAAACATGATGCGCCGATGTGGCGAGGGGAAGCCGAGCCATAGGCCTACACCTGAAAACACAGAGGACAACGGGAATAACTCTGGCAAAAGAAACATGCAAATAGGTTCTAGCAGGGGCAACTACATAGGCATGTGCAACTGAGTCCATATCTGAAGCACTTACACCTTCCAGTACATGTCTTGGTGCACCCACATTTGGTCAACTCCCAACAACTCTCCGCAATAGGTGGAAGTGGAGTCCAGAAGACTTTCCACTCCTCGTCCTGTTCCACCCATCCTCAGTCGGATGGGCTCGGCATTTGTGGTTGTCGCTTCAATGCCTGTCCCCACACGTATCCAGCCTCATAAGAAGCACGTTTGGCATGCTCATTGAGTGCTGCTTGAGTTGGTGGGATCAAGTCATATTGTCTTTGCTTTCTGGCAAAGAGATGAAGCCTGGCCTCGTTCACAGTTGTGACATCGCTGGACCTGTCATACATTAGCACAACAAATCTCTCCAAAGCTTGCAGGTCACTATCCTCCACTGCAGAGGGACATTCGCTGAGTGTTGCAAATGTGTTTGAGACCTCATCACACACATCCCATGTTTTCCAGGCAGACTTCTTTGATTTGCCATGGAAGGATGACACAATGTCACAACCACTGAAGGCATGGAAGAAGAGGATACCACGTGTTTTCTCTGGTCCTATGGCTGAAACCACCTCATGTATTGGGATCCATCTTGTCTTCTCTCCTTTGCCAGAAGTCACCCACATTTTCTCAAGGCCAAGTTGCATCAAAGAGGGCATAACAGAAGTGGCTATGATTACAATGTCTGTGTCATTGGCATCGATCATCAGGGATTTGTGTCCTTGTTTCACTGCATGCTGGGCATGAAGGAAAATACGGCGTGTCTGCCTCTTCATGACTACACGGGCTACTGCATCCAGGTTAGCAGCTTGGTTGCTAACAGCATCTTCCCCCTTCGTCACAATGACTATATTGGCTGTTTTCATTTCCGTAATTTTATCAGCAATGAAATGGAACAATTCCTGCTTGTTGTTTTCATCCCGTAGGAAGCTTTGCCAGTTTGACGGAGTTTTGCCTGTGCCTGTTACTCTCCTCCTGATTGCTTTTCCCGTTTTGACCTTGCCTCAGACTTCAGACTGGACTTCCAGTAAACATCGAACACAATGTCCGTCCGCCTGTATGTATGGCTGTATGTCTCTATTCTTGGAAGTATGTCATTTATTGCATATTCATCAAACGTCTTGCTTGAACGTGGTGGCAGTGTATTCACCATAGCTGATCCATCCACTATGAGAACATCTGATTCTGGCTTTTTTTTTCGGGCAATGTCACTTTCGCTTGTAGTATATCAGCCAGGTGTGATTTGGTACACGTGCGGAGTTTCCCTCCATCACTGAGAGAGGCGGGAGCTGATTGGTTCTCATGCATGAAGAACTCTTGTAAGTCACACTGCCTGTTCTGGCAAGAGATGAATAGTCGGGAGAAAAGTTGGTAGTCATCCTTAATTTCCTTCATCTTGGAGTTTGTTCCACTGACAACTGGCTTGTGCTTGAAGAAAGTTACCATATTCTTCTTGATAGGCTTGTAGAAAGAGCATGGACTGTCGAGGCTCTGTAGATCTGTCATGAAAGACTTGAACTGTTCTTTGCCTTGTTGGTGATGTACTGCTATCAGCTCAGCTGAACTGGCATCAACAATGTCCTTCGTGTCCAACACAAGCAGATCTGATTCTTCCATGAAAGGGTTACCCATTTCCCGCATCACTGATGTGAGTCGTTTCACTTTCTCTAAAAATGCTTTTGAGCAGCCTCTGTTTGTTCATGGTGATGATTACCTTTCTTCACATCTTTAGCTCCTGACACAGCTTCATAGTTCGCAACTAGACGGCTCACCTCTGGACCTGCTAACATCCATCTTCGCAGTGCTGATGGGTTCTCTGTCAGCTCGACTGCTCCCCATCACCTTTGATCACAGCATTGAGCCATTCATGAGCCTGATCAATTGCCACTGCAGAGAAAGCCCTGTCTGACTTATGTACTACAAAGTTCCCCTTGTGGAACTCTGCAGCCACTTCTGGATGTTGCTCCTCAATGCACATCATGTCTCGAAGGTGTATTGGAAGCCATCGAGCATAATTCACATTGTTGTTGGCAAAAAGTATGGGACAAGTTCAAACAGTGACTCACGGTACAGTCTGAAGTTACCTTCTCGAAATGATCGGATCAAAATGAGAATGGTCAGCTCCATCCTATAAATGAGAAACCAGAACTTGAACTGTGGACTCTTCTGCTCCGTGCACCACACTTCAAAAGTGGTGTTAGTGTTGTCAGGTGTCTCTTCCCTGTACGCATCGTATGCATCTTTCATGAGCTCGTACAGACTGCATACTGTTATCTGATGTGCGTACGTGTTCTAGTTACACTTGATGCTGAAAGAAACAAATCTGCTGTACCAGGTGAGGCTACCCCAGCCTCAACGAGGGCACTAGTCCATCCACTGTCTTTGAGTAGCGTTCCGATAGATCTAAACGCTGTCATTTCAATATGTAGACCTCCAAACATGATCACAAATTTGTCTTCTCCATATTGCTCTGGCCAGTGCCATTGGATCTGCTTTGCAAGAGCATATAGTGGCTGGTCAGCAGCTATGACTGGCGTTTGTCCTGGATTCAGGAATGCTACTGTATCCCCAACTTTGTCCATAACATGCTTTATTGTTGCGACAGAGTGGGCCTGGTCTCGGAAGAGGGGAAGCAGTGATGTAATGCTGACATTAAAACCCTGGCTCCTCCTTTGGGATGCATGGTTGGCTGACCATGTTATAGTGGCAGAAGCATCGACTTCTTGGGTTAGGCTAACCTTCTCCAGCCATTCATACTCGGGTGCAAAGTTTCTGCTGAATACAGTGAGGTCTGGCAATGATAGGTTGGCTACAGGATGGGGCTCTGGGTTTTTCTTATTGAAGAAAGCTGGTTGGATGTTAGAGAAGGATTCAGGAATCTCAGGAACCTTGTTTGGTCTGTTATCTGAAAGGTGGAGTGGTGGCCTTATCTCACCACCATTGTTAAGGGTTGGATGTTGGAACATGGAAATACTTGTACCATGAAAGGAGGTATTTGCTGTTGTTGCTGTGGGATTATGGTCAATGTTGTCTATAGCAGATGTGGTGAAGAGTCCCTTTCGCAGAATCGGTGGGCAGACAACCCCATCTACCACATATTGGTTCACCACAGATTCTCCTAGCAGTGCAGAAACTTCCAACACCCTGTCATAGGAGATGCTAATTCCATTCTCATGAAGCATATCAACGAGTTGTCGCTTTCGTGTCTTCGCATACACCGCCATCCCGATGTATACAGCAAATGGAGTTTCGCGATCTTTTGAGTGTCTGTGGGTTGCTGCACCATCTTTGCACTTAGAGTAGCAATTGTATTGCAATAACTGTGCAATTGCAATGTCTGATTTGAATACCCCATGATTCAAATGTGACTTGATATCTACACCATGTTCAATATTGCAGATGAACTGAAGAAGCGTTGGTGGAACGGATTCTTCAACAAATCCCTCATGGAATTTGTTGTCAAACTTTGTCTTGTGATTAAGCATCTCTCTACGTATGATGCTGGCAGCCTTAGCTAAGTGAATGGCTTCAGCTTCACTGTATTTGCTTACATCAGAAAGAACAGAG
Organism: Aldrovandia affinis; assembly: GCA_029706075.1. Taxonomy (NCBI): domain Eukaryota; kingdom Metazoa; phylum Chordata; class Actinopteri; order Notacanthiformes; family Halosauridae; genus Aldrovandia; species Aldrovandia affinis. Next base: position 1,415,334 of record JAINUG010000098.1, on the reverse strand, counting down.
CTGATGTCCTTCTTGAATGCAAGCAGTACATCACGTCCTGCCTTGTGTTCTTCTAGCTCAGGTATGCTAGAAAGCAGCTGCTCCTTCAGTCTGGTTGAATTCACATTTGGTGATTCGACACCAGGTTGCTGCAGTCGTTGCTTGTAGAGAGAGACTAGATCTGCAAGCTTGAATATAACTGGATCTGTGCCGTCACTTGTGGTCTTCATGTCCGTGATGTAGATGACAAGTTCTGAAAAATATAGGGATACCAGGTATGGCTAGCTGAGCTTTTGAGGCTCTGCTCATGCTTGAGGGCATTGAGATGGTCTCGCTCTCTGTTGTACAATCCAACAAGACAGGCAGGATGGTATTTAAATTCCTGTGCAACAACATCACCAGCAATAAGCTTTGCAAGGAGCTTCATGTCGCTTAGATTCCTGGCACATTCATTAACCCTTTCATTAAGTTTCATTGTCATTGTGTCTCTTAAGGGGGACGTTGCACTCTCATCTTCACAGATAAAGCACAAAGCTGTCGAGGCTGGGATCTTCTTGGCCTCTTGACATGGATATCTTTGGTATCTTCGGTGTCTTCAGCAGCAGTAGAAGATGCTCTCTTTTGGGCCCTTTCCAGCTTTGTGTTGTTGAACATAAGTTTACAGCTTGAATGATATTTTGCTCTGTTTCTTGTCAATGTGCTTTCTATGCCATCACCTTCATCTAGTCGGGTTGGACTAAGTAAGATAGGCAGAGCATTGATCTTATGAAATAATGGAACATTTCTTGCAATGGTACCATAACCAGTACGATCGTGCTCTCTGTTGAATAAACTCGGCTGAATGAGTTTTTCCTTGGTGTCCTGCTGACAAATGAAACATCTGTCCCAGTTAGTTTTCTCAACTGTTATGATGGCTTCTGCCATGTCTGCAGCAAATGCATAGGCAGAGGCTGAGGGTTTATCCTTTTACCACCTTTTACCAAGCACTTTGATGTATGGGATACAACTAAGTTCATGCCTTAACTTAGTCCGATCGTTCATCCAATGCCATTTATATCCCGTGCGATCTGTACACCATCCGGTTAACTAAAACCCCATTAACCTTGGCTCAGCTCTCCCGCTGGCACAACCTGTCAATTCAGGTGCGGCTATCTAACTGTTTTGGGGTAAATTAGACAGCATTTGGGATACTAACTTTCAATTAGCTGACATTGAACCCCACTCTGAGTTTAACAGCAGTGATATATCACCAGTGTGCCCTGGTAGTGCAGATATTCACTCTTGTCTAATCTATCTATGATCAACAAATCAACACAACTGTATTTTGATGCGTTAAAAGTTGTTCTTTAGCATAATCTAAAACATATAAAATAAAATGACACCAAATCGTCCTTAATGAAAAAACCCAATACATTTCTATGAGAAAAGGGATCTTTTGAGGATCAGGGGCAGCCATCTTGAAAATTGAAATTTCAAGTGGCTGGGAGTGTTTTCTTGTCAAGCAACCCTTAGAGACTGCTCATACCAATTTGCATGCTTGTGTCACTAACTAAACAATTATATCGCTTAACTACTCCATTTAGGTGGTGGCCATCTTGAAAAATGGCTGCCATCTTGAAATTTCAAGTGGCTGTGGGCGGTTTCTTGTCAAATGACCCTTTGAGACGGCTCATGGCAATTTTCATGCTTGTATCACCAACTAAATGATTTCTTAAGCCTAACTGCTCCACTAAGGTGGTGGCCATCTTGAAAAATGGCCGCCATCTTGAAATTTCAAGTGGCTGTGGGTGGCTTCTTGTCAAGTGACCCACAGAGACTGCTCATGCCAATTGTCATGCTTGTATCACCAAATAAACCATTATATCACTTAACTGCTCCACTAAGGTGTCGGCCATCTTGAAAAATGGCCGCCATCTTAAAATTTCAAATGGCTCGGACAATTTTCTGGTCAAGTGACCCATGGAGACTGCTCATGCCAATTTTCACGCTTGTATCACAAATTGAAAGATTGTAGCACTTATCTGCTCCACTATCTGGGTTATTTAACTGCCTAAGCCATCTGCAAAGGTCTGTGAGTGTCGCCCAACCCCTAGGGACACCACAGTGGGTTAACAGTCACTCTGTGCAAGTTGCCGACTCTGGATCCAGCGAAAGAGACCCAGACCATCACGTTTCCTCCTCCATGTTTGACAGTGTCACACACTGAGGAGCCATCCTTTCACCTACTCAATGGCCTACAAAAACCTTTCAAAATTTAAAGATTTCAATTTTTGATGAATCGGTCCATAAGACCTTCTTCCAGTCTTCAGTAGTCCACTGGCGGTGCTTCATGGCCCAGGCAAGCCTCTTTTTCTTATTTTGCCATATTAGCAATGGCTTTCTTACTGCCACTCGACCTGTCAAACCTACAGCTCGAAGTCTTCTCTTCACAGTTGAAACTGAGACTTCCTTACTTCAACCAGTGTTAAGCTGTGCTTTAAGTTGTTGTCCTGTGAGCCACCTATCACACAAGCTGTTGACTCTCAGAAACTGATTTTGTTGTGGCTTTGGGTGTGCCAGACCTCTTCCTGTCAGAGTTTCCTCAAGTTTCCAAGTGCCTTTTGATGGTGTAGGAAACTACTCACTGCCCAAAAATTATTATTTAATTTTTATTATTATATACATTATTTTTCTGTTTTTGGTAACCTAAACTTTTTTTTTAACCTCTGGCAGTTTACCGCTTACCTTTGTACCATTTTAGGTTATTCACTGGATTTGAACTGCTTAAAGTTCAGTAAAAACTGGAAATTGGGGGATGTTCTAAAACTTTTGACCAGTAGTGTACATCAGCACCGAGTCCTGTGCTTTTGAAATGGAAGACTTGAGAGTACACCAGTGTGAATTGTATCTCGGTTGGAATCGTCTCGTCGCGTGCTAGAAAGCGTAAGTTATCCGGCGTTAGATTTGTTTTTATTATATCAGCCGGTGTCTGAAGTTGAGCGTTCCTTGAGTAGTGGGAGGAACCTGTGAGTTGTTAATTAGTCTGTATTGTTGTCAGGTGGCACTCGCCACTTAGTGCCTAGCATCACTCAGCTATATAAGCAACTATAGTTGCGGAAAGCGGCAGCTTTTCGCAGCAGCCTCACCTTCCTAGCCTCACCGAATGAAGACTCGGCGGACAAAGATGTAGGAGTCTACCTGCAGGAGTCCACCAAGGGGAGCCAGCTAGGGAGTGCTCGCCGCACGGTAAGTATCATAGTCTTATATCTCCCTGTTCTTCCTCTGCATCTAACACGACATGCTAACTCCCTATCCCAGTCCATGTCTCCTCTTCTAGATTACCTAGAAGGAGAGATTCTACCCACACCCGTAATCTGTCCAATCTCATCCTCCCTCCTAGATCTCCCGGTGTTGACGTGGTGGTAGCAGGTGGACTATGGAACTGCCAGTCCGCTGTCCGGAAGGCCGATTTCATCTCGGCCCAGGCCTCACTACTCTCCCTGCAGTTCCTGGCGCTCACGGAGATGTGGATCACTCCACAGAACATGGCCACCCCTGCTGCTCTCTCCGCTGCCTACACCTTCTCCCACACTCCACAACCCTCAGGTAGAGGTGGAGGGACAGGTATACTGATCTCCCCCCTGTGGAGATTTGGTATTGTTCCTCTTCCTCACTTCTCACCCTCCTCCTTTGAATTTCATGCTGTCACTGTCACTGTTCCATGTAAACTGCACATCATTGTTCTTTATCGCCCTCCAGGTCCACTGGGGAGTTTCGTAGATGAGATGGATGCCCTACTCAGCGCCTTCCCTGAGGATGGCACTCCCGTCTTACTCCTCGGTGACTTCAACCTACTGCTAGAGACCCCTCAGGTCTCTGCATTCCTCCCCCTGCTTCAGTCCTTCGACTTCACCCTGGCTGAATCCCCATCCACCCACAAGGCCGGTAACCAACTGGACCTGGTCTTCACCAGGAACTGCACCTCACCCAACATTACGGTATCTCCCTGACATGTGTCTGAGCATTGCTTTCTGTCTTTCTCCCTCCCCCTCCCCTCTGTGCCTAAACCATCTTCACCTGCTCCCACTGTCCTTGTCCGTCGGAACCTCCGCTCTCTCTCCCCTGCTGCCCTGTCAGCTACTGTTCTATCTTCCCTTCCCCCTACTGATGCCTTCTCTCAGCTACGTGCTGAGGAAGCATCATCCACCCTACTTTCCTCTCTCTCCTCCTCCTTTGACTCACTCTGTCCTTTATCCACTAAACCTGCTCGTCTCCGACCCCCCACCCCCTGGTTAACCGATTCCATTCGGGCTAACTGACTGAAACTGCGAGCAGCAAAAAGGAAATGGAGAAAATCAAAATCCCCTGTAGCTCTGTCTGATTTCCACACACTCCTGGCTTCCTTCTCCTCTAACCTCTCCTCTGCTAAGTCTGCATTTTTCTGCATGTTTCCAACCCATGTAAACTCTACTCTACATTTTCCTCTCTCCTCACCCCTCCTCCTCCCCCACCACCCTCCTCTCTAACCGCGGATGACTTCGCATCCTTCTTTCACGAGAAGGTCGATGACATTCGCAACTCCTTCCCCCAACCTCTCCCCCACCTAACTCTCCCTGACCCATCTCGCTACCTAAACCTCCCACCCCTCTGTCCTCCTTCTTGCCCCTTCCTGACTCAGACATCCTTCAACTTGTTCTCTCCCACCGTCCCACCACCTGCCCTCTTGTGATCCCATTCCTTCCCCCCTCTTCCAGTCCATTGCTATGGACATTCTCCCCTTTGTCTCCAATGTCATTAACTCCTCTCTTTCCTCTGGTTCTGTCCCCTCTTCCCTGAAATGCGCTCATGCTGTCCCCCTCCTCAAAAAATCCTCTTTGAATCCTGCTGTCATCTCAAACTACCGACCTGTCTCTCTCCTCCCATTCCTTTCCAAAACATTAGAGCGGGCTGTCTATAATCAACTGTCTGCTCATCTCTTACAGAACAACCTGCTTGATCCCAACCAATCTGGGTTCAGAGCAGGCCATTCCACAGAGACTGCTCTCCTTGCGGTCACTGAGGCTCTTCACGGGGCTAAGTCCCAATCCCTTAGCTCCGTCCTCCTCCTCCTCGACCTGTCGGCGGCATTCGACACTGTGGCCCACCGGATCCTGCTCTCATCTCTCGTCGAGATGGGAATCTCTGGATCTGCGTTGACATGGTTTGAGTCCTACCTGGCTGACCGGTCCTACCAGGTGGCCTGGAGAGGATCCCTCTCCTCTCCCCACACCCTCTCTACCGGAGTCCCACAGGGCTTGGTGCTAGGCCCTGTCCTATTCTCTCTGTACACCAAGTCACTTGGCTCTGTTATTTCTGCTCATGGTTTTTCCTATCACTGTTATGCCGATGACACTCAACATTTTCTCTCCTTCTCTCCATCTGATACCCAGGTCCCAGCACAGATCTCTGCATGCCTGGCTGACATATCCGCATGGATGTCCACCCACCACCTGAAGCTGAACCTGGGAAAGACAGAGCTGCTCTTCCTCTGACGATTGATGCGTCAATCACCGTGGAAGGCTCCACAGTGTCTCCGTCCCAGTCTGCCAGGAGCCTTGAAGTGACCCTGGACAACCAGCTGTGCTTCTCGAGCCATATTGCAGCAATCACTCAGACCTGCCGATTCTCCCTCCACAACATCCGGAGGATCCGACCGTTCCTCACCCAAGAGGCCACTCAACTCCTGGTCCAGGCCCTGGTGATCTCACGTCTGGACTACTGCAATTCCTTGCTGGCAGGCCTTCCGGCCTGTGCCATCAAGCCACTGCAACTAGTCCAGAACGCTGCCGCTCGCCTGGTGTTCAACCAGCCGAAGTTCACCCACGTCACCCCTCTACTCACTGGCTCCCCATCGCAGCACGCACCAGATTCAAGGTGCTTGCTTTTCAAGCGCCCAGAGGTACTGCTCCCCCATACCTCCAGTCACTCATCACTCCCTACACCCCTCCAGACCCCTCCGCTCCGCCTCCTCTGGAAAACTGACTGCCCCATCCCTCCGGGCGCCTGGCAGCCACTCCTCGCGGTCTCGCCTCTTCTCTGTCCTGATCCCTCGCTGGTGGAACGACCTTCCGCAATCGGTCAGGACCGCGGAATCACTTGCAATCTTCCGCAAGAGACTCAAAACTCACCTCTTCAGACTCCACTACCACTGAACTCTGTCCATCTAGCTAATTTGTCGTCACCACTGTTTACTTGTTCTACACTATAAAACAAACCTTTTCCTTCCCAGTGTTGCAGGTATGATACACAGACGCCTGCAATGATATCTATTGCTGTATTACTGCACTGATCTTGTGCGCTAACTATGATTGTTCTTACCATGTATTAATGCACATCTTGTAAGTCACTTTGGATAAGAGCGTCTGCTAAATGCTTAAAATGTAAATGTAAAAATGTACACCGAACCTTAAACTGCAGCCGTTTCTCTTGTCTTTTTTTGATAAAATGTGAGTTTGACTGTTCAGTACCTTTAAGGTTCTACCTTAAGTTTAACTCCCTCCACTGGTGCAGGGTGACTGGCAATTAAGTTCCTATTCTGTTTCATTGATCCTCATTCTGAAAATAAAAATAAAAGGGCTATATATAGGGACTGTATTTGGTTTGACAGTAAGCTTTTAAAATGGAAGTTGTCGTTAAATTGAAAATGTTTACTATTTTCAGAGAATATTGGAATATTTTCCTTGGCTATGTCATCAGATAACTATGATCTGGAGTCCACGACGGGGGCATGAAGTTGGCCTCGTCTCATCAGGGGTAGGTTGGGTTTAAGTTATCCATGGTTTAACCATGGTTTCTCGGGTTACCCTTTTAGAGATTACCGGAGATTAGTTCCTCCTAGTGACATGCCAGGTGCCCATGGGCTACCAGTTATCATCAGTGAGAGATATGCTTCTCCTTCAATCAACATGACCTCCCTCTTGTAGTATGTGTTGACTGTAGTGACTGCAGAGTGTAAAACACTCACGGACTAGTGGTCCTTTGGTCAGTCCAGGCCAAAGTTCATGTGGGTGCTGTGAAGAAATTGATATTCCTATATGCTGTAACCAAGTTTATGGTGAAATTTTGTGGACAGGTGAGCTACAAACGCTTCTGACTGAGGCGACGGAATTGAATGTGCAAGATAATGGGACCCATTGTGGACATTTTCAGATAATTTTCTTTCTTCCCTGAGAAAAAAATAAGGGGAACAAAATAGCACACAGCTGAGAAAACAGCTGTTAGACTGCCGAGAAAGACTAAAGATTCAATATGAATGCATGTCAGACTTGATTAAATGTTATTCCCAAGCCTTTATATAAAGCCTAGTTCCCATGCTGAGGAAGGAAAATATCTTCTTGTGTAAAATGTGGAGGGTTTATCCATTTTGTACCACAGGAATAACATCAGGAATGTGACAGTGCTTGTCAAATATTTGTGGGAATTGAGGAATTGATGTCCCTCAATTGGCTGTGCCCACCCAACAGCCAGGACACTGGGATGATAGTTTCGTTGCGTCCTTTACAGAGAATTGTAGCTTGTTGAAATGCATCTCTGTCCAATGTCCTTGCAGAGTATCCTTGCCTAAATCTGTTCCTCAAACCTATGGAAAAGGTTTCGGTTCATATTAATCAGGGACTAATATTTGACACTTTTCCAATTATAGATGCAATTTCATATACACTATTATATATTTTTTTCATTTTACAGTATTTATTACAAAACACATGGTGTGAGTCTAAGTGTGTGCCCCCTCTGGTGGTGTCATTCCCATAAACATATGCCTGACTGGACTTAACACTGCGACTTTATTCAGGACAGTGAACCAAATCCTTCTTTGTTACTTCTAAGTTCCAAGCAGAGAAGGAATTAAATTACATTTTTGTAACTTGATGGTGCTGCATCAACATATGCTGTGTGCAACCACAGATAAAGATCCCCGTTTTTATGTTCTATGCTATAGCTACAAGGTGCTGTGGAATTACGGTTTACAATGTAAACATAAACATCTAAAATGCTATGAATATATATTATAAATGTTTTCCTGTTTTGGCCACACATCATTATTATTTAATTGCCTTATTAAGAATAGTGACTACCACCTGTAGTTGTAGGTAATAATTGCAAGGACAGTTTGGCAGAACTTACATTCAGCATACAAAAGTAGCAGCTCAGCAGTTAAAAATTGCATACTCTATATAATACTGGTAACAGCACTTCTAATGGAAAAAGGTTCCTTCAAATTCATTCCAACCGAGAACCAAAGAAGGACAGACCTTGAAACTGACAATCAACAGACTGCTAGAATTGATATTTTATGCCGTTATCAGTCTGTTGAATGGGGACCCATCATGGGGTGCAATAACAATTTGAGTGGAAGTCATGCTGAAAATGCCATCACAGCAGTGGGGGTGGAGGGAGGTGGAGGACAGCCAAAGTCAAATGAAGGAGTTCCGTTTGAAAGTGGAAAGAGGGAAAGAACCATTGCTGTGGGTTTGTAGCAGGCAGGCATACCCAACATGGCAGAGGGGGCAACGTTGATTAGAAAAATCAGAAAAATAACCCCACACTCATCAGTTGTGTTGGCAATGCTGATGAGGGAGTAAGGGTGTTGGGCAAAATCGATGATCAGAGAACAGTGTCAAAAGCTGAAGTCATTGAAGTCATTGACAATAGCAGCTGACTTAACTTTACTGTAATTTGGTTATTATTAATCATATTGTGTTCATTTCATTAGAGCTGCGATGGAGCTCTATCTAATGTACTTTAAACAGCCACTTTATTACTCTGTGTTCCAAAGATACAGCGTTCAGGTGGATGAACCTCACATTTTTTCTGGGGTTTTGTGAGCAAACATGTGGCCGGAAATATTGTTAACAGAATTCATACTGTATAAGCAAGCAAGAACCTGGTGACTGCACCATTTACCAATGATTGCGCTTTCACTTAACAGTTGATCCTCCCCTGATTGCCTAGCCTCGACTATAAGCTGGCAGTCTGCTGTATTGTTGATTAGATTTTTTTGTTGATTTTGCTGTTTTGATTTGGCAAAACAGACATACCCTTGGCTACCATTAGCTAACATTACATTGTATTTCAAGGACTGTGATACAAATTAGTTAATGATATGAAATAAATACTTTTGGAAACTTTGAGGGCTTCCTGCAATTATGACACAATATACAATCGGCTGCATCCCTGTTATAGGCAACAACAGAGACACATAGTGTATTGTCTGTCAGATCAGGAGCACTGTAGAATACTGTAACTTTAGCCTTTAGAGTATCAATCAAAAAACAGATAGCAAACCTATACCTTTTGCAGTTGCTCTCCAGGAATGAATGACACGTGAGGACTTGTGTAGCTATCTAGCTTCCAATGTCTATTCCAAATTTCTTTGCTTGTGATCTAAAGGCGAAGTAACTAACACGAGGAAGGATCTGAAACTTAATGGCAGCTAGATAGATACCGGAACTATCTTCATGTGGTAGATGTGTATGTTGTCATTTTAGTTTTGTGCTTGATTAAAAATGTATTTTAATTGTAGCCATGGTATATGAGATATAAACCACATGATGCCAGTGCATACAAGAATACATGATACCTCAGGGGTGGTTAAAGGACCTTGGCTTTCAGCCTCTCTGTGTGTATATTTTTTGGACAATTAAATTGTTTTTTATCACAATGCACTACATTTTACATATTACAAACACACTATATATTACTTTTTATAGTCTGTATTCAGAGACCTTACAGTTGATCCCTCTGCACAGGGTTTTTCTAATTGCCACTTGCATTAGCCGCTATAAAGCAGCTCTTCAGATTATTGCTAACGAGGAAAAGGCTGTTGACCTCAACAGCTGGGCCTCCCCTTTTCTATTTATTGCTATACATGCAATAACCCGTGATGCATATAACACTGTATGTAGGGCCTCTTGGCAAGGTCGTTGTTGTAAAAGAGGAAAATGTTCCCAACTAATTTACCTGGTTAAATAAAGGATTAATAATAGTATATACTGTATAATTTGAGCAATTTATAGTCAAGGTTGGAGTGCACAGTGACTCTTGGGAGAATGGGAAATTACTCCCATGATGCCTTGATAGTCACAAACTGATGACTTGATTTGACTTCCCCTTCCTGGTATTCCCTGTCTTGATTGTGGGAGAGGCAGCTGGTGGGCCAGTGCGAGAGGTGACAAGCCCAAATTAGAGCTGCCAATCAAACGACGGGCGCCCCCAGTCTGCACAAATCGGTACCGGGTATGTTTAAGGCGAGCAGCTGGCATCATATTTATTCTTCCAATTTCATCTCTGCGCAGGATGCCATCAAATAAACCAGATGGAACATTGCTTTTCAAAAAGGTTCCTTCTCCTCTTTTTGTCTCCTCTGTTCCAGATTAAACAGTGTGTTTCCACATGATGGAGCCCTAAGATATGAGAAGTTTGGTAAGTGTCCTTAAAGTGGGTCTTACACATCATAACCATTGTCAAAACCATACATAAATATTACAACCAGCTTATAGCAGCTGGGTTTCATAGGACATGCCATGGTTATCAAGACATGCCTCACAACTAGGGTTGGGGTCAATTCCACAATATTCAATTCAATTAACTCTTCCTATAAATTCAATTCAAATCAGTTTTATAATTCCTCAATTCCAATTTATTTTCCAAGGAAAATTAAAAAATGCAGTTCCCAATTGAACATTCTACCACAACAATGTCCTTAATTCAGTTACCCCTATTCAATTCAATTAATTAAATTACCTTGCATTCCTCAGCTCAAGCCCAAAAGATGATCCCCCACAAATACCTACTTTACATTTCTTTCTTAAACTAAAATTGACCAAATTAACTTTAATGGAAAGTGCTAATTTCCTATACAATATTCTTGCAGTCTTATAAAGGTATTATTCAGGAACTGAAAAAAAACACTGTCCTTTGTTACATCAGCACAATAGTATTTCAGTGTTATTTTAATAAAATGTAGTGCCGACTATGGTCAGCAGTCCCACAGGGCGATGCACAATTGGTGGTACGGTCACCGAGGGAGGGAGGGATTTGGTTGTCCGTGTCTCCTCACACTCCAACGACCCCCACTGATCAATCGTGCACACACAGTCTGCTGGTATAAAGCTACACACAAAGTGTCTTCCTCCGACTTATGTCTGTGCAAGCTTAACATGTTTCGGTGGAGAGCACATGCTTGTCTACAGTCTCCCAAATTGACAGCGTGCCAGGAAGCACGTCTTAGAATATGATTTGGAATTTCTAATCAGGAGAAAAAGGGGGCAAAAGCATAGTAAAAAATTTTTTTATAAAGGAACACTAGACTAAAAAACTTTGTAAAACTTTGCAAAAGCAATAGTTGCTCTTAGTAGCTATCGGAACAAGGGCTGTTTGTACAATTGTTTGTCGATCAGACAGTTTTTTGGTTTGCTTTTCTACAATAAAAACATATCACAAGCATGCGTATTGAACGTCATCTCTTCACCTGTAAAAAAACACTTATTGTATAGTGTTAGCCATGGTGTCAGAGGACATCATTTAAAGCCTATAAAAAATCACTTATAATGCTTTATAGTGTGTTACAGAAACTGTCAGTGACATAACTTCACTTAAAGCCTGTGAAGACTACTCATAATACTCTATAAGGTCTTACGCTTTTGGGACATTGGAAGATGTAATCTTGTCATAAACTGTAGATCAATATAATGCATCATATCAATCAAATATGTATGAATTATAAGACATCATGATATAAGTTATTTACCAGGTATTATACCCCTCTGGTCACAATTTCCTGTGGGCCTTTCATATAGGGCATTATATCACCTGCTTCATAATGCATTATGCAGCTGTCTCATAATGTTTACGAGCAGTTATTAGCATCTACACTCAGTGGCCACTTTATTAGGTACAACTTTCTAGTGCTGGGTAGGACCCCCTTTTCCCCCAGAACAGCCTGAATTCTACGTGGCATGGATTCAACAAGGTGCTGGAAATATTACTCAGAGATTCTGGTCCATGTTGACATGATAGCATCACGCTGCAGATTTGTTGGCTGCACATTCATGTTGCGAATCTCTCGTTCCACCACATCCCAAAGGTTCTCTATTGGATTAAGATCTGGTGACTGTGGAGACCATTGGATTGGTGAAAATCCCATGAGATCAGCAGTTTCTGAGATACTCACACCACCCCATCTGGCATCATTCCACGGTCAAAGTCTCTTAGATCACATTTCTTCCCCATTCTAATTTTTGGTCTGAACAACAACTGAACAACTTGACCATGTCTGCATGCTTTTATGCATTGAGTTGCTGCCACATGATTGGCTGAGTAGATAATTGCATTAATCAAATCAAATCCTGCTGGAAGTAGCCATTGCATTGTGAAGTTCTACCTAGAATTTTGAAAAGCACAGCTGGTGGTAGAGCTTTCTCTTTTAGAGCTCCTCTGTTGTGAAACGGTTTACCAAAGAATGTTAGGGATTCGGACACAGTTTCAATTTTTAAGCCTAGATTAAAAACATGTATTTTCAGCCTAGCCTACTGCCAAACATAGTGGAGGTGGAGAGATGGAGAAGGCTGTGCCCTAGTGTCTTATGGAGTGAGAAACTTTCCATACTGTCACCTCCTCAACGTGTTACCACCACTGTTAGGCTGGTTATCCTTGATCGGGTGTGGATGGTTTGTAACTCTCTCATGGCTGCGTGCATTCTCTGTCCCTCTCCTAATAGGTATGCTGCCATAGCTTACACCTGTCGGGGCTATCTGTATATTTCCTATGCTTGTGCTGCCCTGCTCTCACATAATGCTACTGGCTATAGCACTGCTTTCGTTTTCTGACTGCACATGGCCTCTGACTCGGGGGCACCCACCCCTGAGCCCTACATCGTGCAAGAAGTGTGAGCTGCCCCCATCAACCCTTACCCCCACGCCTACCCCAGTCCCTGGATCTGGACCCTCTTCACGTGGTTTAGCCCCCCCTCCCTCACTGACTACCTAACTCAGGAGGCGCAAAGTCATTCAGCCCTGAGTCACCTTGGACTGACCATGATATTGTCTTTTTTGGACACACCATGTGCCGGCCAGAAGAGGATGGGCTCCCCCCCTTTTAGTCTGGTTCCTCCTAAGGTTTCTCCCTACCAAGGGAGTTTTTCCTTGCCACTGTTGCCTTTAGGCTTGCTTTTGAGGGGGGTCTAGGCCTGTTAGGTACACCTGTACACCTGCTCATTAATCAAATCTATTTATCAAATTTATTTGTATAGCGCTTTTCACAATTGAATTGTCACAAAACGCTTAACAGAGGGGGACTGTTAAGCGTTTTGTGACAATTCAATTGTGAAAAGCGCTATACAAATAAATTTGATAAATAGATTTGATTAATGAGCAGGTGTACAGGTGTACCTAATAAAGTGTCTACTGAGTGTCTGTCAAGCATTATAAGATGTTATGCATAGCTCAGAAGGTGTTATAAATATACCTAAAATCCATTATGATGATGGTATTCATAGGAAGTAGTTACCAAATCTTTTTTTACATTACAACTGTTAAGTAGGTTTTTACACTTACTGCAATTTATTTAATTTGTTTGACATTTTCAGTTGTTACATTTACCTGTTATAGGCCATGAAATTTGGAGGCCAGCTAGCATGCTAAGTACCATAAGTATATTTCTAGTTGAACATTTAGCTACTGAATCCAATCCTTGGATTACAGCAATCCCACGACGTTATAGCTGTTCTTCCGCTCCCCAGCGAGATCGCTCGCACACCCGGGACTACTATTGCAGTGCGGCCGGCCGGCCGTGCTCCTCGACCGCGCAGGGAACGTAAACAAAGACGGGGTAAGCGGGGAGGCCTAAGGGCTAAGCTAAAGCTAACACCACACCGGCAAGCGCTCCCCAGCTTATTCCTCGCCAATGTTCGCTCTCTGGTGAACAAGATGGATGATCTACGGCTGTGGATTATCAACCACCATTTGATTAAGGACTGCAACGTCATGATATTGACGGAATCCTGGCTCAATAGCGAAAATTCCAACAGTGCTGTTGAGCTAGCAGGACGCGAGCTACACCGAGCGGACAGATCAGCTGACTCGGGCAAATCACGGGGAGGAGGTTTGTGCATTTATGTAAACAAAGCTTGGTGCACAGACAATTCCACTGTTGAGAGTCACTGCTCTGTTAATCTGGAATATCTTGTAGTTAAATGCAGACCTTTTTATCAGCCTAGGGAATTTACAGCTACCCTAGTGATTGCAGCCTACATACCCCAAGATGCTAATGCTAAGGTAGCAATGAAAGAGCTACATGCTGCCATTAGCAAGTATCAGACAATGCATCCGGAGGCAGCCTTTATCGTTGCAGGAGATTTCAATCACTCCAACCTGAAGACTGTGCTCCCCAAGTTTTATCAGCATGTCTCTTGTCCCACAAGAGGCAACAAAACTTTAGACCACGTTTACACTAACATAAAGGAGGCATACAGAGCTGTTCCCCTCCCCCACCTGGGACAGTCTGATCACCTCTCTTTGTTCCTACTACCCAAGTACACCCCACTCATCAAACGGATTAAGCCCCTGACCAGATCTGTGAAGATATGGCCTGAGGGGGCAGACTCTGAGCTACAGCGCCGGCTACAACCCACGGACTGGAGCCTGTTTGCCACCCAGGCCACCACAGACTCCCACATAGACATTCACTCCTACACCTCCTCTGTTTTGGACCATATCAGCTCCAACATTGACAGTGTCACCACCATCAAACGAATTACCACTTTCCCCAATCAGAAGCCGTGGATGAACAGAGAGGTCCGCTTACAGCTATAAGCACGTGACACCGCTTTTAGATCTGGTGACAAGCGAGCCTACTGCTCAGCCAGGGCTGACCTGAACAGGACTATCAAGCAGGCCAAGCACAGCCACAAGCTCAAGGTTGAGGATCACTTCAACACCAATGATCCCCGACGCATGTGGCAGGGCATCCAAGCCATGACGGACTACAAACCCTCCAACAACTCCCCCCCCCGCAACTGACCCCTCCCTCCCTGATGAACTCAATAACTTCTATGCCCGCTTTGACAGAGACAACCGGGAGACGCCCACCAGGGCTGCTCTCCCTGCTGATCTCCAACCCCTCACTATCTCCCCCACGGATGTGTTCGTCGCACTAAGCAGGACTAATGCACGTAAGGCAGCTGGGCCTGATGGCATCCCCGGCCGGGTGCTCAGGAACTGTGCTGAGCAGCTGACGGAGGTGTTCACTGACATTTTCAACCGGTCTCTAGCCCAGGCAACTGTCCCAGCGTGCTTCAAGACCACCTCCATCGTGCCTGTGCCGAAACACTCCTCCGCGACGAGCCACAATGACTTCCGCCCTGTTGCACTCACCTCCACCATCATGAAGTGCTTCGAGAGGCTGGTCCTGGCTCACCTCAAATCTGGCCTCTCACCATCTCTCGACAAACACCAATTTGCCTACCGTGAGAACAGGAGCACGGACGACGCCATCTCTTCCGCGCTACACTCGGCCCTCACCCACCTGGATGAGAGCAACACTCACGTGCGAATGCTGTTCATCGACTTCAGCTCAGCATTCAACACCATCATCCCATCCAAACTCATCTCCAAGC
This sequence comes from Aldrovandia affinis, assembly GCA_029706075.1. Classification (NCBI taxonomy): domain Eukaryota; kingdom Metazoa; phylum Chordata; class Actinopteri; order Notacanthiformes; family Halosauridae; genus Aldrovandia; species Aldrovandia affinis. The sequence goes on along the minus strand of JAINUG010000098.1, from coordinate 1,399,724 downwards.
TTGGTGACCTTGTGGTAACCAAGGACCTGGACATCATCCCCTCCTTCTGCAACTGGATCCTTGACTTCCTGACCAACAGACCCCAGTCTGTTAGGATAGGCAACCTCACCTCCTCCACCCTAACCCTGAACACCGGCGTCCCACAAGGCTGCGTGCTGAGCCCCCTTCTCTACTCCCTCTTCACCTACGACTGCACTCCTATGCATGATACCAACACTATCATCAAGTTTGCAGACGACACAACGGTGGTGGGCCTCATCAAAAACAACGATGAGACGGCCTACAGGGAGGAGATCCAGCACCTGGCAACGTGGTGCGCCGACAACAACCTGGCACTGAACACCAAGAAGACCAAGGAGCTCATCGTGGACTTCAGGAAGACTAGGGCTGTTGCTCACGCCCCCGTCCACATCAATGGGGCGGAGGTTGAACGTGTCTCCAGCTTCAAATTCCTGGGTGTCCACATCTCCGAGGACCTCTCCTGGATCTTCAACACCTCATCACTGGTCAAGAAGGCTCACCAGCGTCTCTTCTTTCTGAGGAGACTGAGGAAAGCCCACCTATCTCCTCAGATCCTGGTGAACTTCTACCGGTGTGCCATTGAAAGCATCCTCACCAACTCCATCATGGCCTGGTATGGCAACTGCACTGCCTCTGACCGGAAGACACTGCAGAGGGTGGTGAAAACTGCCCAACGCATCACTGGCTCATCTCTCCCTGCCATCAAGTCCATCCACGACAGACGGTGCCTGAGGAAGGCTCACAACATCATCAGAGACTCCTCTCACCCTAACCACGGACTGTTTGCCCTCCTCCCCTCTGGGAGGCGCTACAGGAATCTTCGTTCCAAGTCCAGCGGACTCAGGAACAGCTTATTCCCCTCCACTGTCATCTCCCTGAACTCCTCATCCCCCTCCAGTGACTGCCCCTCTCCACCTCCCTGTAGTATCCTGACCTTAGACTCTGGATCACTCCGGACACTCTGACTCTGGATACTTGGTTTACTCTTCATGTAGTAACTCTGTTCACTGACTCTGGATACCCCCCTGACTACCTGCACTAGCTCTGTCATAGCTACATTCTGCACATATCCATGTACAATACTGTAATATAGCCTTGTACAATTCTGTATAATTTTGCTGTACTTACCTATACATATATTTATATATTTATACTCACCTGTACCCTTATGCCATATGTACATACCTGCATATACTTACCTGTACATAACTGCACTAGTCTGTATATAAATTATAGCAAGTATACTTTTCACTACCTTTATAGTAATAATTCAATACTGTGCCTGTTAGCATTATAACTAATGCTATAGTACTGTATTGTAGCACTTACTGACATGTTTGCACTCTGGTTAGATACTAAACTTCTTTTCGCTGTACTGTACCTGTACTGTACAATGACAATAAATTTGAATCTAATCTAATCTAATGAAGTCTAAGTAATATGGTCATTGATAATGTCCACATGATGTGAATTAGTTTTGTGTGTGTTCCAAACAGATACTAACCAACTAACAATCGATTTATTAAACTAAGAATAAGCTATTAAGCATCACCAATGATGTGAGACAAAAACGCATTGTAAGCCCCTCATAATCTTCCTTTTTAAAATGAAATATCTGCAAAGCAACATTTCAAAAAGCCACCCAACTCCTCTTTGCCTTCTCTTCAATTTTACAAATATGTTGTTAATGTATGCACAGTATTTACATGATAAAACAAGAAATGGGTTTCTGAAAATATTCAAAGATATTGAATCAATTATGGGCAAAATAAATTACATTTAAATTACACCTAATTACAACACTGACAAATATCCAAAGGACTGACAGCTTTTGTGCATATCTCCCTGCCAGCATGGAGAGAGTTGGCATGGAACCACAGCGATGCAGTCTGGGACAGCAGGTGGTCCACAGACAAGCAGATGAATTGGACAGACTGACCGGAAGAGAGTAGGAGTACGGTCTTGTGCAATAAAACAATATACAAATGGACCAGGTTTAATGCATGAGAGAAACTGTGGATCTCTCCATGTAAGTGACATCTAAGTTGTAAGTTTACGTTTCAGATTTTGTTTCTGTTTATCCAAATACCCAATAAATTACAAAACAATGTACCTTTTTTAATTTATTTTTTACCTCTGGCAGTTCACTGCTTACCTTTGTACCATTTCAGGTTATTCACTGGACTTGAACTGCTTAAATTTCAGTAAAAACTGGAAAATGAGGGTGTTCTAAAACTTCTGACTGGTAGTGTATACGTATATATATTGTGGCATCCCAAGGGGCAGGATGAGGAAATGGCGGCCTGCCTCTTTAATTCTTGGGAGCCACTGGAGAGGAAAATACTTAATTTCCCAGCAGCCTGCAGTCCCACACCTGAACAAGGTCAAGCAATTGGGACTACGGACAGCTGAAGGCCATTTGGAGGCCTATTTAAAGGACTCGTATGTGTCACACTAAAACAGGAGTAGGTTGGAGTATGGAAGGAGTAGGCTGGAGAGTGTATTGAAGAGAAGTGTTTTGGATTGTTATTTGTGTTTTATTTGGATTGTTGGAGGACCCCGCTTTGTGTACCAACTTTTGGACTGAATTAACGAACTGGATTGGACTTTGACTACGGATTATGGATAACGGCAACAAGTAAGGATTGTGGACTTTGTGTTTTGGATTTCCCCGAATACCCTGCCCTTTGTTTTGTTTGTCAAGATTAAGTTAATAAAGTGTCATTTTGTTTGTAATACTTCCTCCTCCGGGTTATTTAACTTGCCTATGCCCTCTGCAAGGTCCATGAGTGTCGCCCAACCCGAAGGGACACCACAATGTATATATGTATATATACCCCCCACCAAAACCCATGATTGTTATTGTTGTACATTATTTTAAAAATGTATGTTCTAAAACTAAAAAACAAATATTTGGGAATAACAACACTTCATTTTACCATCACTAGTAAGTGCAATAGATAGTTATTATTCTGCTAGAATTTCAAGGTTTTCAAGGTATCAGGTGTCCATAACCCACACTCCCCATCCCTATCCTCTCCTCCGTGACCCTTCCATCTGCGATGTCACTGCCAATGGGGGGGAGGGGGGTGCCTCATCAACAGTGACCTCAAATGTAGTCCAGCAGAGTTTCATTGTCCACACAATTTATAATGTGTGAACATGACAGTCAGCAACTCCTCACTATTCCTTAAGGCTCATAGTCTGAAAGTCTGAATTCAAAAAGAGATGAGCTTGAACCGACACAGTGAACACTCTCCCATCTATCACTGAATCACAAACTGTAGAACTAAAATCCGCAGGAATATTTATTTCCTCAAGGAATCGTTCTCCCTCTTTCTTTGTGAAAACCTACCATAATAAAATGGCCTCGTAAGTCTCTTTCAGCCAGCAGTGGGGAAACAATGTTTTATTAAAATCTAGCTGTGGATATTTTACCTTAGCTTGTGGCCGATAATGTTAGATGTCTGCTTAGATTAGATTCTGAGAGTCTCCTGGTTCGAAGCCCATCTTCACTTGCCTTGTGCATGTCTGACAGCTTATCTGATCTGTGCTGGAATCAATATCCGCTGTTAGCATTCATGAGGGAAACATTTTACAATGATAAGCCTTCAACTTGTAGAAGGATGAACAAGAATAACTTGTAAATACAAATAGTAATCTTGCATGAAGGAACTCAAGACACCAGCATTAGCATATCTCAGTCCTGGATTTAATTTCTTAATAAAAAATAAATCATAATTTAGAAAAATTCGCAGGGAATTTATAAATGTACTCCACAAAAACATAGAATCTCAGGCCCAGATTCAATTTATATTTGTCCTTTATAGATTTGAGTCACAATGAAATACAAGAATTCCCTTTTTCATGCTAAAAACAGTTTGGTGAATCCAACAATCACAAAAATAAACGAAAAGAGTTTGTTCATGCATTGAAAAAGGTCATGGCCTGGGAAAAGATTAGGAAATGTGTGGATTGAAGTGATACTGCTGAGTCTCAATGAGGACAAGAAAGATGGTCTGTGCTGCTAAGGAGCTTGCCACTCTAGAGTTATGATACCCACAGCAAGATGATATGCGGCGGCCACAAACTGTTTCAGGAACAGCCACTGTGAGGACTGCTTGGACTGGCATGTTCCACATATCTTTATCCTTGTTTCAGTCACAGGGAAGCACTTCTGGGGTGGGAAAGGCACAAGGCTGAAAGCCACCCCAGGCGGGCATATATATCCTGAGAATGCACAGTTGTCATGATTTATTCCTTATTAATTTGCCCAAACAGAAAACTTATATAACTTCTGCCTTTTTCAGCTAACTGGCTAGTCACTTAATACACCTGGTAAGCTAGCTAGCTAGCTAACTAACTAACTTACTAGCCATTGCTAACTAAAAAGGCAATAAACTATGTAATGCCACCAAGCCAGTCACAACTAACTTTCCAGATGTTTTGTGGTCGTGGTGTATTGATGTGTGGAACCACCGCGACCAGTACGCACAATGTACTTAGTGCAGTCCCTTGAGTTCCAAGGAGAGAGTGTACAGTAAACCAAGTGTGAAGAAGACTGTTACTTCCTGATTGTTACGACATCTACTGAAGGCGTTTTTGTAATGGTCAATCCTTTTCAGGACGCGTTTGCGTCCAGGGTTTTCTTCCTCCGAAAATAGGAGGTTTGCGACCGGTACCCATAGTATGGAGCATAGGTAATTATCGTTTTTTAATAAAGTTCTTGGTCATTTTTGCATACTACTGGACTCAGTCTCTTTCTTGATACATCACCTCGCTCACGCTCGCTACTATATATATATATATCTCCTGAAAATAGTGGTTATAGTGCAATGGTGGTTTATTTCTTACATATACAACACATATGTAAATATGCAATACAAGGAGGTGATGTAACTCAAAATTGTGTTCCCAATTAACTCCTTGTAGGATCCTTTCACATGGTTCCCTGTGCCTGCATGACATGATGCTCTGGGACACACTACTGTTTGCAACAATTTCAAGGCTAACTTAAAATTGTGGCAACTCCAGCAACCACAGTAAATATAGCCATTCATAGTCCAGCTCAGTACTTGGAGGCAATATCCCAAGTGTCTTTCTAATGTCTGAGATCAATGCAAGTGCTATAAAAAATTGTTTTGATTGTTCAGCAACATCGCAAAAGTTTTTGCCCAAGCGGAAAAAAAAAAACCTTTACAGAGAGAGGTTTCTCAAACTCATTACACATCTTGTTAATCGGTCATTCTGACATTTCCATTTTCAGGGGCGCTTTGAGCATTGGGACTGTTGCAGACAAATTGCTGTATTTTGGGAGTTATAGCAGATGTCTGACTCAGCAGATAGCAAACAACTACATTTGCTGAGCAACTGTATTCTAAGCCTAGGTTTGCATGGTATCATTATTGTTGGAACTCTTCTGTCCCAGGATAAAAAGAGGGAATATCCACTTCTGAAAGGAGAAATCAGCTGTATCTGAAACTTAAACTGAATATTACATAAGCTGCCATTGTGTGCATTCTATTCTGTACTCTTCTTCATTCAATTTAGGGTTACGAGAGAAGTTAATACATTTGTATACAATACAAATTGTAAACCATAAATAATGCAAGTCTGGTTGAACTTTAAAACCTATGACCTAGGTTCAATTAACATACAGTACCAGTCAAAAGTTTGAGTGCACCTTCTATCTGGATTATAGCTAATCGGGCACTCCTTCATCATTCAGCAAGATAACGACCCGAAACACACCTTGAAGGTGTGCAATAACTATCTGGTGAAGGAGGAACATGAAGGACAACTTAAATGAATTACCTGGCCTGCCCAGTGGCACATTGCTTTGATGTTCCTTTTGTTTATTGTTACATGTGTTTTTTGTAATTTTCAAGTATTTTCAGAAGGTTCATTCATTCATCCTTTCATTCATTCATTATTTTACCCGCTTATTCTTAGTCAGGGTTGCGGGGGGGGCTGGAGCCTATCCCAGCATGCATTGGGCATGAGGCAGGAATGCACCCTGGACAGGTTGCCAATCCATCTCAGGGCACAAACACCATTCACTCACACACTCACACACTCATACCTACTGGCAATTTAGACTCTCCAATTAGCCTTAACGTGCATGTCTTTAGACTGTGGGAAGAAACCGGAGTACTCGGAGGAAACCCACGCGGACATGGGGAGAACATGCAAACTCCACACAGAAAGGCCCCGGCCGGGATTTGAACCTGGGACCTTCTTACTGTGCGGCGACAGTGTTATCCACTGCACCACCATGCCACCCTTACAGAAAGTTATACAGTGTAAAACATTGCCAAGTATGGTACTGTACTGGACTGGTAATGTATGTCCTTAATTCTCAATAAACTCTGAGCATTTACATTTATAAAACTTTCAAACTACCCAAACTGTCTTCCCCAAACCCCAACATAGCACTGTATGGTGTCACCACAATATTCATCATGAGATGGTTATTTAAACAATAATGTTGAAAAGATGTCTCATGTTGATAAATGACCCAAAATAGAAATATAAAAATGGGCACAGACCAAACTTTCTCAGGTACTCCCCTGACAGTGAATTCATTTTCTATTTCTATGTTTTCTATTAGTTCTTGCATTCTTGGGATCTTGTCCTGGCTCACACTTTTTTTTTTTGGATGCATGTGTTGGGTGCATTTTGGGAGAAACAAGCTTGGTTTGGTATATTTTTCTTTAATCTCTTTCATGTAATTTTTATGTCTAGGGTTTAGTATTTGTTAAGGTATTTGAAGCTATGCCTAAATGTAATGATGGATATTTTGTCTTTGTCTTTGTGTTGTAACTTAATAATCAGCTCTTAATTTTAATCGAATCATGGGTTGTATATTTTGACAATGGTTGATCCACCAGATTGCTTTGCCGATCAAAGAATTTTGAGATTTAATTGATAATTAGCATCCTGTGTAATAATTATTAAATTAAATCAAATCAAAAATACTAAATAAATTGTGCATTTTACATTTACGAGCAAGCAGAGTCGCCAACCCACACTCGACCAGATGACGGGGTTCAGAGCCAAGATGGATAAATGAGGGTTTTAACACATAATACCACTTGTGTTCAGTATTCTGAGTGCTGAACATTAAACAAGGGCATTTGACTGTTAAGGAAATTCATAAATAGACATTTTTATTAAATTCTCACTTGCCCAACACTGCCAAAACTATGCTCATGATTTTTTTTTAGGTGTGTAGATTCTCAATAATCAATTACAAAAATCTAAAAGGGATGTACAGTAAAATGTGCACTTTGGTAATTAGGTCAGTATGCTCCTTTGGTGAAAAATGACACAGCATTTTTTGTTTCACAATTGTAACCCAGACAAATAGAGCCTATTAATAATGCAATTCCAGTGTTATAAAATGAATTAAATAAATAGAATGATCCTTAAAAGAAATGAATAAGTACTAAATGTTAGACACTGAAGAGAAAAACAATAATTTAAATAGTTAATTTAAATTAATAAAGAGAAACCAGGACATGAATGTTGACTTAAATGTGACATGTATAACCAAAATGGTATTGCATGTGAGAAACTTGGAAGAGGTGATTCATGGATTTTATCAGACAGTAATAAGCCAATGAGAAATACAATCTTGTTGAGAATTGGCCAATTAGAAAGTTGACCACCCTTCGTTGCCTTCAGTTAAGTGAGAGAAAGATGTATCGTCCATTATGTGTGAAGCCAAGTTCACGTACAGTGACAGGGCAGCACTTCTGGGGTTGGAAAGGGACAAGGCTGAAAGCCACCCCAGGTGGGCATATACGTATATCCTGAGAATGCACGGTTGTCATGATTTATTCTTTATTAATTTGCCAAAACACAATATTTATATAACTTCTGCCTTTTTCAGCTAACTTACTTACATCTACTCCCATCAATTTTGGTTGTTTGGTATTTCTCACTTGAAACTATACTGTAGCTGAGGAGGTAGAACAAGTTTGGAGTAGTGCTAGCTAGCTCACAAACTTTTCGACCATTTGCCATGTATGTACATAGCTTGTACATATCTGGCTAATCACTTAATACACCTGGCGAGCTAGCTAGCTAGCTAGCTAGCTAACTAACTTACTAGCCATTGATAACTAAAAAGGCAATAAACTATGTAATGCCACCAAGCCAGTCACAACTAACTTTGTGTGAAGCCAAGTTCACATACAGACATGAGTTTTCTCTGGAGTTTAACAGAAAGATATCGAATTAGTTTTCTCTGGAATTTGACATAAATATATCAAGTGAGAATTTTTATATTACTATTCCAGTGTAAAACGAGTAGTGACGGCTATACACAGGCGCATACTCAACGTTCCTCCATTTGCTCCTGGGGAAAAAACTGCAAGTTTTCTCAGCGACCGAATCACCCTTTCCAACGTTTCCCTTCAAACTACTGTACATTCGAAAACTTCCCTTGGTGAGTTAGTACTTTCATTTTAATAATAGGTCCTTGAATGGTGTATTTAACATACTGTCGTTGGTAATTGAGATGAGACACGTCTTCCTAAAACTGATTAGCCTAATTTAGAGCTAGCTTCGTGCTCTCTGCTACCTGATATCGTAGCAGATTGGAGTGATGACGATAGCTGTGGGTTGCGGTTGCCTTGCCATACTGTCTCAACGATGATCACGTTAGCCAGTAGCTAGCATGACGATAGCAATGGGAAGCTAAATTAAATAGCTCCAGCTAATGATGTAGAGTGTAGACTATCCCTTGTTAATATGCAGCTAAGTTAGCTGACTCAGCTGACTCAAGTTATGATACCTCCGGCTTAGCTAAGATAAGCATTTGACTCAAGTTGATTTAAAAAGTGTATACAAATCGTAAAAGTATAGAAAGAGACATGATCATTGACATGGATTTCAACATCTTTTATTGAACAAACCAATAGGTTACAGCAACCGTGGTGCATTATATATTAAAAATGCATAGTGCAACTTAAATGACCACCACAATTAAGAATGTCATACATATATGTGAATAATGCATATAGTTATAAAGATGTTAATTAGTCTTTTGGCTTTGGTTATGCAAGGCCAGGTTTTTTGTTGGAGCTTATTTTGTAGTTTTGTTGAGTTCACTGGATCCTGAATATCGTCTGCATCCTGCTCGTCTCCGCTGAAGGAGTGTAGACTGGCGAGCCACCCAAGTGAACCACCTTTGACAGAGATAGAGAGAGAGCAGTTGAATTGTGCTTTCTACAAAATGGTAGGACAGTTCTTTCATTTTTCCATCCCTACACACTGGCGGAACCAAGGGAAAGTAGTTCAACAACCACAGACTGAGCTGAGCGAATTGGATGAGGATCCGATCTCACTTTATTAAAGGACTGAGTAATTAAATTTGCCACTTGTAAGGTATTGATGTATTGGTAATGATATGACGGTTGCTTTTGATATTTATATTTGAATTGGTATTTTATTTGTTTTCATATCCAGAGTTGAGTAATACAACTGTTGAACTGGTTTAAGAGTTATTGAACTCATTTGAAATAAGAGTTCTGGTTTTAAAAGAGTATTTTTGGGTTTAACATAAGATTCCTGGTTGAATAATCTAATATGTGCATCCTTGACTAGAAGCTACCAATTAATAACAGCATGCAAAAATATATAAAAAGGGATTAAAGTATTTTACCATCTTTAAACATTTAATTAATACCATAGCAGTGAATCCTCCCTGATACTAACCTTGAATAATAATAATAATAATAATTATTATTATAGTAACCAATGTCGATGAAGTGAAGTCTTGGATTGTCTTGTAAACAAAGAAAAGGGTATCGATTATTGTCATTTGGAAATCAGTAAGCTTCTCATTGAATCATTCTACATTCTTACATGTCTGTTGTTTTGTGCACCGTTTTTCTACTTTTCTAAAATATAAATAATTAAAGGGTAAAAGAAAAATACACAAACCATTCTCTTACCTCTAAACCATAGCTTATGTCTCTGTGTGAGTTCATTCTTGTAGTGCTTGACCATCTCTCTCTTTGGACGAATCTGTTATCTTCTGCTTATCTGGTCCATTCACTAATTGAGTACTAGAATTCTAGTAGCGGTGTTCATCGAGACACTTGTTACACAATACACAAACCATCTCTTCATAAAGTCTTCATGAAGTAAAACTCATCCATGAGCAGGAATTGAGATCAAATTTGTATTAAATTCAACAAGCAAAATTGGTCTCTATGACCGGTGCCTCTATGCCTGTAACTATGGCTGTAAGAAATGTTGCAGTTGTTTTTCAATTTGCTGTTCATCATATGCTCATCATATGCTCATGACATGTCATTGGAAAATGACAAGAGCTGCACTTGTCTTCAATCATTACCAATTGCTTTACTAATTAAGATCTATATGCATCCTTTTACATGCTTCGTGTGGTTAAAATTGCAATCATTAACACGTTGTTCAATCATGGTGGCTCATTAACACGTTATTCAATCACGGTGGCCATTCTGGTTTTTTTAATGGTCATGGACCAGGAAGTTCATCAATTTGGAGATGATGTTGCTGTCATTGACAGATCTCATACAAAACTGCCTTTTACACAACGGGGGCCTCATGCTGACTCAGTGATAAAAACAAACACTTTTAGAATGAGAGCATAATTCTATCAAAGTGTATCCCCTCAAAGTTGCATAATGTATTAAGACAAACTGAGGCAGAAAATAGCCTCAGTTGGGAAAGATTTTCCAGTGTTCCTTCGACGCTCCCCTGTAATATATTCTCTTTCATGTTGCAGACATTTTGCTTTTATTGTTGGTGTTTGCAAACCATGAATTATAAGCAGCGCTTGGAAAAAAGTCACAGTTCTGGCTACTAGAGCAGGTATAAAACCACTGGAAAAATCAAGCAACATTTTATTTAGGTTTTTGTTAGTGCATAGGCCAAGATATTGCTTGAGGTGCTTGTGTGAATTTCTCATATTTTCCAGCATTTACCAACAATTATCTCTCACTTAGGTCATAATTTTTGGGTCTAATATATATTTAATCAAATTAATCAATCAAATCAAGTTAATCAAATATTAAATGAAATCAAATTATATAAAGAAAACATCTCCCTCGCTGGGGACCAACTAACGAGTTATTCAGAACACAACAAAGAAAAATGGAAATCAAAGGAGTCGCCATGGCATTGGACGGACCCGCTGATCCACATTACAGAGAGATATCTGAAGAGGATCAAAGCCATAGAATGTGAATGTGACTGCCCAGCGAGCCTCATGCAGTAGCCTCACTGTAACCTTTCATACAATGCAAGCTTGATTTGCATTTTCTATGAAAAAGGAGAGGGTGCAGAGATGATGGTGTCTTTACCAAGTTGTCAGTAAGGTAAAAGCAAGATTTTTTTTCTGTCCCCTCTCCTGCCCTGTTCTGTAAGCTGTCTTGGGAAGACATTTTGGTCCAAACGGATCACCATCGAACAAACAAATACCTTCAGCTTTCAGGTTTGCTTAACCTATGCTGTCAGGGCTCAGCACTAACATTTTACACTGGTGGCAGTGGCACATAATTTGGTGGCACAACATTTTGGAGGTAAATGTACGTAAAAAAATGTTTTAGGCGGTAATAAGGTGCATTGGCATGTTTCACCTCAACATGGCCTATCAAGATGTTGATGGGTCTTCCATTGGCCATGATACGTGCATACACGATTTCGCATTCCTTTGTTGAGATGTCTGTGTCCCCGTCTATCATGAATGAGAGATATGGGACTGCTGCTATTTTCTCCGCGGTGCTCTTTTTCAGTGTGTCTGCAATAACTCCAATAAATAGCGCACAGGACTTGTCGTTGCTATACGTTGGGTTTACATTCAAACCATTCTTCTTTTGGAGCAGTATCTGTGACCTAAATTTAGTGAACGGCATTTCCTCCTTTGCAATGATGTATGCGGTGTTGAACTTAACGATCATCTCTGCCTCTTGTTGTGATCGGGCCGCTGCTTCTGGCCGTTGGAGCGCTGCGGGGAGAGGGGCAGCAGCGCTCGCGATGCACCTGTCGCGGCACTGTATGTGCCTGTGGCTTTTGCCGTGGATAGCGAGGGGGTCGCGTTTAAAACGGGTTGCTGCAGACGCAAGTTTGCTACTGCCTGCAACAGTCGGCCCGCATTGTTTGCAGGACACACAGTACATATATTTTCCTGTTTTCTCGTACCTTAGCCATGTGAACTCTTTAAGCCACTCAGGGCGAAATCTCGAGTTAGGGCTACATCTTGGCTTTTTAGCGGAGGGTGGCTGCTCGGTTACCTCGGATTCCTGTTCTGCCGGCTGTGACTGCTCATCGGATTCTGAATCTATTTCTGCGTCTGGTCTAACCTCAGGTGGTGGTGGTGGGGCATTTTTCTTCACGAAAAACGTATCGATGCGCTTCATTATTCTTCATAGGCTATGGTTTTGTGATCGGCAATGATGACCTAACTTGCTCTAACGTTGTGTCTGACTCTTGCTACTTTGCGCGGGACTCGGGAAAACTTGAAAGAAATGCCGCCCGAACGGACGGGCTCCGCCCAGACCTCATGTAGCCTAAATAGTCGCCAAGACAACAGACATAAACACAACTTAACCGACATAACAAGATCAATGTGAGATCAAATAATCAAACAAAATCGTCCAACTGTTTGACCAAAATATTACTTTAGGATAAAAAAAAATAAAAAATAAACATTCTAGTGGCAACATTGCCACTGGTTATTTTTTTTAGTGGCACTGGGCAGATTTTCAGTGGCAAATGCCACCAAATTGGTGGCAGTTTCGAGCCCTGGCTGTTGTTGCGTAACCCCTCTACCGAGTGTTCTTCTCTTCTGGTTATCATTTTAGTTGTGAGAGTTGAACATAACACAATGTGTGATGGTGTTGTCTCCAAGGCCCACAATTAATTTCAAAAGGAAAGAGAAACATGTCTCTTGTGAAAGATACCATTTAGACTGATTTTATTTGCCAAAAAAGTGTTAATGTTTAAGTGCAATGAAAATAGTTTATACGTAGGCTGCTGGCACAAAGCTACAAACCATGGTGAAAGGAGGCGAGCAATCAGTATATGGTGAAACAAGGATTACCATCTGTTTATAATTGAATAGCCCTGATATACTGTATCCTTGTGTCACTTTATACAAGTTGCTTGCCTTCTTTCTGCACTATTTGTTTCATACCAAAGCACATTTTTGCACACTTGCAGAAATAACATTGCATGAATTTGTATGTAGTATGAATGGGTAATTAATTCATATATTCATCAGGGTCTATAGGCCCATTCAGGTGAGACACTAAAGATCGCTGGATCTGGATCTGCACAGCCCCTGCTCTGGACTCATTCCTTTGAGCATAATGGGAGGGGGAGGGGGATATTCTTGTTTGATCGCTAGTGTGCGATATTTGATCCAGGTGGCAAAGGTCTCAAAGGCAGACTGCTGACAAAAAGGCAAGTAGACCTCACAGTTCAACCAGGCTGAACATTATGGAGTGATCTGCAATAGTCAGAGGCAAGGTCCAGGCAAGGCAAGACTCTAGATGTGATTTTGGAGACAGCTACAAAGGGAGCATCCAGAGTTCCCCCCTTCCCTTCCCTACCACAAAAGGAATGCACTCAGGGAGCCAAGAAATTTTGAATAGCAGCTGACAGTTCCACTTAGTGTCAGAGGGACCAACCGAACCACAAGTGGCTGAGTGAAAACAAAACTAGATGGACTGAGTTGTTGTACCAGTGGCAGATTGATAAACCACTAACAAACTCATCCAAGCATAGGACCTGAATCTCTGTACTGAACTTGCCTTTAAATAATCAAGACCATGAGAAGCCTTGTAAAGGGGCTACTTGCAGAGGCATTGATCCGAGAAGTGATCCCAGCTATAGTCCAAATTGGATTGTTTTATAAGTAATAAATGTATTTTTTTTCTTTCTGATTAACATTTTTATTGATTTTCAGACATACATAACTACCATAAACATACAACCAACCTATACAAACATTTTTTTAAAACACTACAGACATAGCATCACTACAGTCAACACTACGTAGTAACACCATAGGGTGATCTTGCATCAAAAAGGTCATGACAATAATATTTTTTATTTAAAAAGCATGATACCAGGTCGCTATATACAGAATCAGAAAAACAACTACAAAATGGATTTAACCCACAATAAATGTCTTGAGAGATTCCTGCCCAGGCCTGCATTGTTGCGGGTTTAGCTCTATTAAATTGTGTAGTAGTACATTTTAAATTCACAATGTATTGTTGCATTCATATCCAATATTTCTTCAGTGCTATATTTGGGTTTATCCAGAGGTGCAGGATTTATTTTTTCACTGCAGTAAAGCCCACCAGGAGCAATCTGCATTGAATCAATGTAAAATTTTGAGATGAGTCCTCGTTCAGCAGTGATAAGCATCTGGCTTAAAACAAATTCCTATTAAACATGTGCAAAACAGTGCCTATGACATCGACCATTATACAATTGGATTTGTGATTAGTTTAATTTTTAACTGTCTATAAGGTGTGGCGTATGCTCTGTGGATTAATTTAAAAGGAATAAACTGGTGTAATAAATTCCTGGATGCTTAATTCAAATTTGACCAACTTGTATCCCAGTCTTGAGTGCTCCCCACCCTTGCAAGCTCACTCTCCCATATTAACTACACAGGGAATTTCTTACATATCCTTTCTCAAAGAGATTTGTATTTACGCATTACCACCCCTTGAGACCATCTGTTAGGGTCTATCCAGTCTGCCAGGGGATGTTTTGGTAAGGGTGCATTCCATGGAACCCCATATGCTTTCATGGCTGATCTCAATCTCAGGTATAGAAAAGGAGGAGCCTGGCAGATCAAACGCAACTTTGGTATCTTGAAATGCATGTAAACCTGTCTCATCGTAAACATCACTTAATGTATGAATGCCCTTGGAGGACCACGAAAGGTATGCAAAAGGCTTTACCCCCATCCTCCGTACATGGGAATTATTCCATATAGGAGATAGCTGATGGAATTTAGGCAGATTGCCCATTACAGTCTCTACCTTTCTCCATATCTGTGAGGGTGGGCGGTGATAGGCGCCACTCACAGAACCCCAGGGGGTCAATAAGTTACACTGTACTGCCCTACAGTCTAACCACTAGCTCTGATAAACAGAGAAATAGGGAAGGGACGAACAAAAGGGAGGAACGAAAAATACCACCCAATGGGCGGCTAGGTGTCAACACTGACACAAACAAAAGAAATAAAGAAAACTCAGCAGAGTTAATAAGGTATGGGTAGCAAAACACCTGATAAACAAAATACCATATACTAATTTCTTTGAAGAAAACAAAACACACAGTGGTGGGAATACGTCCACCCGATTACCAAATGGTAATAGAAAACAATCAAATAAACCAAAGACACCAAGTGTCCGAAAACGAGAAAAGGGCTAGGAGAGCCAAACGAACAAGAATGTAACCCAAAACACAGTCAAAAGAAACCAAACGGAAGCTCCTAATAGAGAGCAAGGTTCTTACTGAAGGTACAATAAAGATGTTTTGTTAGAGATGGTTTCAGACAGAAAGAGTCTTTTCTAAAGTAAGTCTTGAGTGTTACGTATTTAAAAAGACACAACTACCTTACTGGCTAGATCGCAAAGATGGCTTACGATTTCGCCCAGAGCAACTACAGGTGGGGGTTTAAATAGGAAGATAATTACCAAATGATCCCCACCTGTGCGCCTCCCACAAGGAAGGTGCAACACTGCCACCCAGCGGTGAGTCTGGGGAAAAACCATGACAGGACCCCCCCCTTAAGGGGCGACTCCTGACGACCCTTCGGCCCCCCGCCGGTGAAAATCCTGGATCAAGGATGGATCCAAGATGTGACGGGACGGAACCCAACTGCACTCCTCAGGACCGTAACCCTCCCAGTCAACCAAGAACTGAGTACTCCTGCCTGCTCGCCGAGAGGCCAAAATACTCCGCACGGTGTAAGTGGGACCACCCCCAATGATACGAGGCGGGGGCGGCGGTGCCTCGGGAGGCGCCAGGTGACCCATCGTACAAGCGGGAAAGAGCGTCCGGTTTGATATTTTTTGAACCCGGCCGGTAGGTCAAAAGGAAATTAAACTGGGTAAAAAACAACGCCTATCAAGCTTGCCGCGAATTGCGATGCTGAGCCCCCTGGATGTACTCCAGATTTTTATGATCCGTCCAGACAGTAAAGGGATGCTCCGCCCCCTCTAACCAGTGACGCCATTCTTCCAGCACCAGTTTAACTGCTAATAATTCCCGGTCCCCAACATCGTAATTTCTCTCGGCAGGGGAAAGGCTCCGAGAAAAATAAGCAAAAGGATGCACCATCTGATCCAAGGCTGACAGCTGGGGTAGTATAGCACCCACGCCGAGCTCAGAGGCGTCAACCTCTACAATGAAGGGCAGCGAAGGGTTAGGAGAAATCTAAATGGGCTCTGAACAAAATCTCCTTTTTAGTTCTGCGAATGCCGCCTCAGGAGTCAATTGGAAATGAGAGGGAACCGTTTTTTTGGTAAGCACAGTGATGGGGGCGACCACTGAACTAAAATTGCGGATAAACCGTCTATAAAAGTTCGCAAATCCCAAGAACCGCTGGACCTGCTTAACTGAACCCGGGGATGGCCAATCCCTGACCGCAGTCACTTTTTTGGGGTTCATTTGGATCCTTCCCTCAGAAACAGTAAACCCTAGGAAGGAAACTGACTGCACATGAAACACGCATTTTTCAGCTTTAACAAACAGCCTGGCTTCTAACAGGTATTTAAGCACCTGTCTAACGTGCTTGACGTGCTCAGTGAGGGAAGTGGAGAAAATCTATATATTGTCCAGATATACAAAGACAGATTTTTCCAACATCTCCCTGAGAATGTCAATGACTAGCGCCTGGAAGACTGCGGGGGCGCACGTGAGGCCGAACGGCATAACCAGGTACTCATAGTGGCCACTGTGAGTATTAAAAGCCGTTTTCCACTCGTCCCCCTGTCGAATCCGCACCAAATTATAGGCGTTACGAAGATCTAATTTGGTGAAAATGGACGCCCCTTGGAGATGTTCAAACGCTGAATTCATGAGGGGAAGGGGGTATTGATTTTTTATGGTTATATTGTTCAAGCCTCTATAATCGATACATGGTTGTATAAGTTCGCAATCATAAGGTCGGTGAGGCAGTAGCTTAGTAGCCCTTTGCTTACTAAAAACCTTGCTCAGGTCTGAATAACATTTAGGAATGCCCGTGGGCAGAGGATATAATTCCGCGCTCATGTGTTCCATCCCCTCCTGTGCCTTAGGGGGAACTGGCTCGATGACGTCAGGTCGAACCTTTTATGGGGGTCGGGACTGGAGTGACTAACGGATCGTTTAGGAACCCGAGATTGAGCCGGTTCCGCGTCAGTAGGTGGTATGTCCATGTCTGCCTCCAAAGAATCGAACGATAGTGATTCTAGGTCACTAATCTCCCCCCCAGTGGACTCCTCAAATGGGACTCCCCAGTCACACTGCGGATTCCATTCAAGTTCTCTCTCCGTCTCATTGGAATGCACGGAGGCTGGGACATGATTAGGCGAACAGCACAATGATTCGTCGGTCTCAGAATCGGTCTCGCTGTTATTAGACCAACCGAAACCGGACGACGAGAGGATGAGAGGTAAGCAACCGCGCGAGCACTGAACCCCCCATTGTAGAATTGTGTTCCTGTTGCTGCCCCAGTTAACCTGTGGTTTGTGTCTAATCAACCAGGAGTGTCCAAGAACTAATGGATCGTAACTTTATTCGGAGAATCGACTACAAAAATAACTTTATTCGTTTTAACTCTTTTGGTGTGTAAGCGTTTATTTTGGTGTTTTGTTTTTCCAGGATAGCTAACCACAGTCTCAAATCAAATCAAGTTCGACTCCTTAATGCTACCGGAACCAAGGGAGAAACCTTGGGAGGAACGACCGGCCAAAGGTATGTGACACCACAGGGTTGGTGAAAGGACCCGAACAGGTAATTTAACTCTTTTGGCCCATCCGGAATCCACAAAACAATCTAGCACTATGTAAGCAATCGAGAAATATACAGTTAGCGTTTATTTTGGTGTTTTGTTTTTTCCAGGATAGCTCCACCGGAATAAAGGTTCAGAAGACTGATGACTAATGAAAATTGCCTTGGTAAACCGTTCCACAACAGAGGAGCGAGTGACTGTTTATATCTAGCTGTTAATCTTGAATCAAGTATGATCAAAATAAATCAGCTATTTAATAGTGTCTAACACTGGAGTAATGTGCCATTTTGCCAGCTGATTTGGAAAAAGAAACAAAGAAAGTTCTAAATAAAGTGATCACACCATTCAAACATATTGTTAGCTAGCTAATTATGTAGCAACCACCACATACTATTAATTACCCTGAGATACCGGACGTGAATTACCCAATGACACTATTTATGAATACAAATAAAATAAAATAATAGCTAGCTACTTAACTAACAGCAGTAGTAGTTGTTAGAAAATATGTGCGTACCACTACATGATAGAAATATATAGCTCCTTGCTGCACGACATTACAACCCTTGTCCACAGCTTGGTGGAACTTCCAGAGAGGGAATCTTTGACTGCAGGAACTCCTCAGCCTCCTGGGGTGATTTGAAAATGTGTCTTTTCCCCTTGTGTGTCAATTTCAGCTGGGCTGGGTAAAGCCGGAAGGGCTGAAGGCTCTTCCGAACTTGGGAAAATCCCATACCTCTTCTTTAGCGTGTCCAAGCTGTTGTCAGGAAAGAACAGCAATGTCTTTTGTTTGTGTTTTATGGGGAAGACGTCCCTTGCACCTTGCAGGATATCTTGTCGATCCACATAATCCAGCAGCTCAAAGAGTGTGAGGGCGGGAGGAGTTTTTGTCACTAACACTGTACATACATGATGGGCATCTCAATGCAGACGTCTTGGCCTGCTAACGATGGAATCCTCTGAGGAATCTGAGGAATCCGATGGCATCCTCTCCCTCTTCATGTTCACCAAGGCCCACCAGTCTCACGTTAGACCGCCTGCTTCTGTTTTCCATCTCCGTCAGTTTCAAGGATATTTTCTGTGTGTGTCCAGTAAGCTCCTGCTTATTAGCAGGAGCACACATGGTGGAGTGGAGAGAGTCGAACCTTGCTTGTGTTTTTTGAAGCGATTTGCAGAGTTGTTCCAGGTTGCTGGCTGAAGCGCACACTGCATCGTATAGTCTATTTCACCTGGTGTTTTAAATGGTTTAACTGTGGGGTAAGAACACTGTCCGTTGACTCTCTGATGGCTGTGGTTATAACGATATTCAGGTTGTGCTGCTGTTCTTGTATGGCTTGTCTGCTGGCCTGCAAGATGGCACCGTCTAGGTAGTTTCTAGTGATATACACTGTTTCTTCCATTTTCTTCTTTGCTGGCGAGTTTTCCATCTCAGCTTTCCTTGAAGTTTTGTTGAGTGACATTTTACACAAATGTGTTTTCAGATTACTATATTCTACGGATTATTGAATTTTAGGGTGTTTTGGGGACGAGCTTGTAATGTGATCATCACTAGACGGGATATATTCCTTTAGCCAACTGCAGACATGTTTATTAATTAATTCCCCTCCTCCCGTACCTTTGTATCTCCCCTACCAGTTTCTGCTGCCCTCTACCAGGGAGGAGGGTAACTATCACCACAAAGCTGAGAAACTATGCGTGCATCGCTGTTGTAGGTCACGTGCGTCATGTAGAAACGAAGTTCTTGGACCTCATAAACTTTTTATTTTTTTAAAGAATTGTTTCAGATTTTTGCCCATTTTCTCCCAATTTGGTAGCCAATTACACCCGCTATTTTCAAGTCAATCACCCCCCTTGTAATGTAAGTAAGTAAAGTTTATTTATATAGCACCTATCACAGACCAGGGTCACAAAGTGCTTCACATGTAAAAACATCATTAAAGTGCAAAGAAGATAGCAGGTTCAACTTCAAGTTGATTATTCATTAATACAAGTTAATAAAACAAGTAGGCCTAAAGATAAAAACAAGAAAAAAAAACAGCAAGGGCATAAAAATAATAAAGAAGACACAGCAAAGGGTTTAGGCGAAAGCCTGTCTGAACAGGAGAGTCTTTAGCTGCTTTTTAAAAGCTTCGACTGAGACCACTGATCTTAAGTCCAGGGAAGAGCATTCCATAGTCTGGGAGCCACAGTTTGAAAAGCTCGATCACCTTTTGTTTTTAGCCTGGAACGAGGGACAACCAACAAACCCTGGTCAGAGGACCTGAGAGACCTACTGGTGATGTAGGGATGCAGTAGGTCACAGATGTAAGCAGGTGCCTGACCATGAAGGGCTCTGTAGGTGATGACAAGAATCTTAAACTGAATCCTAAATTTGATGGGGAGCCAGTGTAGGGAAACCAAGATGGGGGTGATACGACATGACTTTCTGGACCTAGTCAACAGCCTTGCAGCTGCATTTTGGACTAATTGTAGCCGGTCTAGGGTGGACATGTCGAGACAGGTGAACAAGGAGTTACAATAGTCCAGGCGAGATGACACAAAGGCGTGGATAATCATTTCCAACTCAACATGGGACACAACAGACCGAAGTTTTGCAATGTTTCGCAGATGGAAAAAAAACATGTGCGCGCGTCAGTGACCTAATGTGATGATCAAAAAGCATTGATTGGTTAAAAATAACACCAAGATTTCTGAGCATAGTCCTTACTGTTGTTGAGAGGGTCCCCATACAGGTAGCTACTTTTGAAGTGACTTT
Source organism: Aldrovandia affinis (assembly GCA_029706075.1). Classification (NCBI taxonomy): domain Eukaryota; kingdom Metazoa; phylum Chordata; class Actinopteri; order Notacanthiformes; family Halosauridae; genus Aldrovandia; species Aldrovandia affinis. The sequence continues at coordinate 1,378,932 of JAINUG010000098.1, read as the reverse complement.
ATCTGAACCAATAATAAGAACCTCTGTCTTGTCTGCGTTTAGCTGTAGGAAGTTGTTAGCCATCCAGTCCTTAACAGCAGTCAGACAGTCATGTAAGGCAGAAAGCTTGTCAGTTTGGTCTGGCTTGAACGAGATGTATAATTGGATGTCGTCTGCGTAACAGTGGTAAGAGACATCTTTAAACTTGCTAATTATTATACCTAGGGGCAGCATGTAAAGTGCAAACAAAGTTGGACCCAAAACAGAGCCCTGAGGCACACCACAGGACAAGGCAGCAGTTTCAGATGTAAAAGGGCCGGCAGACACAGAGAAACTCCTATCATGAAGGTAAGAGGAGAACCAGTCCAGGGCGCTCCCAGTGATACCAGCCCACTGCCTAAGTCTTTCGATCAGAATGCAGTGATCAACAGTATCAAACGCTGCACTCAGATCTAATAACACCAGAACAGAGCATTTTCCCACATCAGATGAACTCATGATGTCATTAGAGACTCTGAGGAGAGCTGTTTCGGTGGAGTGCTTCTGACGGAAACCGGATTGGAATTTATCAAAAATGGAGTGTGCATTCAGAGCAGCAGTGAGTTGATTGGCAACAACCTTCTCTGTGATTTTTTAGATGAATGGTAATTTTGATATGGGCCTATAGTTTTGGGGGAGGGAGGGATCAAGGTTCAGCTTCTTTAAGAGAGGCTGAACAACTGCTTGTTTAAAATATAATGGGACACAACCAGTTTGCAGGGAGCAGTTTATAATGGAAACCAGATGGAAGTGAGTAGGCCTACATTTTTAAGCATACATGTCGGTATAATATCTAATGGGCTTGAGGAGGTTTTCATAGAGCCCACCAGTTCTATAAGGTCCTTCAGGGAGATGGGAGAGAAGTCACTAAGAATTGCGGGGGGGGGAGATGGGAGGGGGGGTGGGGGAGGGGATGATGCTAGCCCTAACTAAATTAACCTTGCTCACAAAGAAGGAAAGAAAATCACTGCAGTCCTTATTTGAAAATATGGGTAAAACCGGGGGTGCAGGGGTAACAATGTTAGAGATGGTGTCAAATAACACTTTCGGGTTCCGTTTACTAGTTCTAATTAAATTAGCAAAGTAGGAAGCTCTCGCATCTTTAACCATATTGTTAAAATCAGTTAGCAATTCTTTTAAATAAAGACGGTGGACTTGGAGTTTGGTGGCTTTCCATAACCGCTCCACCTTCCGACATGTACGCCTGAAACAGCGAATAGCTTCATTTAACCAGGGAGATGGATTTACTGTTGGAACACGGCGCGTTTTTATTGGAGCCACTTTATCCAATACGGATGAGCAATGGGAATTGAAAGCGCTGACCAGATAATCAACATCAGCTTGGGAGGACTGCACAGCGCTTTGGTCGAAAGCTGATGAAAATTTCTCTGCCGACAAACTTCCAAGGACACGAGAGGACTTTACAAGTTTACCTGGCACGTGATCTAACTTAAAAGACAAGTTGAACATAATACAGACATGGTCAGAAATATGCAGTTCTTCAGAACAAGTTGAGTCAATATTTAAGCCAAGCGAAAACACAAGGTCCAACGTATGCCCGTGAGTGTGAGTGGGTCCAGTCACATGCTGGATGAAGTTCAGTGACTCGGTGAGTTTGAACTTCAGTGACTCGGTGAGTTCACTGCCGTAGCCCTGTGACCTGTATCGTCTCCGCCAGGCCGTCGACCATAACCCGGTACTCCAGAGCCACCCTCTCCAAATTGCCTATGAAGAATAAACCAACACTGTGCTGTAAGTCAAATTTAAAGACAAATGGTGATTTAATCCTGGCTATAGTCCAGGTTCAGACTTGCGATGTGTAGGCTATGGGTCCCAGCATGCACTCATGGTGAGTAGCCTGCCGTGACTGCCTGAAACACTCATAAGCCCCCTGTTTTCTGATTCAGCAGGTAAGTTGTGGCTTGACACTGTGAAGATGGTGGAGGGAGAAAGCTACAGAAGACCAAAGACGCCTCCAACCCCTCATCCCATGCTTTCGAATGGAGTCTGAATTTTTGGTTTTTCAATTCTCCTCTTGTGTTCTCCTTCATTGCCAAGAGGGTCACACTCCACCCCTTCTCTTTCCAGAGACCCAGACAAGTGGGCCCTCGAAAATCAGATCACGGCTGGAATAAGACCAAGTGGCAAGCCAGCGTCTCCTGGGAAGGCTTTGAATGGGATCCCTGTGCTGAACAAGATCGAGGAAAACCGCACATGCCAAAGCAGCTTTGTTTCATCCAGACCAGTGACACGGTCAGTTCAATTACTCTCCCCATGAGCCCACTACCTGCAACTACGGGATCAGCTGCTACCTTGGGACCTGCAGCGACGAGGGCGAGCAAACCGCCTCCTTCGAGACGTTGACCGTGAATCCGATACACACAGGGAAGCTTTCTGTACCTGCAGTGAGCTCATGCCGGCTTCCCTCCCTCAGGGTTGGACAGACAATCACCTCCCCCGAGCAGGGCTGGTGCAGCTGGGGAATGGAACCCTGGCTGCAGTGGGCAACCTGCACTCTGGGCAAGTGCTTTTACCTGTTCAGCCACCCGGGGGTCCCAAAGGGGAGTTATTTTTGTGCGCTTCATTATCCATTACCACGAAGACAAACATCCGTCTCTCAGACGTTGATTGAAACTGTCTGATTTGAATGCGTCGGTCCAGGCAACAGACAATTGATGCACTGCCAGTGGAGCAACTTCAAGTGAGAGGTACTTGGGTGATCAAAGGAAGTGATTTAATTAGAAGGCACCTTAGGTTATCTCGTGAGAAAATGTGTTCTGTTGGATATACTGATATTCTCCTAAATAAGCCTTTCCAAGTGCCATGACACATCCTTCAGAACGCTAAGCCCAGGATTAATTTAAATTACTTTTTTGCATTCAAACTTGAACACATTATCTCTGATAAAGGTTGTAGGTTCCCTTTAGGTCGCATTCCCAATGTCACAGAGACATCTGTTTGTGTTTCAAATAAAAAACAGGCAAAAACACTGTGTGACACTGATGCACTGGGCAAAGATGCTTTCCTCAAAATGCAGTTTCAAGTGTCGGCTCTGGCCGGGAGTGCCACCAGGGGCCGGCGATTGGCTGTCCGCCCCAGGGAGGGGGGAGGGAAGCCGACGTGACGTTCGCTGCGTATAAGAGTGGCCCTGTAGTACTGGGGTTACGGTCGACGGCTCGGCGAGTGCCGTCTCGGAAGAGGCGTCACTTCGCCTTCGTCACTACCGGTCGCAGGACTACGGCAGCGAACTCACATTACTAGGGGGGGATTGACATAAAATAGCGGGTCTAATTGGCTACCAAATTGGGAGAAAATGGGAGAAAATCAGAAACAAATGTAAAAAAAAAAAATAAAAATGCAGTTTCAGTCATGTGGTAATTTATGTTGATTAAGGGAATGACATAAGCAGAAACACAGAGGCATGCGTATGCTAATGTCCTGGTTGATTTCGTGTTGATTTCAGACACTTTCTGCATGACTAAGTCCAGAGAGGAGTATACCTTTGCCTCATTGTACACCGACCACTGAGGCATTGGTTCCTCTTTCTCCTGAAGTCAACAATTTTTAATTTGACACCTTTTACTAGGATAGAGGTCCTCTCAGCTCTGAAGGGTATAAATGGAAGGAAATCAGCTGGGCCTGATGATTTGGACCCAAGCCTTTTGAAACTTGCTGCTGATATTATTGTTGAGCCATTAACTTATATTTTTAACCTGACCTTAGAACAGAATACTATTCCAGAGGTATGGAAATCTGCCCTGGTTCTGCCACTTTTGAAAGGGGGGGACCCTCTTAGTCTAAATAATTATCGTCCCATCTCCAAACTCCCTGTACTCGCCAAAGTTCTTGAAAAACTTGTGAGTGAGCAACTGAAGGAGTTTTTATATTCCAATAATGTCCTAAGCAAGTCTCAGTCTGGTTTTAGAAAACAGCATAGCACTACCACAGCAACCATGAAAGTCACAAATGATATACTTGAAGCGCTTGATTCTAAACAGCAATGTGCTGCTCTGTTTATTGATTTGTCTAAGGCAGGGGTGCCCAAGTTCAGTCCTGGAGAGCTACTGGGTGTACAGGCTTTTGTTCCAGCCCTTCACTAACACACCTGATTCCACTAATCAACTGCTCGTCAAGGCAATAAATGTTCAAATCAGGTGTGTTAGTGAAGGGCTGGAACAAAAGCCTGCACACCCAGTAGCTCTCCAGGACCGAACTTGGGCACTCCTGGTCTAAGGAATTTGATACGGTAGACCATGGTATTTTATTACAGAGACTGTCTAGTATAGGCCTCTCAACTAAAGCTGTTGGTTGGTTTACTGATTATCTTACTGCTAGATCACAATGTGTACAGGTTGATGGTATGACATCTGATATGCTTTTTGTATGTAATGGGGTTCCCCAGGGATCCATTCTTGGTCCATTACTGTTTACTATTTATATAAATGACCTGTGCAAAGGTATTCATGGTGCAAAGGCACATCTATATGCAGATGATACCATCATTTATAGCACTGCTCCCACTCTAGATGATGCTTTCTGCAAGCTGCAAACAGCTTTTAATGTTGTCCAGGAAAACCTTTCTCAGCTTAAATTGGTCCTAAATGCAGACAAAACAAAACGAATGGTGTTTTCCAGATCAAAGAAAGAAAGTCTTACACTGCCTCAGATAGTTCCATTACAAAAGAAGCCAATAGAGGTAGTGCCATCATACAAATATTTAGGGTTTCATCTTGATGAAACATTGTCTTTGAAGTCCCACATCCAACAGCTTACTAAAAAGCTTAAACTTAAGCTGGGCTTCTTTTTTAGAATAAAGCGTGTTTTTCATTCCAGGCCAGGAAAAGCCTAGTTGCAGCTACTTTTTTACCTTTACTGGACTATGGCGATATCCTGTATATGCACGTCTCAAAGTCTTATCTGCATCCAATAGACACAGTGTACCATGGAGCTCTAAGGTTTGTGACTAACACAAGATCCCTTACACATCACTGTACCCTGTATCAGTTAGCAGGATGGCCATCGTTAACTGTAAGAATACAAATTCATTTTTACATATTTGTATATAAGGCGATCTTGGGTCAGCTACCAACATATCTAAGCATATTACTCACCTTACCAAACCTAGGAAATTATAGGTTAAGATCACAAAATGTTATATCATACACTGTTCCAAATACAAAAACAGAGTTTGGTAAAAGGGCTTTTAGTTATGCTGCTCCATCAGCCTGGAAAATACTGCAAAAGGACCTGAAACTTGACCGTTTTATATCAATTGGTTGTTTTAAAACCCGGATTGGAGAATTGTTTGGGGAAGCAGAATGCACATGTTTTTTATTTTTATTTTGTATAGACCAATGATTGGGAAGCCTGTTCTTTTAAGTTCTCTGATGCTTTTTTTGCACTGTTTTAATTTGCTGACTCATTGTATCTTATGTGTTGTGCTGTTTTATTGTATGTGCTGTATTGTATTGTAAATTGGATTTGCTGCCTTCTTGGCCAGGGCTCACTTGAAAAAGAGATGCAAATCTCAATGTCGACTCTCTGGTTAAATAAAGGATAAATAAAAAATATAAAAAATAAAAAAAACAAATGTCACTGACACATTTTGCCATATTTATAACATTCTTGGTATTGTTTGCATGAGATAAAACCGGGAACTAAAATAACAAATAACAAACCACATAACTTGAGTTTCAGTTAGCGATTGCAGTGCATATATCATTTCTGTATCCTGGAAAATTCAAGTCATAGCAGTGCTAACATGAGCTGCACTGTTAAAGATATGGACCATGGTTCAAAACAGTTCCAGCCCCTTGTCTAGTGACCACAAATCCTTCATTTTTTTCTTAAACACCTGCTGTGCAGCACATCAATTTTAATCAATAGCCAAATGTATATAAAAAGTGAACATATGTGTGATAAAAAATACATCGTGGAGATAAACATAGGCAAAGCATGAATGCATTAAATATGAACATGAAAATGAAAATATAATAACATTTACATTTACATTTTAAGCATTTAGCAGACGCTCTTATCCAGAGCGACTTACAAAATTTTGCATTAATAAATGGTAAGAACAATCATAGATCGCGCAAGACGATAGACAGCGATAGACATCGTAGTTGGCAGCTGCATACCATACCTGTAACACTGGGAAGGAAAAGGTTAGTAAAAAAAAATTTTATTGAGGAGTAAACAAGTATACATATACAAAAAGTATAATAAAAAAGTGAAATGGGGTAATGTACTAAGGGTAGGGTAGATTTCGCTATTTTTTAATCAGGTTTTGAGGTATGATTTCAGAAGTCACACAGTCATTAAAAAACATCCCCATGTGATTTAAGAAATCAGAAACTGGAATCTGATTTACGAATTCAATCTTCAGCAAGGAATCAAACTGCATTCCCGAACACTGCCTTAGAACTGGTGTGTGTATGCAAACTGCAACCATAAAAAACATATTGCTTACAGGTATTAGCAGATTATAGGTAGCTTGTTATCTACTTAATAGACTCCTTCCATAGTCTTTATTTGGGTTTTCAGAGTCACCGTTTATGTCTCAGTGATTACAATGACAAGAGTCCAGCTTTGATTACAATAGCTATCCTAGCTACATACCTTGCATTATTATCCCGTTTCCTTTATGATTGCCAGCGAGCTAGCTTGCTATGTAAACTAAATAAACTAACTTGTGTGGTTGTTTTGTTTAATTGTTTTTGTACTCGTGGCATACGGGCACTGTTGCCTGTTATTGTTGCAATGGGTACTCAGGAGAAATAGGTTAGGAAAAGGATATTACCAGTTTTGCCTCTTAGCTCATAATGAATAGGGGCAGGATATGAACTTGTGAAACATGATCCTAGAAGCACCCCTTCTCTGAAATGCTTGATAGATACTGGCCCTGATCTACAAAACATAGTGCTCTTACAAATGTTTCATGTCATATATATTATAATGTAAAATCAGAGAATGTTCCATGTATATATTATTAGCCTATCTGTCAGTAACTCCATGGCAAGAAGCCTTTGCACAGCTCAGGGTCATCACAAGGAAAACTGTGGAGTTGTACTTTGCTACTCTCTTTAGATTTGTTAGAGCAGCCAGACACAACACATTTTACATTTACATACCTGTAATACTGGGAAGGAAAAGGTTAGTAATTTATATATTTATTTATTTATTTTAAATGAGTAAGCAGGGTTACATATACAAGACGTATTGAGCAAATAGGCGGTGGTGATGACAATTGGGTAGATTACAGAATTCAGTGGTAGCGGAGTCTGAAAAGGTGGATTTTGAGTCTCTTGCGGAAGATTACAAGTGATTCCGCGGTCCTGACAGATTGTGGAAGGTTGTTCCACCACCGAGGGGTCAGGACAGAGAAGAGGCGAGACCGCGAGGAGTGTCTGCCGGGTGCCCGGAGGGATGGGACAGTCAGTTTGCCAGAGGAGGCGGAGCAGAGGGGTCTGGCTGGGGTGTAGGGGGAGCGGTCACATAACACATATATCACATTGCCTTTACCACATTGCAAATCGTAACACTGAGCTACCAGTAGATGGTTTATTGTTAAATTCTATAAATATATACTACTACTACTAATAATAATAATAATAATACATTTTATTTGCTTTTCAACATTTGTTTTCACTGTAAAACAATCTGAAAGTGCTACAGGGGTGCATAAAACAAAAATAAAAACACGGACGTGAAAATAACAAGGACATGCACAAGAACCCGCTGGCACTACCAGGAGAACAATGACAGCAACAAAAAAAACACTTCAGCAATAAGCTTTCTGGTAGAGTAGAGGGTTGTTGAGCTGAGTGCCCGCTCCTCGATTGAGTGGAGCTTAGTGCTGGGTGTATGGAGCCACCGACCATCATTAGACCTGAGGTTGGGAGAGGGTCTATGTGGTGTGAGAAGTTCCTCGCTCGAGGTCAGGAGGACCATTGCCATGGATGCATTTTGATGTAAGGAGAAGGGCTTTGAAGAGAGGCATCAAGAGACATGTTCAGTTCTGCCTGACAGATAGGAGAAAAATCACCATGTATTCTCAGGGCCATCAGGAGATTGTTTGTGACCCTGAGTAGTGCCATTTCGGTACTGTGGGCTGGCTGGAAACCTGACTGAAATTTCTCAAAGAGGTTGCTGAGGTTGAGATGGTCTTGGTCAATAAACTTGATTTGATTTGATTTGGTGCTGCATGGCAGCCACTTTTTCCAATACCTTACAGATAGGCCAGAACTTCCAGATCCAGGGTATGCTTGAGAATGGGGCTTAGAATGGGGCTGATAACAAATCAAATCAAATCAAATCAAATGTATTTGTATAGCGCTTTTCACAATAGAATTCTCACAAAATGCTTAACAGAGGGGGAACCCAGGCCTAGACCCCCCCAAAAGCAAGCTTAAAGGCAACAGTGGCAAGGAAAAACTCCCTTGGTAGGGAGAAACCTTGGGAGGAACCAGACTAAAAATGGGGGGAGCCCATCCTCTTCTGGTCGGCACAGGGTATGTCCAAAAAAAGACCATGTCATGGTCAGTCCAAGGTGGCTCAGGGCTGAAAGACTTTGCCCCTCCTGAGTTAGGTAGTCAGCGGGGGGTGCTATAGCCAGTAACATTATGTAAGAGCAGGGGAGCACAAGCATAGGAAATATACAGATAGCCCCAACAGGTGTAAGCTATGGCAGCATACCTATTAGGAGAGGGACAGAGAAAACACGCAGCCATGAGAGAGTTCCAAACCATCCACACCTGATCAAGGATAACCAGCATAACAGTGGTGGTAACACATTGAGGAGGTGACAGTATGGAAAGTTTCTCACTCCATAAGACACTAGGGCACGGCCTTCTCCATCTCTCGTCCGACCTTTCATCCTATCAGTCTTTACTGTCTGTGTTTTCTTCTGCCGTCACTGCCGCTAAGGCAATCTTCTATCAAACTAAAATTCAAAACTCTATATCTAAACCTTGTCAACTGTTCCCCATTTTCTCCTCTCTCCTCAGCACACCTCCTCCCCCACCTCAGTCCCCCATCACTGCAGATGACTTTGCTGCTTTCTTCGAGGAGAAAATTGCAGACATCCGCAGCTCCTTTGTGCCCTCCACTCCCGCTGTGCCCTCCACTCCCGCTGTGCCCTCCACTCCCGCTGTGCCCTCCACTCCAGCTTTGCCCTCCACTCCCTCTGTGCCCTCCCCCTGCTTCCCCTCTTTTTCTCCCATCTCAGACTCTGATATTTCCCACCTCCTCCTCTCCCACCGCTCTACCACTTGTGCCCTCGACCCTATCCCTTCATCCCTCCTCCAGGCAATCACACCTGACATCCTCCCATTTGTCACCTCCCTTGTGAACTCCTCCCTGTCTTCTGGTTGTTTCCCCTCGCCCTTCAAAAGGGCCCATATCACCCCTCTGCTGAAAAAACCCACTCTAGACCCCTCAGTCATCCAGAATTATCGCCCAGTATCCCTCCTCCCCTTCCTGTCTAAAACCCTCGAAAGAGCGGTATCTAACCAACTCTGCTTTCCTCACAGAAAATAACCTGCTGGACCCCCACCAGTCCGGCTTCAGACCTGGCCACTCAACAGAAACCGCTCTCCTCTCAGTCAATGAGGCACTTCACACCGCACGAGCCGCCTCCCTCTCCTCCATCCTGATCCTGCTTGATCTCTCAGCTGCCTTCGACACTGTGGAGCACTCCATCCTCCTGTCCTCCCTGGCAGCAACAGGGATCTGCGGTACAGCCCTCACCTGGATCGAGTCCTACCTCTCCGGTCGCTCCTTCCAGGTTGCCTGGGCTGGTAAAGTATCACCGCCTCGCTCCCTCCCCACCGGGGTTCCACAGGGCTCAGTCCTCGGTCCCCTTCTCTTCTCCCTGTACACCCGCTCCCTTGGCTCTGTAATCTCTGCCCACGGCTTATCTTACCATTGTTATGTTGATGACACTCAACTCTTTCTCTCCTTCTCCCCATCAGACACTCAGGTCTCTACCCGCATCTCTGCTTGCCTGAGGGACATTCAGAGCTGGATGGACAGTCACCACCTAAAGCTCAACCCAGGTAAAACAGAACTAATCTTCATTCCTGCCCTAAACTCTCCCCACCTTGATTTCTCAATTTCTCTAGGTGACATCCTGGTGACATCATCACCCTGCGCAAAGAATCTCGGTGTGGTGATGGACAACAGGCTGTCCCTATCAATGAACATTGCAGCGGTAAGCCGGGCGTGCAGATTCTTCCTGTATAACATCAGGAGGATCCGTCCCTTCCTTACCACGTACTCTACCCAGCTCCTGGTCAAAGCAATGGTACTGTCCCGCTTGGACTACTGCAACTCGCTCCTGGCTGGCCTTCCCGCATCTGCCATCAGACCCCTGCAACTCATCCAGAACACTGCAGCCCGTCTGGTCTACAACCTTCCTAGACACTCCCATGTCACCCCCCTGCTCACTACCCTCCACTGGCTACCTGTTATAGCTCGCATCAAATTCAAGACATTGGTCCTAGCATACCAGGCAGTCAAGGGATCAGCCCCAACATACCTCCTCAAGATCTTCAAACCCTACACACCTGCCAGACCTCTCCGTTCTGCTACCTCAGGACGCCTAGCACCTCCCCCCCTCTGCACCTGCGCTTCCCGGTCACGTCTCCTGTCGGTTCTGGCTCCACGATGGTGGAATGACCTTCCTGTGGAAGTCAGAACAGCTGAGACCCTGGCCACCTTCAGCGGCGACTGAAGACTCACCTCTTCAGGGTGCACCTCTCCCCGTAGTCCGTTTTTTGTTAACTTAGGGACATAGTTGCTTAGTTTACACGTCTACTTGTTTATGTATTGTATTAGGCTTAGGCATTATTTTCTGCATTGATTGCTTTATTGCTACCTCTGAATTGTGGCTACAGATTTACCTACAGGGTCCTAGTTTAACTATGTGGTTGCTCCTAGCACCCAGGAATTGTACTTCCCACTAGGGTGGCTTTCAGCTAAACTGTTCTTGACTACGGTTAACACTTTGTTGTACGTCGCTCTGGATAAGAGCGTCTGCCAAATGCCTGTAATGTAATGTAATCTCTCCACCTAGACTATGTTTGGCAGTAGGCTAGGCTGAAAAGATATGTTTTTAATCTACACTTAAAAATGGAAACTGTGTCCGAATACCTAACATGCCTTGGTAAACCGTTCCACAACAGAGGAGCTCTAAAAGAGGCTCTACCACCAGCTGTGCTTTTCAAAATTCTAGGGAGTAATAGATGGCGAAGCAGTCGTGTCGGCTTATTCATTTCAGCTATGTTTCTTCAGGTGAAAGTAAAATCAGCTACTGTAGTGATGCTGGAAGTGTTTTTAATATGAGTGTCAAATGTAAGGTCCTGATCAATAATAAAACCAAGGTTCTTAACCATAAGATTTGATGTAACTATGCAATCACCTGCATTTAACTGCAGATCCAACTTGTTAATTGCAGTTAATTGTTGAGCTACAGATTTCTCAAAATTTTTTGACAAAAAGGGCAGATTTGAAATGGACCTATAGTTCTTCAGATTAACAGGATCAAGATTTGGTTTCTTTAGAAGAGGCTTGCCACTTTTTTACTGCAAAATTACTGCCCCTTTTAAAGACCTAGGTACACAACCCAATAATAGGAATGTATTTATGATATCTAACATGGGCTGGCCTAGCACAGGCAACAGCTCTTTAATAAGCTTTGTTGGTATGGGGTCTAACAGCCATGTAGATGATTTGGAGGACATAACCAGTTTACTAAATTTGTCCAGATCCAAGGGAGAGAAAAACTCAAGGGTCTCTACTCAACCCTGCTCCTGATAGCCCTGTGCTATCTCGGGAGTTGGAGTGCTAGATATTGGAGTCATTTTCATAATTTGTTCTCTGATTGTCTCAATCTTATCAGTAAACGAGTTCATGAAGTCATTGGAATTATAGTTAGAAGGATAACTGATGGAAACTGAAGACTGTTTTTTTGTCAGTTTAGCTACCGTGTTAAATAGAAATCTTGGGTTGTTTTTATTCTGGTCAATTAATTTTGAGAAGTACGATGACCTAGCTGTAATAAGGGCGTGCTTGTATTCTATGAGGCTGTCCTTCCAAGCAGAGCGAAAAACCTCTAAATTGGTAGAGCGCCATCTGCGTTCTAATTTCCTGGAAACTTGTTTAAGGGCACGGGTATGGTCAGTAATCCAGGGTGCAAGTTTCTTCTGACTGCATTTTTTCCTCTTGAGGGGTGCGACCGCATCAAGTGTATTCCGTAAAATGTGATTTAGCGCATCTGTTTGATGATCAATTGACAAAAAGCTAAGTAGTAGATATAGGGCACTTTTCATTTCTTTTTTAATTTCCTGTTGATAAGGGGGAAGTATTTATGGCAGGGGGGTTTGTGTGACAGCCAACGTTCCCTCTAATTTTTCATGTGTCTGAGCATAGGAACTCCCTGAGAATTCCTTGGACCACTGTGAGCAACATCAGACTGTGGCCACACCAATATTACACCTGTCCAAAACCTGAGATCATAACAAGTCACGTAGCTTATTAAAATAATCAAATTACAGCAGTAATTTCCATTAGATTACTTTTAATATAAGTGATTAGGCCCACTAACAATGAAAAAGTCAAAAATCTTGTTTTTCACGAGCTGTGTACTATATTGTATGTCAGGGTGAGGGTCCTGCTCTGGACACATTTCAGAGATCAAATTTTGTTCACATTAAAACATTCACATTTTGCATACTGAAATGTGTGCTGTAGCACAAGCATGTGATACAGTGTAACATTCTGTAACTCTGTCTGTAAAATATATAATTACAGTTTTTTATTAGCATTTCTACTACTTATAATCTAGTAACAGCATTTAATGATTAATATCCATAAATGAAAATTCTTAATAAATGACACTAGCATTTTGTGCACTGTTATGTCTGTGCTCTCATCCACTATCAGGGTATGCCAGGGTACATTTTTAACATTGCACATTGTCTCATTCTGCACTATTTCATTGATTGAGTTTACAAATTCAAAGGCATAATTTTTGCTTCGCCAGCTTTCTGGAATAATCACATATTTTCCCATGTGATCGTGGATTTGTTGATGCATTCATTTTGATGGCGAGTAGTATATTGTCGATGAGAATTTTAACTTGCTCGGGGTCGGATTTATTTTTGTGTGACAGCTCGTTCCTCTTCTCTCGATCTTTTGCGCTCTCCTGCAATAATGTACCGATCCCCATTCCCGTCTTGAGTCTCTGTACAATTCCAACAGCATTCAAATGACTTTTCTGCTGAATGTGACGCTTGAGGTAATCCAACTTCCATTCAGTCCACACTTTTCCCTCCGAAAACTCACTTGCTACTTTGGCTTCGCAGCATGTTTTGCAGAGCAGCCCTTTCTCACTCGAAAAAGAAAAAATCTCGCCCAGTTTCACCTCTTGTTCCTCTGTTCGCACATACTCCGACAGCCATTCCATCTTAAAAGAACCGCATTTATGTTTTATTTTGGCTTGGTGAGTAAAGGTGCCACTGCCCGTTCGTTTCGCCATAGCAAGGGATTAGCAGCATTTACCTCTCTGTACTCCGCAGCACCGTTAGCTGTAAACTAACATGCAAATCAACAGCACGTCACGTACGTATAAAGCGCTATTTATGACATTGATTGGCTGCGTAAGTAAATACGTGTGAACTGCATCATATCATTAGCTGGACACTGTTAGTCACCGCCTGTTGTCACCTGTCACTCACTGAGTTGCATTGCAAAATGGTACAGAATAAATGGTTATGTGTTTATTTTATTTACAGTTCAGGTTTAATTTTATTGTATGCGCTGCATAGATTTGCTGTGCGCGGAGAACGTGGGAGCAGTGCGCGATTGCGCAAGCGCGCAGTTTAGAGGGAACATTGGTGACAGCCATCTGGTTTTAGGGGGGCATGTTATCTTGCGGGTAAATTCATGTTTAAAATGCGCGTGCGTGTGTGTTAGAGTGTGACGCGGTGCCCCCAGGTAATAAAGGTTGCTGGCTGTTAGGCTAGGGGCAGCCTAGATGTCCATCCACAAACTCGAACACATTGCTGCCTAATATAAAAATATAATATTTATATAACAAAAATAACATTAAAACCGATATTTATTTCATATATGCAGCATTATAGGTATTCAAAAGTAATGTTTTGAAGGCATGTTTTCTTGCAAATACCCAAAAATTAATTTAGCAACTAAATTCAAGAACTTACCATTGTTGTTTATTCTTAGTTAATCAACATGCTATTTGATTAAAAAAATCTTTCTAGTATACCGTGTGCACAGTGTGACACGTAGGTTACAAAGCCTCAGGATATAACATAATCCATTGCATTCGTTCTTTAAAAAAGGCTTTACAACTAGTGTTTTTCTTAACAGGAAAACGTTATAAGATTCGTGAACAGGGTCACAGGTTGTTCAAATTAGCGAGACAAATAGTTTAGGAAACTGAAAGCCATGAGTTCAACCGGGTGGTGAGTTCTCGCCTGGTGTTACCCCTCTACGCACCTCTCTGCACTGGCCCCACCATCGCAGCACGCATCAGATTCAAGTCACTGGTGCTTGCTTTTCAAGCGGCCAGAGGTACTGCACACCATACCTCCAGTCACTCATCACTCCCTACACCCCGCCCAGACCCCTCCGCTCCGCCTCCGCTGGCAAACTGACGGCCCATCCCTCCGGGCACCTGGCAGCCGCTCCTCCTACACTGTCTATTAAAAAAAAATAACATCGCAATACATTTCGCCTTCTATAAAACATAATTGAACGTAAGCATATTTCGAAAATAGCCTACTGAAGCGTTTATGTTGAAAATGTATCCATATTTGATCCAACACACTACGAATTTCACAGGTCAAAGTAAAACAGGTCTCCAAGGTTCATGACGGCGCCAGTGTGCACCGTGTGACACGTAGGTTACAAAGCCTCAGGATATAACAATCCATTGCATTCATTCTTTAAAAAAGGATTTACAACCAGTGTATTTCTTAACAGGAAAACGTTATAAGATTCGTAAACAGGGCCACATGGTGTTCAAATTAGCAAGACAAATGGTGTTGATAACAATGGCCTAGCAAGGAAGTCAGGCAGTGGTGTCGGCTGGTGGCCGACAAAGCAATTGTGATCAAAGGTGACAGCGTACTGTCTAAACAACTCACGCATTCCTATACAGATGTTTCTACAATACTTGCTAGATTCTTTTTCCCAGCACCAACCGCATGTCTCTCCATGGCTAATAATTTAAAAACCAAGCAATTTGCATCAGTTTGCATGTAATATGCAGAATAGTTCAAAAGTATAACTTTTCGGGGTATAAACACAAAACTTTGTACACACTCAAACATGTATAGTGCGCCATGTGTACTCTATGGCAATTTAAAAGTACGAGAAACGAGAATGGCGATATGTAATGTTTTTCTCATGCGGTGCTTTGTGTATCTGAAATTTAGACAATGTCACGCTCCGGCAGCAGCCTAATAAGGTGATATTATTCAAAGAAAGGTCAAAAGACTTCTTGGAATAGACGATTTAGACGATACCCCCACGCCTCCATAGCATCAAAGCGAATCAGGAAAGTTAGCTTTTTCATGATTGCACTAACCGCCTTATGTCAACAAAGCTTATAGACGCAGGAAAGAATACCGGGCATGTAAAACTCGCAACGGTTTATAAAACACAAAGAATCGCAAGCAATAGCCCTCCATAACAAGGAAAAAGGGGGGCGTTCACATAAGCACCATCGCACAAAATACAAGAACTGGAACACGACCATATGTCCTGCCAGCCGATAAGTAATACACTAACAGTCCGGACTTGAAAGGCCAGTTTATTACACACAGCGGGCCACAACGCGTCGGTGAAGTGGCTGAAGTGAATGATTCTCCCACCTGAATATATGCATATCAGAAGCTCGAGACAGCGGGCCACAGCGCGTCGGTGAAGTGTCTGAAGTGAATGATTCTCCCACCTGAATATATGCATATCAGAAGGTCGAGACAAATAGTGTTGATAACAATGGCCTAGCAAGGAAGTCAGGCAGTGGTGGCAGCTGAGAGCCGACAAAGCAATTGTGATCAAAGGCGACAGCGTACTGTCTAAACAACTCACGCACTCCTATACAGACGTTTCTACAATACTTGCTAGATTCTATAGCTCACCCCCACCAGCCTGTCTCTCTATGGCTAATAATTTCAAAACCGCGGCGCTAGTATAACAGTCAGTTGAACTATTGAATATATCAGTTGAACATAGTCAAATGATTTAAAATATTGAATGTTAACAATGCCTCACACATACAACAATTTGGAAGCCTCAATGGGGGTTTCAGATGGAATAACATGTACTAAGTTCAACATTGTACATGTCTTTAAAATGCTCAGCTGAAACAATACGTTGGTAGTTTGATAAAAATGGTAGCTTTACTACTGAACTTCTAAAATGATAATATACGACAAAAAAAGCTGCCACTGTGTCTTATAAAACGTTTAGAAGTAATCGTAAAAGTATGAGAAACGAGAATGGCAGATTAATTTATGCAGGATTTTATTTCTTTGGAAAGATCTACATGAACTGACCACTTACATTTTCTTTCTAGAAAATTATAACGCCCGTAAGCCAATCCAAACAACCTAAGGTCTCATACACGCCCACCCCCCCAACACAACCAGTCGTTTTTAACCCAGCCCCCACCATTGTCTTATCTGTATTTAAAGGATCCGTGGTTATCTGTTTTAAACATCGCTGCCAAACCGCAAAAACAAAAAAACATGGCACACAGCTCTAACAACCAAGATGTCAGCACCTGTGACGGGGGGGCCATTGACTTGGACAGCACCACGGTATGGCTGCAGCGTCTGGGGCAAGAAATGGGCGAAAGCAACCTGGCCTTCCTACCGCCAACAGCACCTAACGACCCTATTCCTGACAGCGCAGCCACATTCCGGATAGTCCGATTGATAAAGGCGTCAATAGCCTGCATCTTGGACTATATTATTGAGCAGGATTTGAAAGAGGATTGCTACGGCTGTATACTTAGTCACCATAGTCCGACTCAACACAGTTGCCTTCACGAACCGGACCAAAATTATTTCTATTTTAATCATGAAACAATATATAAAAGGCTGTTTCACCCCTATCTGTACTACATCCTGGAAGAGCCGCTGCGCTTGATTGGTGAGCAATGTTCGACAGAGAAAATCGGCGCTATAGCAGAGGTTGTTGCTTGTTGTTGTCAAACATACGGCAACCTTAACAACCTCTACATTTTCACTTCTACACATTTTAATTGTACATAAATCTGTTACATATGTAAATACATGTTGAACTTAGTACATGTTATTCCATCTGAAACCCCCATTGAGGCTTCCAAATTGTTGTATGTGTGAGGCATTGTTAACATTCAATATTTTAAATCATTTGACTATGTTCAACTGATATATTCAATAGTTCAACTGACTGTTATACTAGCGCCGCGGTTTTGAAATTATTAGCCATAGAGAGACAGGCTGGTGGGGGTGGGCAATAGAATCTAGCAAGTATTGTAGAAACGTCTGTATAGGAGTGCGTGAGTTGTTTAGACAGTACGCTGTCGCCTTTGATCACAATTGCTTTTTGTTTAATATTCTCTGGATTGTCCAGGGGTGCAATAGAGTACACGGCTCCCCCACCAGAGGGGGTCTTCATGACTTGATATTTTGTGGGGCCCCAGGCGTCCTGAATCTTTACTCTGCCTCGAGCACTATTGTCTCGCAGGTAGACCACCTCACCTTCCGTCAAGCTGCCCCCAGTCACATGTTGGTCGTTCCGCTCCTTCCTGAGGCGGGCCGCTGCTTGAATCCGCTCCGTTGCACCATCAAAGGCAGTCTGGAGGCGCATTTGATGTTCCCGCAGCCAGTCATTGACGGTACCCCCGTTCGGTTCCTGGATTCTGCCAAGGAGGAAATCAACAGGGAGTTGGGGTTCTTGACCAAACATTAAAAGGTGTGGTGACTCACCAGTGGTTTGATGGATGGTGGTATTATAGGAGAAGGTAACATGTGGGAGATAGTTGGGCCAATCCAGCTTCTTGGCAGGCGGAAGGGTTTGCAACAGGCTATGCAGGGTCCTATTGAACCTCTCGCATTGGCCATTCCCCTGAGGGTGGTACGGAGTGGTGTGTGTCTTTTGTACGCCGTAAAAACTGCAAAGCTGCTGAATCAGCTGACTCTCAAAGTTCCTTATTAGGCTGCTGCCGGAGTGTGACATTGTCTAAATTTCAGATACACAAAGCACCGCATGAGAAAAACATTACATATCGCCATTCTCGTTTCTCGTACTTTTAAATTGCCATAGAGTACACATGGCGCACTATACATGTTTGAGTGTGTACAACGTTTTGTGTTTATACCCCGAAAAGTTATACTTTTGAACTATTCTGCATATTACATGCAAACTGATGCAAATTGCTTGGTTTTTAAATTATTAGCCATGGAGAGACATGCGGTTGGTGCTGGGAAAAAGAATCTAGCAAGTATTGTAGAAACATCTGTATAGGAATGCGTGAGTTGTTTAGACAGTACGCTGTCACCTTTGATCACAATTGCTTTGTCGGCCACCAGCCGACACCACTGCCTGACTTCCTTGCTAGGCCATTGTTATCAACACTATTTGTCTTGCTAATTTGAACACCATGTGGCCCTGTTTACAAATCTTATAACGTTTTCCTGTTAAGAAATACACTGGTTGTAAATCCTTTTTTAAAGAACGAATGCAATGGATTATGTTATATCCTGAGGCTTTGTAACCTACGTGTCACACGGTGCACACTGGCGCCGTCATGAACCTTGGAGACCTGTTTTACTTTGACCTGTGAAATTTGTAGTGTGTTGGATCAAATATGGATACATTTTCAACATAAACGCCTCAGTAGGCTATTTTCAATAAATGATTACGTTCAATTATATTTTATAGTAGGCAAAATGTATTGCGATGTAATTTTTTTTTAATAGACAGTGTAGGAGGAGCGGCTGCCAGGTGCCCGGAGGGATGGGCCGTCAGTTTGCCAGCGGAGGCGGAGCGGAGGGGTCTGGGCGGGGTGTAGGGAGTGATGAGTGACTGGAGGTATGGTGTGCAGTACCTCTGGCCGCTTGAAAAGCAAACACCAGTGACTTGAATCTGATGCGTGCTGCGATGGTGGGGCCAGTGCAGAGAGGTGCGTAGAGGGGTAACGCGGGTGGACTTCGACTGGTTGAACACCAGGCGAGAACTCACCACCCGGTTGAACTCATGGCTTTCAGTTTCCTAAACTATATGTCTCGATAATTTGAACAACCTGCGACCCTGTTCACGAATCTTATAACGTTTTCCTGTTAAGAAAAACACTAGTTGTAAAGCCTTTTTAAAAAAACGAATGCAATGGAATATGTTATATCCTGAGGCTTTGTAACCTACGTGTCACACTGTGCACACGGTATACTAGAAAGATTTTTTAAATCAAATAGCATGTTGATTAACTAAGAATAAACAACAATGGTAAGTTCTTGAATTTAGTTGCTAAATTTATTTTGGGGTATTTGCAAGAAAACATGCCTTCAAAACATTACTTTTGAATACCTATAATGCTGCATATATGAAATAAATATTGGTTTTAATGTTATTTTTGTTATATACACTACCGTTCAAAAGTTTGGGGTCACCTTCCATCTGGACTATGGCTAATCGGGCACTCCTTCATTCTTCAGCAAGATAACGACCCGAAACACACCTTGAAGTTGTGCAATAACTATCTGGTGAAGGAGGAATGTGAACAACAACTCAAACTAAAGACCTGGCCTGCCCAGTGTCCAGACCTCAATCCCATAGAACTTGTATGGGACAAACTGGAAAGGAAGAGTCAAAGCAAAGCAACCCACAAGTTTCTCTGGGAATTGCTGCAGGATAGCTGGGAAAACATGTCGGGTGATTTCCTGCTAAAACTTATTAACCGAATGGCCACTGTTTGTGAGGCTATTCTCACGCCAAAGGGTGACTATTTTGAGGAATCCAAGATTCAATTTTCAATATAATTTTCTTTGATGTTCATTTTGTTCATTGTTACATGTGTTTTTTGTCATTTTAAAGTATTTACAGAAATGTATATGGTGTAAAGCATTGTCAATTATGAGATAAAAATAGTTTCCAGCAGGTGACCCCAAACTTTTGAACGGTAGTGTAAATATTATATTTTTATATTAGGCAGCAATGTGTTAGAGTTTGTGGATGGACACCAAGGCTGCCCCTAGCCTAACAGCCAGCAACCTTTATTACCTGGGGGCACCGCGTCACACTCGAACACACACGCACACGCATTTTAAACATGAATTTACCCGCAAGATAACATGCCCCCCTAAAACCAGATGGCTGTCACACAAACCCCCCTGCCATAAATACTTCCCCCTTATCAACAGGAAATTAAAAAATAAATTAAAAAAGTAATTAAAAAAGAAATTAAAAGTGCCCGGAAGTGCCCTATATCTACTACTAAGCTATTTGGGTCATGACTTGATACTAACGATTCGGGAAGTAAGTTTATCAATTTTGAAGCCGTCAATGAATTTATAGAGCGGCTGGAATAGTATCTAGGTTCCGATTTAATAGGAATATTTACCTGAATTTCAAAAGTAATCAAAAAGTGATCCGATAGTACAGGATTATGGGGAGACACAATGATATTCTCGACATCGATACCATAGGATAAGACTAAATCTAAGCTATGGTTGTGGCGGTGGGTTGGCTCAGATATATTTTGAATAAAACCAACAGAGTCAATAATAGCTGCAAAAGCCAGTCCTAAAGGGTCACTGTCATTATCAACATGTATGTTGAAATCTCCAACAATCACAACTTTATCTGCCATAGTTGCCAAGCTTGATAAAAACTCTGCAAACTCAGAAAGAAAGTATACGGTCCAGGTGGTCTATAAATAGTTACTAAGAGGAAGGATTGCACTGAGGTAACTATATCTTTTGACTGTCCAGAAAGCATAGCAAGCGATTCAAAAGAGGAGAACTTATCCCCACATTTAGGTGTGAAACTAAATTTTGTCGAAAAAATCACAGCAACACCACCCCCTCTACCGGACAGACGCGGTGCTTGGCAGCTGGCATAACCATCAGGAGACGCCTCATTGAGTGTACCGTATTCGTCAGGCCTAAGCCAGGTTTCAGTGAAACTAATCAGGTCAAAACTATGGTCCGTGATTAGTTCGTTCACAAGAACCGCCTTGGGGGAAAGTGATCTAACATTTAACAATCCACATTTAAGATGCGTCTTATTACAGGCAACACTTACCGCAGGCTGAGAGGTTTTAATATAAATAAGATTATGTACACAAATGCCACGACAGCCAGTGTGCTCAGATAGCTTTTTACTTCTAAAACCATTTCCAAAACGAGGGACAGACACAGTCTCAATAGCTAAGCTAGTCACAGGTTTTTGGAAGCTAGCAGACAGTAGTTTAGGACCAGAAGTCTGCTGCCTGGCTAGCGCTCTGAGAGGTCATACATTTTGCGAGTTTATACTACGGGAAAAAATTCTAGATAATAGAAGAGAACCTCTCCAGTTCGGGTGGAGTCCATCTCTCTTCAGTAAGCCAGGCTTTCCCCAAAAAGTGGGCCAATTGTTTATGAAGCCCAAGTCGTTGTCAGTACACCAGTTAGCCATCCAGCGATTTAGCGACGTGAGTCTACTGTAGACTTCGTCACTCCTACGGGCAGGGATAGGGACAGAGATAATTACTTCCCGACTGATTGTTTTAGCGAGCTTACACACCGAAACAAAATTATTTTTTGTGATCTCCGACTGCCTAAGTCGAACATCGTTGGTGCCGGCGTGGATAATAATTTTAGAATAATTACGATTATTCTTAGCTAGCACCATTAAGTTTGCCTCCACATCGGTAGCTCTGGCCCCAGGCAAACATTGGACTATGGTCGCTGGTGACTCTATCCTCACGTTTCGTAAAATGGAATCGCCAATAATCAGAGCTTTCTCAGTAGGTGTATTACTGAGTGGGGAAAAACGATTCGAAATGTGAGTTTGGTGTATGACCTCCTTGGGACGGCAACTATGCCTCCCTCGAACCGTGACAAAAACGCCTTGCTGTTAAGGCTCTGCTGGGGGAATAGCACTGATGTCTAGGCTATTTAAACTCCCTGGTGCGTCCGGTGCTTGCAGAAAAGACTCTATGTAACTCTCTCCTTCCTGAATCTGGCGAAGCATCCGGACGCGGTCCTCAAGCTCAACTATTTTCTGAGCCAATTCTAAATTGAGTTGACACTTACTACATATACCAGTTACCCTAAACTTGACGTCAGAACTAATACTAAACATATTGCACTCCAAGCAGGAAACAAGGGAGGAAGCCATAGTCGAATTCCTTACCGTAAATGTTTTCTTGGCCGTCGAACAGAAAACCACGGGGTTGGAGTCCCTTAATTTACAAAATTCACGCAGATTCGACGATGGTTATGAATAAAATTAAAGTTTTGCTGCCAATATATTTGATATTTTATGTGCAAAAGTAATTTCGAAGTAGCAGTAGTAGAGAGTAAAAAGCGCGCAAGCGTTTTCAAACAACATGTGTAACAGGAAATGAACAGCAAGGGAACAACGAGGCAGCCTTGAGTGCTGGGGACCCTGCCAGATCAGAGGGAGAGCCGACTGACCACCAGCAACTGCTATGCAGAACTCTACAGTTTAAAGGAACAAAAGAAGTGAAAGCTCACTTTAAAGCTGCATGTTTATTTGAATTAGTGTTACGTATACAGAATATAAATAGAATACATAGTAATGTGGATAGAATTGCCAGCTACATTCTACATAAGTGAGTACCACCTCCTGTAACATTGTCACAATAGATTCATTAAATTTGGATGATCTGTGCCAATATATAACTGTATACCACCTCTCAGTCTTCAGATTAACATTAGCAGCACACAACAAATGCTCTGTGTTCTCACTCCAGAATGCCACACAAGTCAAAGTATGTCTTATGATTACATTAACAGATCAATATACAGTACTATTTGCAGTTGTTCATTTGTCAGCAATGTCGCAATCAATTCTTCTGCTCACCATTTAACATGACAATTTGCATGCCACAAACTAAACAAGCACTGTTCCTAAGCAATACTTCCCATATTTTCCTACATTCGTTCAAGTAACTTGGCCCTGTGTTTCTTCATCTTGTTGTGTCATCTCTCATTAGGTTTCTTGAAATGTCACATCTCAGAATTACATTATATGACATTCCTTGGTGGCCATCTATTATATTTCCTAAATAACATACTATTATCACTGGTACCCACGGATACAGGCATGAAGGCTGTGGGGACCTTAATTAATATAATTAAATAAATATGCAAGTTCATTGTGCTGTTGCTACATAAAAGGTGGCAATTTGTTTGCCCGTAATACTAAATAGTTTACATGGGGGTATAAACTATGATTAGCACCATTAAAAAAAAACATGTATTTTTTTTTTTGTTGATTTAATTAATGGGATGCACTAATTAGGCCTGTGGAACTCCATATCCCACTCACTGCCTGTTCAAAGGGTCTTGTCAGTCACCTCAAATGGCTGCATTGCTTGGTGTTTGAAAAAATATATTGGTAATTCACCTTGCTGTCATATTTTAACAAATAAATCAAATTTGAAGCACAACATTAATTTGGAATTCTGTGTAAAACAAATAACCACTTAAGAATGAAAGCCAAGGGAGTCTCTGTTCAGACATATACTGAAATCCGCACATCAGGTACAGTAGATGGTCCTAGGCTTACAAGTCTGACTTGTACATGCTTAGAACATCCAGCCAAGAGTCATTATTCCGGCCCCCTTTGAAATCAGACAGCAATGTTATTCTTGGTATTTCCCCTGGCACTGGGGTTAGACTCTGCCGAGGCAAGAGGAATAAGCCTATTACTCTCAAATTAAAACTCAATTGTAAACTAAGCTGATCTTTTCCAAACAGTGCTCCTTCAGAGTAGTGCAACCGTCAGTAATGGAGGTTCTGAAAGGCGGGGTACATGGACACTGAAATGGGGATACATGAAGCCTCATCGGCGGCTACATTCAGACGAATGTAGGATTCTTTTTTTGGATTCTCAATGTTTTAGTGTCATCCTTCCTTCATTCCAGAAATGCATGTGTATCTATGTGTCACTTGTTTCTTCGAATGGAGCATGTGCGCTGAAAAACATGTTTATATTTTTTAAGGAGGTTGTAGCATTGTAGTTCCACACTATGGTCACTAGAGGGATGCTGTAGTATAACAGTCAGTGCTTATAACATAACAGATAAAGGTCACAGTATTACAGTCTGTGCTTACTGCATGCAAATGGAATCACAACAATCCTGTGAGCATGAGAGCGCATCTTATCCATGGCACTGGACACAGTCACCACCCTTCCAGGTATACATGGTCAGACTTGATTGGTATTCCTTTGCATTAGTATTTATTAGGCTTATAGAGACTTTTCTTTTCTTTTCTTGAGACCTGGGAAGTTGTTCAAAAGTTGTCCAGAACCACAGGTGTTTTAGGATGTAGGACTTGAATGTGTTCTTCGTTCATGCTAATGACTGATGTGACAAAGACTGTTCAGCATTGTTTAGGGCCAGTGAAATGGATCAAATCTTTACATACCTCTCTTAATTAAAGATGCATATTTCTGAATGTCATTGATGTTTGTCTGCATATTTCAGTTCATTATAATGTTTAGCAACTGTTTTTTATTAATACCTTTAATATGCCCTTGAGTAGTAAACATATTCACTTTATTTGCACGCACACCTTATACAGTATATTTGTTTGTAAACCTCTTGTTGTGGCCAACAGGAAGTGCAAGTAACTCTGTTTCCTGCTAGTTGCTGGTCAGGTATGCATATATTATTTGCACCATTTAGTCCTGGGTGGGGCCTAGCTTGGAGGTGGAACCTTGCTAACACCAAGAAAGTTTTGCTTATCTTTCCTCACACACAGTGATCATGCTTCTCTGATTGGCTCAGACACTCCATGAGAGCATTTTGGCCAATCATAGTGGAGGACATATTGTGCTTGAAGAGAATGACTGTCACTACTGATTACATGACTGTGTGTTCAAAATAAAGCAACAATAGAATACTGATGTGATTTCTTAAGGACATGCATTTGACTACATCCAACACAGACTAACATAGCCATTATGGTGTGTTAACATGTAGAGGCAGTGACCCGTTTAATAGAAATCTGGCGCCTCATTAGTTGGTATCATTACACATCTTGTCAGTGACAATCGTGACACCTTAATAAGTAGTCTCCAATCTAGGAACGGTACCGTCACAAAGTACAAAATGTGATGAGTAGTCACCTGCTGATCTGATAAACTTAATTGGTTATGGCATTCAATTTCCAACCTGGCTAGCTCTGGTTGACATTACCAAACAAAAACATGATCGCAATGAGGAAGTAGCAGCAAATTGGCAAACGCTGTAAGAAAATGGCAGGTCATTTGGAACAGCTGTCGTGATTAGATTGACTCATCACTGTCTGTTCTTTTTTTTGCTTTGTTTTTGAGAGGGGTGCTCTAATTAAAGAGTGCCATTTGAGACAGACCCTTAGAGTGCTGGAGACTGGCTCCACCACACGCATTGTTGTTTTATGTTTCACCCGTCCTTCCCACTATCTAGATATGGTTGGGCTTTTGCCACTTTAAATATGAACCAAAATCATGGGGCAGTCTCAGAATGTTAACAAATTAATACATGTTTGCACAGACTGAATAGTTTCTTCATAGGCTACATTAATAGTGAAATAAAAAAGAAAAGTAGGCCACTTGTGAAAGAAAAGTGTAGTTTATGTATGGCTGTTCTGAGAGGTGGTTAAATGTACAGCAATCATAAAAAGCACAGAAAATCACTAAATACATGTAAAATCACAGCAATGGCATAGAATGTGAACAGTCACATTATCTGTGACAACCATGACTCCCATGACAAAAGCACAGCGTTATCTATAGTACTCCAATAAAAGCTGAAGATATCCATGAATCGCCATATGTGAATTCCTAAGGCTCTTCAGGGTAGTGTAGAGGTAGGGCAGTGGTAATACTTAGATAGCTTTTTATACATCATAAATATGATATGCTACAGAACAGTGACATGTAAGACATGTAATGTCATTAGTAATCAATGTCCGGTAAAGTCCTAACACACATAAACACACACACATTCACGCACACCTACACAGCCACACATTTACACGTTGCTTTGTTTCACTTCATTAACCCACATTTTGACAATCATAGCTACTGATTAACCATTTAGAGACTTGAAACATTTGAGTTGTTTTGAGGGTATTTACTAAAACAAGTCAGATTGGGTGCCCTGCCATAGCAGCACCCCGCCTAGGATTTCAAATTGCAGCCGTCTTGCCACAAGGCTAGTTCCCTAATCACAACAGCATACAGCAACCCATACCTTTGGAATGATTCAAATAGGGCTTTACAAGACATCCTGTTCTATGGATCGCTGATGCGTCAGAGTGCCAATATATATGCGCAGCAAGAAACAGATGCAGCTTCCCCTAAACCTGTTTGAAAAATCAAGATCAATCCCAAAGCCTCTATTGCGCAGAGGGAGCGCACTAGACTGCTGGGTGAGTCACCGCAGGTAACGGAAAAAGTCACGCGGAAAGAAAATGACAGCTTGCCACATGTGCACCGACAGAGTTGCTACCCTCCTCTGCCAATAATTTGGTGGGCTCCGGCACTCAATTAAGCTGCGGGGCTTGCGTGGGTGATGCTGCAAAACAGCAGATTTTTGTTAGCCAGAAGCGGCAGTGCAGGGGGGAAAAACGAGGCTTGGGTCCAGGTGGTGCACGGGCCACATCTGGTGACCTCATCTGAGACACATCACATGGAGTTATAATTCCTGAGCCCAGATAACAGGCTTGCGGGTGCCACCTGGGCACTCTACCCGCTGCTATGTCACATGATAGGGGCAGGATCGGGCAGCACATCGGTACTGCGCCGCTGTCTCGGTATACTGCTTTCAGCAGTTTTGACTCAGACTGAAGCACTGTCTCAAATTTAACCAAACAGAACAGGGCAGATATTTTAGGGAGACTATGAATCACATCTTATGCATGTTAATGTCAAAATGGATTGCTATCAATGCATTTATTTCAGTGGATTTCTGCCAAAATCATAGCACGATTGAAAAACAAATTTGATAGATGGCTTAATTAGTTCATAATCATGACAGCCATGAGGCAGAATCATATCCCACAGTCATGCATGTTCCTGTGAAAATCTACACCTGTCAGAAATGATTTATGTAAAATGATTTCAAAGACATAAGAAGACCCTCTTTTTATTGTTTTCTCAAACCGAATAAATGGGAAATTACTATTTATAGATCTAGATAATTACATGGCAACAGACAGAAAAAAGCTATTTGCCTTAGATGCAAAGCTGATTTCCAAGCCGGACATGCACCTGCATTTGGTGAAATGCTCTCAATCAGTTAAATGTATCACCACTCAGTAAGGTTCAAAAGGCGTACTATCGTTAATGCGCGTTTACTATCGTAAAATTTTTCCGGGGCTATGGTGTCCTCTGATGACTGTTTTGGAGCCTAGGTGCACTACAGTACCTGCTATGAAGTACGAATCATATGCAAGATTCATATAATAATATATGCCATTGAGCAGACCCTTTTATCCAAAGTGACTTACAATAGTGAATGCATAAATTTTTCAGTATATGTGGTCCCAGTGGGAATTGAACCCACAACCTAAGCGTTGCCAACGCCATGCTCTACCTACTGAGCCACACAGAACCACTAGATTGAAATGTGAAAGGACCAGTGGTGGAGGGAAAGGTCTTCTTAATCAAGCTAAAGAAACCAAGGCCTTGACAGATGGTTACTTAGCCTGGTATGCACCTTCAAACACAAGGCCTTGGCCGCTCAACAATGTTGCGGAACGTGTAACTTTTTGATGCTGCTGCGGTTTTCCATCGAACCAGCATCCGAGGAGCAGTCGCGTTGCTGTGTCTCGATTCCTCCCCCTCCTGCCTTTGCCGAGGCCTTTTCACCCCTGCTTCTCTGGACCCATCGCACGCCGTTTCAAAGGTCAGCAAGCTTTAATGCTCCTTCCTTTCAAAATTTTGTGGTCTTCCATTTCTTAATTTCTTGTGTTTATTCTCTTCTCTTTCTTTGCAGAACACATGTCTGACTCGTGGGGACATGGTCCGGTGGGAGAGGGAGGGGAGGTGGAGGAGGCGGGTGATGGGAGGAAAGGTGGAGGGAGAGCCCAACAAGGCATGGATGCACAAGGGAATGGGTGTGTGGGACGGAGTGGGGGGGACCTCCGTAAACCTTGGCATCTCTGATCAATAGAATGTGACAAGCACTCACCGAAAATAACCGCTGTGGTACATCAAAGGCGGCTGGCACGGTGAGTCAGCACACAGTTTAGGCATCGAGACTAGAGACTGCTACGCTTAACTGTTACATTGCTCCCCCCTTCTCCTTTTACCTAATCTAAAGCTCTCTCAATTATCTATCTGTGCAGAAATGTACATTCTGTGAAAATAATTAGTTTGCTCTGGAAAGGACTCGAACGAGATGAGAATGTGCAAATGACAACATCAAAACTGAATGCGTCCAGGCTGAACTTTTGTGATTACGCCCTGGGCTGTATCCATAGACTGCTCCCTCACTCCATGCTCCCTCATTCAGAACTGATCCCAGATCAATAATGAGCAAGTGAACCCTTAATGTGGCACATGGAGCACTGATCAGGGTTCTCTTCGGGTTGGGGGCAAAGGGACTGGATGAGCGGCCTCAGACACAGCCCAGACGGATTGCCTGGGGGTTCCAAGGCAAATTATGGACAACCTCCATTGGAAAAAAGGTCAATTAACAGGTGAATCATACTGTGCACCAAACCCCTACCAGTTGCAGATGAATGTGGATACAGCATGCCTGTCTGCTCCTTCAGCA
This sequence comes from Aldrovandia affinis, assembly GCA_029706075.1. Classification (NCBI taxonomy): domain Eukaryota; kingdom Metazoa; phylum Chordata; class Actinopteri; order Notacanthiformes; family Halosauridae; genus Aldrovandia; species Aldrovandia affinis. Next base: position 1,349,897 of record JAINUG010000098.1, on the reverse strand, counting down.
TTGCAGTGGGGTACTGGAATTTGGCAGACATATTTGTGTGGGCTGGCTTTCAAATCGCAGGTCCCAAGGCAGTTTAGCAGAGTGGAATAGAGCGTTCCCATAATAGGAACTAAAAGATTGCTGGTTCAAATCCCCAGTGACACACTGCTGTTATTCTCATGACCAACAAGCAGCAGCTTTGTTTCCATGAGCCTGAACTTATGCGACTTAAGATTCCTGATTTTGTGTGACATGTGCCAATGGCAACAAAAATTGCAGGTACACAAAAACAAGTGAATCAACTACGTTCAGAAAAAAAACGTTGACTGTTTGGGAACAAGCTAAATAATTGATCTAAATGTACATTACCGCAAATGGAAACAGATGCAATAAAATACTTACTCCTTGTGTAACCCCCTTTAATATTGCCTGTATTGTAAGGGTTGCTATTACTTATCACAGTGCATGCGCATCAGTTAATAGAGGGAGCGCACACATAACGAGACACTCTATTTTCCCTGCACTAACATGAGTGAAGCAGCACAAAATATTCCACTGAGAGAAACCCTGATATTTAAACGTATTTTCATGTTTTTAAAAGGCTTTATTCGACGCCATACCATCACTAAAGTGTCGCTAAGACATCACAAGCACAAGCCAGAAAGTTGTTTTCGAGAACACGTAATCTTTTATGCTGTTTTGTGAAAGTCTGAAACTCCGGTGAGTTAGCTAATTCTTTTATGTGTAGCATTGCAGTTAGCATGTTCAGCCATTGAGCTAGGCTGAGGAGCATAACTAGACGAACTTGTGAAAATGTCTTGTAGAATTATAAAATGTATTGTAGCGATCCAGGGGGGTCGCTACACATAAATGTGTGCGCGGGGAATTATGGGGGAACGCTGTTGTGTGTTTGTTAGTTCGTTCGTTTCCCCCTGTGTTAACTCGCTTTGTGTTCTGTAAATCATGTTGCGTGTATTATTGTTTAGCCTGTGTGTGTGTTAGCTGGATGGTCGCGGTGAGCTAAATGTTAGAGCCACCGTGACCGGTGTGCATGTACTGTTCAGTGTAGTCCCTTGTAGTTCTGTGGCAAAAGTGTTCGTCATTGATTGTGTGTTCTCAGTGATTGAAAGTACTTCCTGGTTATCGTGTTAACTAGTTGAAGAGTCTGATGGTCTGGCGTGTCCTTTTAAGGATGCGTCTGTACCTAAGAAAAGCTCCTGAGATAATATCCGGGGTTGTGCGGTGTATAGGGTACGGATTTAATCGCCCTTTTAACAAAGTGGCTATTCGCGTAGCCATCTTTTAACTGCTGCTGGACTCCGTGTGTCTTCTTGCTACACCCCACCACGCATGCTCGCTACAGTATATGTCATGTGCATTGATACTGAACATTTAATAGCGTCGCTGTTGTTAATGCAGCCATATAAACAAATGAATAAATCATGACGTTGTCACAATCCTAGGTTGAGCTAGCTAGTTAGCTAGCTAGATAATTGATGTTTTAGCTAGACTAACGTTAATGATATGCTACGGAATGTAAATCAGTTAAGCTGTTAAGTATTTGCGATGTGTTTCAGTGCATACACGGTGCATTTTCAGAACAATTTGTGTTTCTAAAAGAACATATTAAGAATGTGGAAAATGTTTAAGCTTAGAATGTAGTCTATACTGCAGGTTGTTTCTTTTAAGTACTCATGAGTCAGTACATTAATGAGTCAAGATGGCGAGCCAGTGAACACAGAGGAGCTCTGCCAAGGATTGGAGTGGGAGTGAATCGCATCACTCAGCACCGCCGTTCAAACAGTCTTTTCACTCTTCGCGTTGAGCTATTGAGATCTCTGAACTAAAACCAAACTAACCAGGTAGATGAACTTGGTACCAAAGCAATAGTAAAAGAAAAAAGTTGCAACCTAGAAAGGGAATTTAAAAAAAGGGAAACTATTTTCTACTTTCTTGTTTTAAAAGGCCCACTGTATTTTTTATATTTCCTGTGTTTGTATTGAATATTGTATTGAGTATCTTTGGTATATTGACAGCAATTGGTAACATTTGGTATCACACAGTATCTGGTAAAACTATTTTTAATAGTTCATATGTAATCATATTGAACCTATTGTATTTGGTATTGGTATATTTAGTAGTTGGTATTGAAATTCATACACCGTATCCGGTAATATCTTGGAAGATAATACTTATTGATATTCCAGTTTAATCTACCTAATTGATTTCCTGAATCAGGAGACTATATTTGAGTTTGCTTCACTAAGCTTTCCTGAAAGTTGGGAAAACACACTTTTTACATTTACTTACCTGTGAGGTACAGTAAATACAAAGTACATTTACAAATACATTTGTTTTTATAATAAAAGAAAAAAAAAAGGATATTCACTCATTATTTTGATATCTGCTTGATACGTTAAATACTGTGAACCGAAAGTAATTGATGCGTTTATTGAATTGTGTTACAATAAAAAATAGATTTTTTTCTAAACAGTTGTCCTTGAGTCACTCCTTACCTGAACCTAGAGTGGGTTTTATTCTTCTGAGAACACAACTACATATAGTGATTCCATTACACTACCTGTACCATAGACAAGAGTACAGATCCCAGAGTACAGACTTCCCATGATCTATCCTTTCAGAATTTAGTTACTTCGTAAGTGACATGCACCGCCCACACGTGTTACACTCGCCTTGGCTGCATTATCAATTATCATTAATTGAGCACTCCCAGGTGCAAATAGTTAAGTTGTCACAGATCCCATCATTTAGGGCTTTCTGTAATCATGCGATAGCACTTTTCCAGAAAAAAAGCTAATTGTAAACACCTGTCTTTTTTGCACAGTAAATGTGTAATATGATTATTCATTGTGCTCCAAGGTACATTTTCTGCAACATCCTTACAGAAAAGTAGCTATGGATTGAATTCTTTCAGTTAAATGTCCAGCTCTATGAATGGATAATGTGTAAAAATGTAAATCGCGTGAGTTGTCCCAGATAATGGTACAAGCAGAGCAAACAAATAATGGGATTGAAATGCAATGCTGTCTGTGAATATGCATGCACAAGGATCAAGCAGTTTGTTTGACTTAATTATAATAACCTTCAGCTTAAATGGTAGGTATCATGAGCTGTTCTTTACAAGGAAATGGCCCAGCTACATATCCATGGGGGATTAACATAATCACTTGAATATACTGTACATGACTGAGCAAGTTTCCTTATGCAATAATAAAATCACCCATTTAACACGTAAACCTGTGGCTTTCAGAATCGCTTGACTTTGTTGAGGTTGGAATAAAAAAGAGAGGAGAATATTGACTTATATCTGTGGATTAAAAAACAATAACATAATACATTTTTGGGTTATTTACTCACAGTGTATAATTACATTGTAACTAACATGTGTCTAGATTTGTCTAGGAACCAAAGTTGTACCCCCAAATGTTGCACAATTTTGAATTGGCTCCAAATCCAACCGCACGCAACCCTTTCCATATAAGTCACATAAGTGGCGCCTACAAGAATGTATGTACTCATGTATTTAGAGGGTATATAGGGCCCACTCAACATAACAGGCAACTGGAAAAAGATACCTTTTATGTTTCACATATGCAAATATTGGAATTCATTCATTTGTTCTGGGAAAAAAAAATTTTTTAGAATACAAATGGATTATGGTTCTGTACAAACAAATATATGTTTACAGAAAACAACACAACCTGCTTGTAACTCAATTGTGATTAAGAGTATGAAGTATATGATATATATGAGAACAAAATAGTGTTATTATTTGTAATAATATTACTGTATAACAACACTAATTTGTTCACGTTTTCTATTGTTGAATATTGTTGAAAGTGTTATATATTTTGTTTATTCATAGTAACCCTTTTAAACTTCTTTTAAAGGAATTAGCCTGCATGTCATGGCTAATTCCTTTCATATTTGACATAATTCTGAATTTATTTTGCAATAAACAAAGAATTAAGCTTCTGTCTTTACTTGACTTATGGTCAACAGTTTGCCTACATTTGACTGGCGTGCATTTAATCAATATAATATCTTAATTCATATTCAGACAAGTTTCTTTAAGAACATTTTATATTAAAGGCAGTGGTGGATCCTGGCATAGGCGACATAGGCCGTCGCCTAGGGCGGCACGCCATCAAGGGGTGCACACACACAGCTCTTCATATATAGATACAGACGTGCACTGGCTCCTCATACACTTCAGTCTCGCTCATCTGCGCTCAGCGCTGCGCTACAGTATTACACTAGCATCAGGCAGGCATGGTCTGTCAGCCTATGATGTCTCCTAGTCCTCACCTGCTAGAAGCCCGAAGTGGGGGAGAGGTGGAGGTCAATAGCTCCTCTCAAATAGTGCCTCAATCAATTCAATCACAAAATAACATTGCAACCAAATGCGCCCCTGCTCTCGTAACACACACAAGCAAATGGAAATAATATCTCAATAGCTACTGATATACAGCTGCAATTTTGCCTGGTTTAAAATATAATGATAAATGAAAACAAGTCTGTACACCACCAAGGTGAAATGGTTTCGTCTCTTGACCCTGCATTGATGGGCAATTGTTAGTCCTACATACAAATAATCGTGTCATACACATTGAGGTACGTTGCCAAAATGAAAAGATCAAAGCCTTCGGGATTTCAGTTAATAAAAAAGAGAAAAGAAGAAGAGGAGAAACGGGCCAAAGATAAAGGTATGTGTTATGTCATCTCATTGTGAACATTATGTTACGTTTTGAAGTAGTCTAGTAAATAATCGTGCTAGTTAGGTATTGCATCAATTGCTATACTAAAGTCAATGCTAGCTAGTAGCTCAAGCATTTAGCTAACATTACACTGGCTGTAATGACGTTGAACTTTCGCCTTTCTTCACTACCATCACGAACATTTTCAGTGACTTTTAGGGGGTAATAATAGCGCTATACTGCATCACAATCAGCTTCCTACTAGTTAGTTAACATGCATATAGCCCAGCTAAACTAGCAGCAAAACAGCAGAAGCTATCTTAAGTCTAATTTGTACATAATGAACTTTCAGCCACATTGAGCCAGACTTGAGAAGGTGCAACTCTGTTGTGTTCAATTTAGTTTTATTTGTGTGCACCTTACATTTTTACATTAGTGTGCAATATGTTTCAGTGTTCTTATTTATTGTCTTGGACAGCACCTCCTTATTTTTGTTCCTTTTAAAAGAAGCATGCTATTTTAAATTTGTTATTTGTATATATATTGGATTTAATATTTGTGTGCAATATTTTTCAGTATTTCTTTGTCTATTAGTATATTTTATTCAAATAAAAGGGGTGCCTATTGCACCTTGTTACAACATAGGTACTTGTTTTGCATGACGTCCCTGGGGCTTGGGGGCGGTATGACTGATCTCGCCTAGGGCACCAAGTGAGCCAGGACCGCCACTGATTAAAGGCTGCACAATAACTCAAAGATGTGTGACAAAGAGAAGTTCCTCTTCTTTCTAGTACCATTTGGTGACATGTTTGAGTTTTTCCTTTTGGTTTGACTTTGAGACTTGGCTATGCGACTGTGAAATCAGAAGGGCCTTATATGGGTTTTCCGGGGAGAGTATTAGGCTAATTAGAAATGGTATGCACATACAAGTCACTTAAGAAAAATTGGGATTTATCAATATGCGCACTTGGGTAAGAATGAAACGTACACGTTTCAAGAATCCAGCAGTACTTTTCAGCATAAAATATGTACGTTTCTTTGACCATATTAATGAATGAGACCCAATGTGCTTTGATGTCCAAAACAGTTGCATGTGTTAAATGCATGTGCTAAATTTGCCTTTTCGCCATTCTGTCACAAGTGAAGGTTCTAAGAAAAAAATATCATTGAAACCAGTAGTCAACATTAGGCAGTTATATAAGATCTCATACTTAGAAGGTGTATTGACAAGAACCTCTGATAAATTGTGTCAAGTGAAAGCTGTCTCCGCAAAGAAATCAAATGTAAAAAAAAGCAATATCAGCACTTGGGGAAAAAACCCATTTCTTTCTGCAGTTATATTAATAGCTGCATTAGTTATACAAGGCTGTTTATTCCATGAAGCAGCTGTGTCTTACTAAAAACAACACTTGGCGTGTTTCTCATGCTCACCTCATTTCTGAGGGCACAAGCAGACACAAACACACGCGTGCACACACACACATACACACAACACATACACAATCATATTTTGATGCAGTTCTTTCTAGCAGAAAAAAATGAAATGGCCTTAAATCAATACTGTAGCTTGGAGACTGGAATGTCAGGGCTCCCACTTATCTATCATTGGAGAGTTGAGTTTAAATAAAGAAATGCCAAAGAGAATGGATGCTCCCTCTTTGTCGTCATCAATTCATATTGTGACCTGGCTATCTAAAAGTCAAGATTATGTAAGAAGTGCACCAATTTAGAATTGTCTTTATTTAGTGTATGAGTGATCCTGAAATCTCTGTTATCAGTGCTCCTTTAAGTAGATTGCTTCATAATTATCCCTGATGCTGGGGGTTAAATGGTCAGTTTTGCATGCTTCTGCAATTTAAGCAATAAATTATGGGTTTTTTGTCCGCACTTACATTTAAATGTGCCCCACCGACAATACATCTCACTAACTCAGTCCTCTCAGTTCTTGACCAGTACCCTGTCCGTTAATTAGCCAGGGCACCCCCAGATAAAGGGGGTCACTGAGCAATGCTAATCCACCTCGGAGGCCACAAGGGTGCTGATAATTAGGGTCATTATGGAGATCGGGGAAGTGGCCATCTGCCCGATGCGAATTATTGCTGTGATTAGTGTGACAGGCGGGAGGGAGTTGGGGGGCTAATTGTGAGGTCACAATGCAGAGGACGCTGAGATTCAAGGGGAGCAAAATGGTCTGGTGCTCAAGTGCATAATAAAACAGGACTGTTGTCTTTAGCCACAGGTACCTGAAGTGAAGTGATCAGGGAGATCAGGGGCCGTACGTACAAAGATTAGGAGTGATGTCCTAGGATCAGGTTTCCCCTGTCCATATCCTAACCATATCCATTATGAGCTAAAAGGCTAAACTGATCCTAGATCAGCACTTCTACTCTTAGAATATTTGTACATACGGCCCCAGGTTTTTCCGTCGGCCATTCAACTGCACGAAGTTCACCTGGCCTCTCCTGATAATTCCTGGTTATGTTAGTAATTGTGCGGCTACTCCAATCCGAAGGAATCCTGGTGAGCCGCACACATCAGGAGATGGAGTTAATATGCAACCTTACGAAATGGGTGCCTATCAGTATTTGGGCACGGGGAAAAGAATACTTGCCAGGAGCGCTGTTTCCATTCACCCAGAAAATCTGGCCAGGCTTTAGGAGCTGCTTGGGGCCCTGCAGCGGGGCAGTTGCCAGTTTGAATTGCGGCCGTTTGGCAGACATTCCCAGAGGGGCTGAAGAGTCAGACAGAGCTGGCCAGGCAACCATCGCTAAAATGCAAGACTTCTGTCTCTCCCAGTCTCCCAGCCTGTGTCTGCCTCTACAGCTGTTTGCTGTGCGGGCAACCAGAGGAAAACACACGTGAACACCAGTGAATTATTATTGAACACTGGAAAGCAATGGGCAATTCAAGATATGAGACAATGGCCTATATTCAGTCAACATTTCTCATTTGTTTTGACTTAATGAAGGTGTTACCTTTTTCACAATGCAAACATAATATTTTTCATTCATTTTGGTGAATACAGAACTCTCCAGAGTGTGTTAGTGAAGAACAAAAAATCTAATTACATTTTGTGTATCAAGTTAGAGAAAGACGCTGCAGGAATCCAGGCCAATGTTCATTGACAACTATATAGACCTTTTTACAGCACTCGTCATATAAAGGAATGCTTCAAAAAACATTCAAATTAAAATAAATTCTAAACATTATTTCAATAAAGATTACAGATTATTTGATATGTTTGACATCCAGGTACCTGCCTAAATAAAGGAAACACAAACACTTAGGGCCCTATTTTGGTGAATTAGGACGGTGTCGGTAACGCAGATGCAAAGCGAAGATGGTGGCGCTTTAGGGCGTGTCTAACGCAATTTCGGTATTTTCGTGATTTAGGACGATAGCGCACTTCCGGCGCAGTTGTAAAAGAGGTTGGATTAACTTGTGGGTATGGTGGGGGTTTGGTTTCATAATGGCCAATCAGAACACCTATTTTCTATCCCTTTAAATACCAGTGCGCTAACGGTATAGCAAATTGGCAATTTCCTCACATGGATGACAGTTTTGCGCGCTGCGCCAGGAGCGCTTCTCAAAAGAAATTGCGGGAGGTGCGGAAAAGTTGGCCCGCGAATCAGAGGGGGAAAACAAGGCGCACATTAATTTGTTATTTTCATGATTTGAGTTTATATTTTAAGACCTACATTGTTAAAAAAAGTGCTTTATTTTACCATCTCTTTTTTTCCTTATTTGTGGGCTTTCCAACTTAAAACACAACGTTTCTTTTCTTCTAACTTAATGTAATTGTTAAATGGAAAGCAATAACAAGCTCACAACTGCAACTAGGCCTGTTTCATTTATGTTCGTCATGCAGAAGAAACTGCATGTACAGCCAAACTGATAGCCATCTGCAAACACCGGCTACCAAACCCAGGGTAAACCGCATTTATGTTTCTGCCCGTGGGTGCCGCTCTAGGTGGAGTTTGCTATCAAATCAATGTAAATTTGGCTCCGTGCATAATTTTCCCGTGGGTGCTCGGCCTTCTCCGTGGGTGCTCGGGCCCCGGAGCAATTATGCTCACAGTCCATTTTCTGTAGTGCACACATAAGAAAAACAATGTGCATACAAACATATATTTATTTAACAGGTGTATCTTACTGAATGGTAGCAATGGGTGGCCTGCTGGCTTCAGTCTTTCATGTCCGTGCATTGAATAACCACAAGCTGTGGTGAAATAGTTTTTAGCTTGCAAGTTACCCATGGATTGGACGATTTGCCTCAATGTGGGGGAAAATGAACAATATTCACAAAACATTCTCATGTGATTTCAGATAATGTGCGCCTCAATAAAGTCACCAAATTGCACAGAGCACCAGCGTTTGCGCTAAGAGGTGGTCTAGTTGGACGTTAACGCAAACTCATTATTTGACACCAAACTTGCATAGCGCTGACTGTTTTCATTGTCACACCCCCTATTGTGCTGCCCAACCCATAGTCACACAAATGCCTTCACTACGCACCACGAAATTGTCAAACTCGGCGGAGACAGGAAATATTCCGTTTGCAACAAACAAAACTGGCAATTCGCCTGCGCTAGGGCATAACGCCGCTTAGCGCCGGCACGAAAATAGGCCCCTTAAACACTTAAAAGGGCGCTGGGCCACCTTAACAGCTTCGATGCACCTTGGCATAGATTCTACATTTTACATTTTACATTTTGGTCATTTAGCAGACGCTCTTATCCAGAACGACTTACAAAATGCATGAATACATGGTAAGATTAATCATAGTCCACGCCAGAGATCAGTGTCGTGATACAGTAATCGACATAATCGTTGACAGCTGCAACCGTACCTGTAACACGAGGGAAAAGTTCATTTTTTTGTGGTTTTTGTTTTTTTGGGTGGACAGACATCAACATAGATACATATTACAAAATGCAGTATTGAACATGAAAGCAGTGGTGATGACAAATAGTGGTAATGGAGTCTGAAGAGGTGGGTTTTCAGTCTCTTGCGGAAGATGGCCAGTGAGTCGGCGGTCCTGACTGAAGATCGTTCCACCACTGGAGGGTCAGGACAGAGAAGAGGCAAGACCGCAAGGAGCGGCTGCTGGGCGCTTGCAGGGAAGGGACAGTCAGTTTGCTCGAGGAGACGGAGTGGAGGGGTTTGACTGGGGTGTAGGGTGTGATAAGTGACTGGAGGTAGGAGGGAGCAGTTCCTCTAGAAGCTTGATAGGCCACTTGATTCTACAAGTGTCTGGAACTCTACTGGAGGGATGCAAAACCATTCTTCCACAAGAAATTCCATCAGTTGGTGTTTTGTTGATGGTGGTCGAAAATGTTGTCTCAGGCACCCCTCCAGAATCTCCCATAAGTGTTCAATTGGGTAGAGATCTGGTGACTGAGACGGCCATGGCAAATGGTTTACATAGTTGTCATGCTTATCAAATCATTTGGGAGATTCACTCGTGTCCTGTGAATGTGGACTTTTCATCCTGGAAGAGACCACTCCCATCAGGATATAAATCCTTCACCATTATTTATTGCCATTTATATTGCATTCTAAGGGATTGAGTGGACCTAAAGCATGCCAGGAAAATGCACCCCATACCATAACAGAGCTGCCAGAACCATTCACCATGGGATGCACTCGAGCCTGTAGGTTTCTTTTGGCGTGCGCCACACATGGACTCGTCCACTTGTTGAGAACAGGGTGAAGGATGAATCATCTGATCACATCATCTGACTTTTTTCCACTGCTCAGTAGACCACTGCCTGTGTTCTTTGTACCACTTGACTCACAACCTTGCATTTTTAGGTGTTATAATGGGTTTATGCACTGCTACCCGACTATAGTATCCCTCTCTGTAATATTTTATATTCGCAGTCAAGTGATTCAGTCGCTCATCTGTTTTGCCTTGAATTCTCAAACCAACTCACGGACATCACAGTCGAGGAGTATGCAACTTTATTTCCCTCAGACTTCCATGCCAACAGAACCTTAGCAACTGTTCCTCAACTGTTCCTTCAGCAAGTTGATGAAATTGTTTACAATCTTTCAAAGTCATTAAGAAACAAACTAATGGGCAACTGGGCCTATCCAGAATTTTTATGCATGACTCTAAGCATTATGGGATGTTAAGTGTTTAATATACTTGTCTCATTGAGTTATCTCAATGTATCCCTCATGTACTCAAGAGTTTCCTTTATTTTGGCAGTCACCTGCATGTTTGATATATGTTTGATTTCTATGCTGAACAATTTTCTTAACAGACTGTACTGCCCTCAAGATATCACATGACTGCTTATTGTGCAAATGCCTCAGTTATAATTGCACACATAATAATTTGTAAGTGTACCTCTGTGAAGCAAATTAATCATGATTTATGGCAGTCATCAAGTATCCAAATTTAGACCATGAGTTAATTGACATTTGAATAATGGGAGGACTACTGCAAGCGACCCTTTCTTTTTGAGAGTGTGAACATAGCAGGCATTTGCCGGCATTTTATCAAATAATTTTACCTTCGCAGCTAAAAGCAGTGCACCTGCATATGCACCATTGTGCAATTTAGAAAGGTCCTGACGTAGTATTGTGCAGATAAATCATTCTGCTGCCTCATTCATTTGCACTGCTGAGAAAAAAAAAAAAATCTGATTGGTTAACCCCCTGAGGTCCGTGCTTAGCTCAGAGAGGCTTTGTGATTTGGGTGTGGTCTGATATTTATCTCAATTTCATCAACTTAACACACACTTACTCCAAAGTGTTTGATATTTTTATTTGAAGGACAATCACAGCTACATTTATATGCCATCAATATCATATATATGTCAGTATCATATGCAGCTTGTAAATAGATTGACAAACACACAAGTTTTTGTCAATCTATGACTTTAATATTCATGTTGATAATGGAAATGATTCTCTAGTGAAGGCTTTTGCTTCTATTCTTGACTCCGTTGGTTTTGTCCAAAATGTGTCTGGGCCGACTCATTGTCATAAACATACACTGGACTTAGCTTTATCCTATGGCATTAGCATTAGCCATCTAGTTGTCTCTCCTCATAATCCTGTGCTCTCTGACCATTTCCTTATTACGTTTGAAATTCATGCTACCACTGCTATTAGATCAAAACCAGTGTTCTACTTTAGTTGCTCCCTAAATTCCTCTACCATACCTAACTTTGTCAGCCTGTTCCAAGAATCATTTACTGTTAATCAGGATCCCACTAGTCTACAATCTATTGATCAGCTGACGGACAATCTAAATTACACCCTGCGCAACACTCTTGATGTTGTTGCGCCTCTCAAAAATAAAAATAAACTAGCCAAAAGAAGCTTGCACCATGGTATACTGACCACACACGTGCTCTTAAACAAGCTTCTCGCAAGTTGGAACGTAAGTGGCGATCCACTAAATTAGAAGTATTTTATTCTGCCTGGAAAGACAGTCTGGTACAGTACAAATATGCTCTCTCCTCCACAAGGTCAACCTATTTGTCTGATTTGATTGAGCATAATAAGAATAATCCAAAATGTATTTTTGATACAGTGGCCAAACTGACAAAGAACCAGACTGAAACCAATGCTAAGCCTCCGGCAGCCTATAATAGTAATGATTTCATGAACTTTTTCTCTGAGAAGATTGAGAAAATTTGAGATGAAATTACTAAAATGGCACCTTCTGCTGTAGCGGACACTGATCAGAAAGCACAGGCTTACCAGGACAGGGGTCCTATGGCTACTCTTGAGTTTTTTAGCACTCTGGAGTGGACTGAATTTTCTAAATTGGTTATGTCCTCCAAACCATCTACTTGTCAATTAGACCCAATCCCAACAAAACTTGTTAAAGAACTTCTTCCTGTTATGGGGCAATCCATGCTAGACATTATTAATCTGTCTCTTTCATCAGGCTATATGCCAAATTCTCAAAAAGTGGCAGTAATTAAGCCACTTTTAAAGAAACCAAACCTTGACCCAGAAAATCTCAGTAACTACAGGCCAATTTCGAATCTTTCTTTTCTCTCAAAAGTTCTAGAGAAAGCTGTAGCTCAGAGACTGACTTCGTTCCTGACATCAAATTACATCTATGAAACTTTTCAGTCAGGATTTAGGCAACACTATGGCACTGAGACTGCTCTTATTAAAGTTGTCAATGACTTACTGATATCAGCTGACCGTGGATGCGTCTCTATTCTTGTGCTTTTGGACTTAAGTGCTGCGTTTGACACAATAGACCACCAAACTCTTCTGAGCAGACTTGAAAACCTAGTTGGACTGCGTGGACAGGCACTCTCCTGGTTTAAATCCTACCTATCAGATAGGTATCAATTTGTGCAGTTAAATGATGAGCCCTCTGCTCTCATCAAGGTGGAATATAGTGTCCCTCAAGGTTCTGTTCTGAGGCCATTATTGTTCTCCCTTTACATGTTGCCACTTGGTGATGTCATTCGTAAACATGGCGTACATTTTCACTGCTACGCAGATGACACACAATTATACCTATCAATGAAACCTGGCAAAGGACAATTCGAACAGTTGGAGGCCTGTTTTAAAGACATAAAAGACTGGATGTCAGATCATTTTCTATTGTTGAATACTGATAAAACAGAGATGTTGGTCTTGGGGCCCAAAAACCTCAGAAGAGGGTTATCTGATTTATCTCTTAATCTGGATGGTTGCTCTGTTGCTGCAAGTTTGGTGGTAAAATACCTTGGTGTTACTATAGATCCTGGTCTCTCATTTGATAGTCACATCAAAAACATTTCCAGAGTAGCCTTTTTTCACCTGTGGAATATTGCCAAAATTAGGGGCTTCCTGTCATTAATAGATGCAGAAAAATTGGTACATGCCTTCGTTACATCTAGATTAGATTATTGCAATGCATTACTGTCTGGCTGTTCCAATGCCTCACTCAGGAGCCTACAACTCGTACAGAATGCTGCTGCAAGGATCCTGACTAGAACAAAGAAATATGAGCACATTAGTCCTGGGTTAGCGTCACTTCACTGGCTTCCTATAAACTATCGTGTAGACTATAAGGTACTCCTATTAACTTATAAGGTGTTGCATGGACTTGCACCCTCTTACTTGACGGATCTACTTCATCCGTACAATCCCCCACGTTCACTTCGCTCACAAGATGCAGGCAACTTGGCAGTCCCTAGAATATCAAAAAATACAGCAGGTGGCAGAGCTTTCTCCTATAGAGTTCCTTTACTGTGGAACAGTCTACCCATCTCTGTGAAGGAGTCAGACACGGTCTTAATTTTCAAGTCTAGGTTAAAAACACATCTCTTTAGTCTCTCTTATAGTCATTAGGTGCAGATGTGGAGGGGGCGTAGCAATAGAGCCTTCTGGTGCAATGAGCTATCCTTACTGTCACCAATCTCTGGTCTCTGAGTGCCCTCATGGCTGCGTGCTCCCTGTGCCACTCACCTAATTAGTTATGCTGCCCTAGATTACTTCTGCTGGTGCAAAAGTGTTATCACTACTCTTCCCCCTGATCCGGTGTGATATTTATCATAGTCATAATTGCACCTTTCCTCTTTTCTCCCCGGCTTCGTGGCACCTGCCTGGAGCTCACCTGCCCCAGAGTCAACCCCCCACCCCTGCCATGTGTTAACCGGATGGCGCTGGCCCAGACCCTAGCTGCTGGTTCTATCCCCCGCCCTGCCCTGGTATCTGGAGGGATGAGGTCCACCCCACTCCTACAGTTAGAATGCCCTTTCGGTGGTCTGTTATGCCTCATGAGCCTCAAGGACTATTTGTTTTGTTTTTCTTTGTATCCCACAATTTTCCAGGAGTTCATCTCGACCGCCTTTTAAGGGGTCAGGGAATAATTTTACAGTCTCCCACATTGGCTCCAATGGTTTTCTGGTTTTTTGATTCCCTCTGGAAAATGCCAATTGTGAAGCGCTGTGTGACAACCTGTTTGTAAATGGCGCTATACAAAAATAAAGATTGATTGATTGACAAGTTATAAAGAGAACATTTTTCTGCCGTCACAAAAGTTGTGAAAGCACACACTAAACTATAGTGATTAATTGTTTTGCCAATATGCGTTTGTTCATTAAAGTCTTGGTTATGTAAGGATGTCAAAATAGTTTAGCACATCTGAGATTTAAATAGCTAAAAACCAGTTTTTATCAGAATTGGTCAAATTTATTTCAACCCTAACCCTGAATATTCATGATCCACACCTGAGGGTTGTCCACACCTGTAAGATCTGTCAGATGGGCCATCTCTCTCTCAAAGGCCATCAGACAAAGACAAAAGCCATCAGAGTAAGCATTTCTTGCGACCAACAGAAGCCAGTTTGCCAACATCCAGAGTCTGTTTGGCAGTGGGCACAGGCACATGATCAAAAGTAGCCCTGGATTTTCTGGGTTTAAGATATTTATCTTTAAACGTCTGTAGGAAAACTAAAGCAAAATCCGTGTCTGCGAAGACACGGAAAGACATAAACAAAACAAAACAAAATAACCAACGATCAGGAACAAACAAAACATATCCAAAAACTCAGAATAAACTAAACACTGGGAATCTAAACAACAATAAGCACACGAACAAATAAGTTCTCGAGAGGCAAGAAACATTAATCACAATAGGTATTATTAAGCTAAGCTAGATAATGTCCAAGCGCCGAAACAGAATGCCAGCTGGTTAAATATCCTCCCGTTAATTATTCGCAGCAGTCCACACCCCTCCCTGAAACTAGCACCTAGTTACCATGTCAATAGAAGGTAAAACAGAGAGTGAAAGGCAAGGTTTACTTTTGGTCTAATTAACCTAATTAAAAAAATGTCATATTATTTGCCAGTGCTCAAATCGGAAAGTCGCGATTCTAAGGTTTCTGTCAATGTTTTTGCCGCGTGTGTATGATAAAATCTCGCGACGTTAGAAATAGTAATATAATTTTATTGCTGCTCGGATCGTCTGCGATCCAGTCGACCTCAGGGGGTTAACCTGTGAGGGCCGACATGTCCCGAAAAGTGAGGGTCAAAAAGTGCCGGACGTGTCCTGGCCGATAAGGCATGTGTAACAGCTCAGAGTTAGGCTGCCCCCCCCCACTGGCTGCTTCAATTTGATTGGCGCATTATCATAAATTATCACATAATTCAATTTCACACCCCAGTTATTTTTATGTGCAACGACACACGGCAAGTAGAAACCAAATAAGCTTGCCCACAGGCCTTCTGCTTATTATTCACCTATATCTACAAACTACTGATCTCCTCTGACAAGCAATGGTTGCTGCTCTTCTCGGCTGAATACCAAGTGGAAATTAGCGTGGGTTTGGAGTCAGGGCACAATGACACATGTTTCCGATATAATGATATAAAAACTCATGACACCATCGGCTTATTGTGCAAAAATGTGTGCACCTCCCCGGTATCACTTCCAGAGCTGCGGCAGCCGGGATTGGAGGAGCGGAACATTTAAGGAAATAAAAGCAATTCCCTTCACTTATTGTCCCCGTTCATTCATTACTGTGGGGCGTGGCTAGAATTGTTTCAGCTGAAGGGAGTCAATTCTGCCGTTACCAGAAGAAAAGAGAGAGCTGAAAAATTCAGACCAGAAGGATACCAAGATGCACTCATGTTTTCTCAGTGCCGCTTGACTGATCCCAGTGATATCCAGATCCTTGTCATTTCCAAACACATTGGCACGCTGTGGCACAGTGGAGCAACAGACCTACCCCTTAATAAAGGGATGTGGGGACAGTACAGAGAACAATAGACATCATTCTCCTTCTTTCCAAGGCATTGGGCCTCATGCAAGAAATTTTTTGTATTTTTATCGTATCTTTCTCGTATTTTTTTTTCGTGAGGTGGCTTCTACGAGTGTTCCACGTCAGATTCAGCAAACGCTTGTAACTTCAGAAAACTGTCGTAAATGGCAACGTAAACATGCTGAATGCCACTTCTTCTTAAATGAGTGCGTGTTCATGTGATTTGTGAATGAGCATAATTAACGCCCCAATAATGCTATATAAGGTTAGGCGTCCCGCCCCATTTTCATAGGAGAGTCATTCATAACAATGGCACTGAACAAAACCAAGAAGAAAAACTTTACGAGCTCGGAGATAGTACTACTATCTGAAATAAGTAACCGAAAGCACATACTATTTAAGAGCGCAACAGTGGAATTAAGGAGTGTTAAAACCAAGAAGTGGGAAAAAATTACTTGTGCAGTTAACGCAAGCATAGCTGACGTCATTTTACATGCCTTCTCTGGGGTGTAGAGCAGCTTGCCACCTGCTGTGTCAAGGCACATCCACCTGGCCTTCAGAACCCCAACTGTGCGCTCCACTATGGAATGGGTGCGTGTATGACGCTCGTTGTAAGCGCACTCCTGTCTGTTCTGTGGGCTCACTAGAGGTGTCATGAGCCAGGGAGCTAAGGCATAACCTTGATCACCTGGAGAAAATAGTGAATTTAAATTCAATGAAAATAGTCTGTTTGCATGGCGGAAAATAACAGTTGATCAGGCACTTACCAATAAGCCGCCCATCTCCATGAGCACCTTGTGCAAGACGCGTCCCAATTCCACTGTTTTGCACCACAAAGGAGTTGTGCGTTCCCCCAGGCCATTGAGCAACGACATTCAGCAGGTTGTATTTAGCATCTGATATAAGTTGGACGTTAATGGAGTGATACTGCTTGCGATTGAGGAAGGGGAATGGGTCAGGGGGCGGCGCTTTAATGCGTACGTGTGTGCAGTCTATTGCTCCGATGATGTTGGGTAGTCCAGCGATGGCATGAAAGTCCTTCTTGATCTGTACTTGATCTGATGAGGGCTTTGATGACCGGGGGGAGGACACGACTCACAGAAGACTGGGATACACCCAATCTATCCCCTATCTCCCTTTGGCCCGGTACTGGTCCGTGAGGCATTTGGTACCGGGCCACACAGAAATAATAAAAACGTTTTAATTTTAATTTTTTTCCATTTTATTGACTATCGCAGTCTGCAGGGTGTTTTATTTTGAAAAATGACCACTTCCGTCTGTGCCTCTTTTCTGCACGCCCCCGGTCCGTGGAAAAATGGTCTTGCATGAAACCGGTCCGTGGTGCAAAAAAGGTTGGGGACCGCTGCTCTAGAGCATCCAAAAGAAGCAGGTAAGCCATGACGTTGTGCATGGTAACACTTCCCGTTGGCCTTATATGCAGGGACTAATTAGTGCGTCATTTAAGTAATTTTGCAGTTTGAGATGTTTATATTGATATTGTAGGATTATACCATAGCCTCAATAGCCACAATTGAAACGAATGATAATGGTATAATTATATTAATGAATTATAAATGATATTATCCTACAATTTGAAAAGAAAACAGTCAAATATAGGCCTACAATTGTCAAACAGGATACTCTCAAAATTACATTATTAATTCTATCATTTATCGTGTAATTTATATATTCAAACAGTTCTTCTAAGTAACAAAATAGACACAATCCATTAGTCGAAAAAAACAAAGTTGTTTTGCTTTGGAGAACGGCAGGCAAATTGTATGTATGACTCGTACGACAGCTCTGGACCACTCGTAAATCTTGTTTGTACCTAAGAGAAAATTCTAAATACGAGAAAATTGGTGAATGCGGCAAACGAATTTCTGCATAAAAGTGGTTCTTGCATCTGGCCCATTGAGAGCAGAAATTTCATTTTATCTATCAAATGTATAATGTTCAGCAAATTATACCCACATAGATTATATAGGTTATCTACGCAATTTACTTTAATTCTACATCAGGTACCCTTGTTTGTTGATGGCTCGGTACAGCTTGTCGAGGGCCGCTGTAGCGTTAGCTTGTGATGGAATGTAGACAGCAGTTGAAATAACTGAGGGGAATTTTCTTGGGAGATAGAAGGGTCTGCATTTGATCGTCAGGTAGTCCGACACTGACAAACTGTCACGTCTCGTGTTCGTGTTCCCTGTAATTAGGTGTTTGTAGTTTATTCCATGTTTTCCTGGTTGTTCGGTCCGTGTTTTTACTTTCGCTTACCTGTTTCCAGTCTCGTCACTGTATTATCGTTTTCACCTGTTCCTCATGTGTCTGATTGCAGTTAGCTGCATTCGTGTTAATTCCTGATTGTTTCTCGTTATGTCTGATGTAGTTAAGCTGTTCGTTTCCCATGTTCATTACCAGATTGTCTCGTCATTGTATTATCGTTTTCACTTATTCCTCATGTGTCTGATTGCAGTCTGCTGCATTCGTGCTAATTCATGATTGTTTCTCATTATGTCTAAATGTATATAAACTGTGCGTTTTCCCATGTTCGTTGCCAGATTGTCTTGTGCTTTGCTTTTGCCTACACAACTTTCCAGCGGTTTCTTTGTTTACCCGTGTTCTGTTTCCCTCATGTTCGTGCTTGTGCTTCTGTGTTTATTCCTGTCTCAGTATCGTTCCCGATCCACCTGTTCGTGCTCCTCGTGGTTCCTGCCCTGCTCCTCTTTGTGTTCCCCGGACTGATTCCCTGTTATCGACCTCCGCCTGCCCATTGACCACGTCTTGCCTGCCTCTGACACACCTGAAGCCTGGAACGAACTTTGCATGTCCCCGACCACTCTTTGGATTCCGGTATTGCCCTTATTGCTCCCGTTTGACCATTGCCTATTGTTTTTGCAATAAAGAACATTATTGCATTCCTGGGTCCGCGCCTGGTTTTCCGACACCGTTCCTGACACAAACAAGACTAAGATGATTTGCTGCACCTGGAGGCTATCTCCTTTGTGACAGAGGACTTTAACCACTGCAGTCTAAAAAAGGTCTAAGCACCCAGCTCATGAACTGTTCTGCCTCCTACCATCTGGCAAACTGTATCAGAGCATCACAGCTCACTCTTCCCACCTCAGAGACAGTTTCTTTCCTCAGGTTTTGCGCATGCTGAAAAGCATGCTGAAAAGTAAAAAGGCTTGAACTGACAGTGCATAACGCACTCGCACTAACGCACTTACACTTACATACAAGCACACATATGTATTCTTCTTCAAATTTTAACTTTACAACTTCATGAATATGCAAACTAGTTTTCCAAATTTTCCAATTAGTATGACTTGTATTGGTCCAAAATTGATTTATAATACAAATAATTGATCATATCGATTTCTAACAAAATCAAAGGGAAAGTAAAGACAAAACTGACATTTTTTCCAGTTTACAATTTAAATGTTATGGGTTTTTTGGTAGTAGACAAGCTGTGTCCATGTATTATGTCCATGACAAAATTGCCATTTATTTCCCAATCAATCATTGTGTTTACTTATTTGCATATGCATTAAGTGTATAATTATTTTATACCTTTCAATAAATGCTTGAAGGAATCCTGCACTATTCTAGTTGTTTATTTCACTCAGGGTTATTATTGCATTTTTGACTAAAGAAGCTATTGTAACAATTTGAAATATATTTTACTGTCCTGTTTTAAACAAACCAATATCATCTTTATATGGTATTGCCAACCATGCAACAATCGCTGGCTGACTGAGTGGTGTACATCAAATAGCATAGGGTTTATTAATAATTGGCCTACGTTTTGGGGAGAGCCTGGTTTACTGAAGAGAGACGGACTCCACCCGAGCTGGAGGGGTGCTCTTCTTTTATCTAATAACATAGGTCATAGTCTGAATCGGCAAAATTGACATTCAAGAGCTACAGCCAGGCAGCAGACAGACGGTCTTAAACAACTGTCTGCAAGTTTCCCTGAACTCGTGACTAGTTTCCACCCCAGTTCCCACATAATTGAGACTGTGTCTGTTCCACGTAGAGAAAACCGTAGTCTATTGAAACTCAAACCTCCCCGTGGGATTTTTTCTAATAATCTGATAAGGATCAACACGAACCATCGTAATGCAAATGCTAAACCTAATTTCGATAGAACTCTCCTTAAAATTGGGTTGCTAAATATAAGATCACTAGCTCCTAAAGCTGCCCTTGTGAACGAACTGATCACTGATTATAAACTTGACATTTTAAGTTTGACGGAGACTTGGCTTAGACCTGATGAGTACATAGCATTAAATGCATCTACCCCAGTTGGATACTCTGGTTGTCACAACCCTCGACAGTCAGGCAGAGGTGGCGGCGTGGCTGTTATTTTTGACACTAGACTACGCCTTACTAAGAAATCTTTAAACACATTCCCTTCATTTGAAGTGCTTTCCCTGGGCTCCATACAGACTAATGTAGATAATAGATCTGCATTTACTTCATCTTTTATACTAGCTACTATCTAGCTGGACTATCTAGCTGGACCCCTATGCTGTTTTCCTCTCAGAGTTTTCTGACTTTTTATCAAACCTAGCAGTTATGGCAGATAAAGTTGTGATTATAGGCGACTTTAATATTCATGTTGATAATGGAAATGATTCTCTAGTGAAGGCTTTTGCTTCTATTCTTGACTCCATTGGTTTTGTCCAAAATGTGTCTGGGCCGACTCATTGTCATCAACATACACTGGACTTAGCTTTATCCTATGGTATTAGCATTAGCAATCTAGTTGTCTCTCCTCATAATCCTGTGCTCTCTGACCATTTCCTTATTACGTTTGAAATTCATGCTACCACTGTTATTAGATCAAAACCAGTGTTCTACTTTAGTTGCTCCCTAAATTCCTCTACCATACCTAACTTTGTCAGCCTGTTCCAAGAATCATTTACTGTTAATCAGGATCCCACTAGTCTACAATCTATTGATCAGCTGACGGACAATCTAAATTACACCCTGCGCAACACATTTGATGTTGTTGCGCCTCTCAAAAAGAAAAAAACTAGCCAAAAGAAGCTTGCACCATGGTATACTGACCACACACGTGCTCTTAAACAAGCTTCTCGCAAGTTGGAACGTAAGTGGCGATCCACTAAATTAGAAGTATTTTATTCTGCCTGGAAAGACAGTCTGGTACAGTACAAATATGCTCTCTCCTCCGCAAGGTCAACCTATTTGTCTGATCTGATTGAGCATAATAAGAATAATCCAAAATGTCTTTTTGATACAGTGGCCAAACTGACAAAGAACCAGACTGAAACCAATGCTAAGCCTCCGGCAGCCCATTATAGTAATGATTTCATGAACTTTTTCTCTGAGAAGATTGAGAAAATTAGAGATGAAATTTCTAAAATGGCACCTTCTGCTGTAGCGGACACTGATCAGAAAGCACAGGCTTACCAGGACAGGGGTCCTATGGCTTTTTAGTGCTCTGGAGTGGACTGAATTTTCTAAATTCGTTATGTCCTCCAAACCATCTACTTGTCAATTAGACCCAATCCCAACAAAACTTGTTAAAGAACTTCTTCCTGTTATGGGGCAATCCATGCTAGACATTATTAATCTGTCTCTTTCATCAGGCTATATGCCAAATTCTCAAAAAGTGGCAGTAATTAAGCCACTTTTAAAGAAACCAAACCTTGAACCAGAAAATCTCAGTAACTACAGGCCAATTTCTAATCTTTCTTTTCTCTCAAAAATTCTAGAGAAAGCTGTAGCTCAGAGACTGACTTCGTTCCTGACATCAAATGACATCTATGAAACTTTTCAGTCAGGATTTACGCAACACCATAGCACTGAGACTGCTCTTATTAAAGTTGTCAATGACTTACTGATATCAGCTGACTGTGGATGCATCTCTATTCTTGTGCTTTTGGACTTAAGTGCTGCGTTTGACACAATAGACCTTTGTCCACCAATAGACAATAGACACCAAACTCTTCTGAGCAGACTTGAAAACCTAGTTGGACTGCGTGGACAGGCACTCTCCTGGTTTAAATCCTACCTATCAGATAGGTATCAATTTGTGCAGTTAAATGACGAGCCCTCTGCTCTCATCAAGGTGGAATATGGTATCCCTCAAGGTTCTGTTTTGGGGCCATTATTGTTCTCCCTTTACATGTTGCCACTTGGTGATGTCATTCGTAAACATGGCGTACATTTTCACTGCTACGCAGATGACACACAATTATACCTATCAATGAAACCTGGCGAAGGACAATTCGAACAGTTGGAGGCCTGTTTTAAAGACATAAAAGACTGGATGTCAGATCATTTTCTATTGTTGAATACTGATAAAACAGAGATGTTGGTCTTGGGGCCCAAAAACCTCAGAAGAGGGTTATCTGATTTATCTCTTAATCTGGATGGTTGCTCTGTTGCTGCAAGTTTGGTGGTAAAAGACCTTGGTGTTACTATAGATCCTGGTCTCTCATTTGATAGTCACATCAAAAACATTTCCAGAGTAGCCTTTTTTCACTTGAGGAATATTGCCAAAATTAGGGGCTTCCTGTCATTAATAGATGCAGAAAAATTGGTACATGCCTTTGTTATATCTAGATTAGATTATTGCAATGCATTACTGTCTGGCTGTTCCAATGCCTCACTCAGGAGCCTACAACTCGTACAGAATGCTGCTGCAAGGATCCTGACTAGAACAAAGAAATATGAGCACATTAGTCCTGTGTTAGCGTCACTTCACTGGCTTCCTATAAACTATCGTGTAGACTATAAGGTACTCCTCTTAACTTACAAGGTGTTGCATGGACTTGCACCCTCTTACTTGACGGATCTACTTCATCCGTACAATCCCCCACGTTCACTTCGCTCACAAGATGCAGGCAACTTGGTAGTCCCTAGAATATCAAAAAATACAGCAGGTGGCAGAGCTTTCTCCTATAGAGCTCCTTTACTGTGGAACAGTCTACCCATCTCTGTGAAGGAGTCAGACACGGTCTCAATTTTCAAGTCTAGGTTAAAAACACATCTCTTTAGTCTCTCTTATAGTCATTAGGTGCAGATGTGGAGGGGGCGTAGTAATAGAGCCTTCTGGTGCAATGAGCTATCCTTACTGTCACCAATCATAAGTGATGATCCGCCCCTATCAGGACTGCTGATGATGTGGTGGGATGGTCTCTGAGTGCCCTCATGGCTGCGTGCTCCCTGTGCCACTCACCTAATTAGTTATGCTGCCCTAGATTACTTCTGCTGGTGCAAAAGTGTTATCACTACTCTTCCCCCTGATCCGGTGTGATATTTATCATAGTCATAATTGCACCTTTCCTCTTTTCTCCCTGGCTTCGTGGCACCTGCCCGGAGCTCACCTGCCCCAGAGTCAACCCCCCACCCCTGCCATGTGTTAGCCGGATGCCGCTGGCCCAGACCCTAGCTGCTGGTTCCATCCCCCGCCCTGCCCTGGTATCTGGAGGGATGAGGTCCACCCCACTCCTACACTTAGAATGCCCTTCCAGTGGTCTGTTAAGCCACATGAGCCTCAAGGACTATTTGTGTTGTTTTTCTCTGTATCCCACAATTTTCCAGGAGTTCATCTCGACCGCCTTTTAAGAGGTCAGGGAATAATTTTCCAGTTTCCTACATTGGCTCCAATGGTTTTCTGTTTTTTTGATTCCCTCTGGAAAATGCCAATTGTGAAGCGCTGTGTGACAACCTGTTTGTAAATGGCGCTATACAAAAATAAAGATTGATTGATTGATTGATGTGTATTGTATTGCTGTTAAACCAAAGATTTGGTTTACCCCTGTTGCTAAATTGAATGTAATTGTTTCAACCGGACTACCAGACACTTACAATAGTTTGCTTGTTAGATAATCAAAAGAGGAGTCAAAGTAGTAAGCTGATACAATCATGCCATGCAATTATTAGCAACAGTGCCTTGCAAAAGTATTCAGACCCTTGCACAGTTTTCATCAGACCTTTAAGTCAAGACACTTTTTAACAGGAATGAATTTTTCTGATCGACAACCTACTGCAAATTGTTCAGATAAATAGCTTGCTATAATTGTGACCTTAGCCTAATATGTGGTACAGTTGCTAACATAGTGGCTAGCTCACTAAGTGATAAAAAAAAACATAAAGGAAGCCAGCTAGCTCAAACTACTACCATTAGCTTGCTAAATGCATGCCTCAAAATGTTAATATGAGATAGATAGCTAGGCAGCATTAGCTTGTCAGTCAATACTGCCAGCCAGCTAATGGATTTATCTTTTTAATTTTAATCAAACATGTTATGTCACCTTTGTGTTTATTTTACTCAGTTAAGTTGATGCAACCGCTCACTATAGTTTTCATCTCATGGTCTAATGCAGGGGTGGGCAATTCTGGTTCTGGTTTGTATGTAGGTGCACATGACCCAATCAGAAGAAGAATTCCTATTGAACGTTAACAAATGGGGTTGAATGTACTTTTAAAAGTCAATCAATGAAAAACATGTTTAAACAACCCAATATGAAGCAACCTTTGATACTGTACTATAACCTGATCAAGTATGTATGGTGTTTTCCTTTTTGCAAGAAAAGCATAATCATAATCATAAATACATCTGTCAAACAACAATAGTCGTTGCATGCATGTAGACAAATACGTTACATTCCCTTTGTCTGCAATAATTGATTGAATCAACTAAGAATGCCATTATGATGGTACTTATAAAATGCCAAACTAGCATATCCCACAGACAAGTGTATATGCACACACACAATTCAACAGTATCACACACACACATGCTCACAAATAATCGCCAATGGTATGCGCATGTTTGATTGCACACGTACACACACACACACATAGTACAATAATATTTCCTCCATATATATTTTTATTTGCAACACACTGTGAAAACATTATTTTTACTGAGTTATATTTTAATCATCAGGAGGCCAAGAAAAAACACTGGCCATTTCTACTAAATGAAGACCACTAAATGACCCCTTTTCTGTGGAAAATCCATGACAGTCATATCACCCAGTAAATTTGACCAAGGTTTCTACAAATGCACACTGTACACAGCAACACAGCAACATTCAGTTTCAAGGCTGAACCTCTTTCATTGCATTCTACACTATCTTTTACTTTTTGTTATCTGAACTGTTAACCTTTGAGGCAGACCTTCAGCCAGCGGCTGGGTAAGTGGCGAGTGGGAGTATACTCAATGACTGGTGACAGCAGCTGTCAAGCTGAACAAACCTGCCGTTCGTGCAAGCCTGCCGTCGCCCTTTCAGTAGCCCCGTCCTGCAAGACAAACAATATGAAACATGCTGCAGCACACTGGGCACGTTCCATTTCCAAGCGCCTAAAGTGGTATTTGATGTCAAGGTCGATGCCGCACTGTCCAAAGACGGTTTTCACTTAGCATGTGTTGAGTGTAATCATTCCTTATTTTTGGGATGGGGGCAAATTTAAACTCGATCAGTGGTAGAGACACATATGCTCATCTATGCTCATCTGTGCCAACAGAGTGGTGTGCTGCTTATCATACTGGACCAGGATTTGTGCAGGTTGAATCTCAGAGTGGGGCATTGCCGTTTTACCCTCAAGCACTTTTATTATGATCTATTATGATACATATTATAAACAGTATTATTTCATAGTTTAATAACGATCATAATACATATTATTATTATTCATTATTCCTTATTACTTAATCATTTTGCTAATGCTCTCCAGAGAAACTTGCCAGAGGCTGTACAATAAAAATATCCTTTCTTTCACAATTAGATATCTTATTATATTCTTTAATATACAATTATCAACATATTATAATTTATATTCTACTCAAAACCTCCCCCTTCTCTCACAAGGATGTACCAAAGTCAGGGACAACTGACAACTTTGGTGTTTTCAGACAGAATTAAGAAAAAAGCTTAGTCACTATACTGGGTGTTGAGGAAGCACTGGAAAGCCCATACAGTTCCTTCTCAGCATCCCTGTGATGTGCTGCCAGCTATAGCTGGGGTTGCCTCCAAGGAGCAGAGCATTAATTATGAGCATGCAGTCAGAGTTTCGATGGCAGCTCTCCACGCTCCAATGTGACAACTCTGGCAGTTTAATCAGAGATGCTGCTCCTCTAGCATGACTTGGCACTCGGGGGACAGTGCTTTACTGTAGATATCTCCACTGCACAAGACCTTTCCTGACATTACACACCCATTGACCCAAAATCATTAGTTCAGGGCACAAAGTATGAAGTACCTTACTTAATAATTAAATATAGTAAGGCCTCTGTTCAGGCTACCCAACATTTAAATTTCCCTTCAGTTATGAATATAAGCGTTAATTGTATTTAAGTGTTATAGTTGTTTCCTTTCCCTTTTTATTTCAGAGACCAGGCCTCCAGACTAACTTTTTTCACCACCGTCCCGGAACCGTCCCGAAATACAATTGTAACCGTCCCAAAGTGAATGTAAACTGTCCCAAAAATCGAGAATGTTGTTTCTTTATTTTGGTTTTGTCATCTATAGTTGTTATTGCCATAAAAAACACCATTCAAATGATTAGGAAATAAATAATTGTATTTTTATTTGAAATAATTACTTCTTTTAACAATAGGCACATTAGATCAACAGGTAACAACATTCCATTCTAGAAGAAATTTTCTTTTCCTTTTGGCCAGAGCTTTGTTTCTGTAGAGAAAGAGAAAATAAATTGGTTTAGTCAAAAGGCTCCCAGGTGGAAAGATTTCACAAGAATCATTATGATTATTTATATATATATATATAGTTAGTGTTAATGATGTCTTGTAGATTATTATGGATATTTGCAACTCTATTATTTTAAGGACTGATAGGATAGTTTATGAATTAATAAAACATGTAGCCTAGTGAAAAGTACAGAAATCATCTGACATATCTAAGGGAGTCAAAGTGTCGAATTTCATGGATACTGTAAGGAATACGAGTGTGTTCATTCAACCATATTTATTACAAACTGAAAATGTTCAACACTCACAATCAAATCAACTGCTCAACTGTTAGCTATTACTGCTGTCTAACGTTATGCCACGTTGTAACTCATACTAACGTTGTGTCAGACAAAAACCTTTTTAATTTCTCCGAAACGCGGGTTCGCATTATCATTGTTTATTGTGTGTGTTCAAAGACGCTTGTAAAATACCTCTGTGGTGGACTGAACAAATGAACGGGCTGGCAGATTGGCGCCAGTCAATGCGGCCTAGCAACCGTGTAGCGCAGTGAAGTGTAAAGTCAGTAACCTGACGGATTTATCCGCTTTGTTTCGATAAATGTAACGTTAGGCCAATCAACTCGTCCCTGCAATGGTAGTAGCTACTTTGTTGCAAAATGGTATACACAATGTATCTGTCTTGTGCTTGAATTGAGACAACTGGCGAACTGATGCAGTGCATGCTGTTTTGAATGCTCTGGTGACTGCCGTGCAGCCTACAGCAGTGGTGAAGCATTTGCCGGCCATGGCGTGAATCTAAAATTTAACTAATATGAACCAAAACATCACGGAATCAACCAATTAGTGTAATTAACAAAAATAATATACTGAAATAGCCTAAATGTAGCTTACACTTCGCTGGTTGCCTTGCTAATTATTGTGGGTGCTCGCACTCAGCACGGAGTTAACGCTAACACCGTTCACACACGCCACACAAACACAGGGCTAACGTTAGCTAGCAAGCAGCCCGCTATCTAGCCAGCAGCTGACTACTGTATACAGTTCCAATAGACTAACCTTACACCTCTGTGATTTAAATGTGTCCTTACCTTAGACTCGGGGGTTGTACTTGGGTTGGATGCAGTTACCTGTTGGTCAGTCTGTGTCTGTTCTCCATCTTCTTCTGCTGTGTTTATCCTCTTCAAATAGCGCAACATGTTTGCGAGTGCTCCCTTGACTGAGAGAATGGCCAGTACCGCGGGAACTTTTATTAAACATTCTGATATTTTCACGGGTCTCGTGCAGTGGTCTCATGCCACTGTCAACTAGGCGAGCACTCAGAAGACGCGCACCGTTTGCCAGTGACAGTGATATGCGCACTGAAAGTCAGCTCAGTTGACATTTTACAAGTGGAAAAAAAATCCTCTTCGTCCCGACTGCGTCCCGGGGAGGATTTCTGTTCGTCCCAAATACATATTTTATCGTCCCCGGGACAACGGGACGGTGTTAGTCTCGAGCCCTGTCAGAGACTATCAAACATATTATGTTAAGGAACTTAAACTTAAATATTCTACACAAAATTAAAGACACGAGCTCGCTGAGGAGCAGTAAGGCGACCTGGTAAACATAGTTGGACGAGTCGTCTCGAAGGAGGACTAATAGCTTGTCCCATGGGGGCAGGCGGCGAGTTCTTGGGGAGGGCAAATTGGGAAAAAAACTTAAATAAATCATTAAAAAAGTCATATTAAACATTTCATGAGATACGTCTGCTGTGAAAACAATAGTGGCACCAATAGTTCATTTACATGGACTTCATTTCACTTCACTTCATGGTCTTTCATTTACATGGACGTTTGTTGCAATATGGGTGTTTTAGGAGTGTGTGTGTGACATAATTTTTGTCTGGTATGAGATATTATGTATACAATTGTATTGTATGAATTTGGCCTTTCAATGTACTAAGCATTGAAAGGTCAAATAAGCATACTGTTCTCTGAAGAAAAAAAACTGATGAGAATGAAGATCAGTTTAAGATCGGAATATCTGTTATTGGCTGAGAGTTTCACTTGCAAATCAATAATTTCACTTTTACTTGAAAATGAACCTAGGAAAAACCTACTGTTAAAAGCTTTGCAGCCTGTTGCATTGGAACCTAAAATTTCCATCCAAAATGTACTATTACTCTCAAGCAACAGAATTTTTCATTACAAGCAGAACACAGATCCAAATCATTAAACTGAACTAAACATTTCAACTTTCTAAACATGCCAAAGTGTATGGATGTTGCATATTTTGACCTCATGCATTTCGAGGCCAAAGTACATTGGTATGCAGATATACATTTCAACTACGCAAAAATTAGGCTTCAGTTAAAACATATACAAATTCAAAAGTCTGATCAATCAAAATCTGGTCCCGCAAACTAGCATTTGTCATGAAAGTGAACTTAACTTTTTTTGACAAACATCTATGATTGCACACCCCCCTCAAATATATATATTATATATACAGTGCATCCAGAAAGTATTCACAGCGCTTCACTTTTTCCACATTTTGTTCTGTTACAGCCTTATTCCAAAATGGATTAAATTCATTTTTTTCTCTGAATTCTACACACAATACCCCATAATGACAAAGTGAAAAAAGTTTATTAGAAATTTTTGCAAATGTATTAAAAATAAAGAAATAAAATATCACATGTACATAAGTATTCACGCCGTTTGCTATGACACTCAAAATTGGGCTCAGGTGCATCCTGTTTCCACTGATCATCCTTGAGATGTTTCTAGAACTTCATTGGAGTCCACCTGTGGTAAATTCAATTGATTGGACATGATTTGGAAAGCAAGAGGAAATTCAATCCTAGATCTGGTGTTATGTAATGACGCCGACAGAATCAGTAGTATAGAGGTAATGGAACCCATTGGGACAAGCGATCATTCCGCAATCGGATTCGATATATTATGGCAAACTAAGAGGGCCCCATCTAACACAAGGATTTTACATTTTAGGCGTGCCAACTTTAAACAGATGCGATTAGAATTAAGCATGGTAGACTGGGGACATCTTCTGGAGTGTAGGACAGTGAATGAAAAGTGGGACAAGTTTAAAAGGGTTATACTTGATGCACAGTGTAAATTTATTCCTACGGTGCGAAAAAGTACGTTGAAAAAGCAGTCCCCACCGTGGATAAATAAAGATATGCGACAGAATTTGAGGGAGAAGAAAAACTGTTTAAAATATATAAAAACAACAGTACCGAGAGTAATAAGGCTGAATATTGCCGTGTGCGTGCTAAGGTCAAAAAAGAACTAAGGGTAGCCAAAAGGATCTACGAAAGGCAAATCGCAGAAAATGCTAAAAGTAACCCTAAGCGTTTCTTTCAATACTGTAGTAGGAAAAGAAAAGTCAAAGAGGAGATTAAGGGAATTAAAAACAAAGACGGGGCACTGCTCTGTAAAAATAAGGATATTGCAGATGCTCTAAATGGCTGTTTTGTAGATAGTTTTACCAGAGAAGAGGCTGCTAATAGGCCGGAAGGCATATTCATTACTCAGAAAGTCTTAGCGGATACAGAGATAGGGGAGATGGAAGTATTGGGTAAATTACAAAAATTAAAGACTAATAAAGCAGCCGGCCCGGATGGCATATACCCCAGGGTACTAAAGGAGTTAAGCGAGATCATTTATAAACCACTGGCAAGTATTTTTAGACTGTCTTTAAAGACTGGTGAAGTACCTAATGACTGGAAACAGGGTATTGTGGTACCAATATATAAGAAAGGGGACCGTACTGATCCAGGAAACTATAGGCCTATTAGTTTAACTTGCATCATATGCAAAATATTAGAATCTATTATTAAAGATAAACTAGAAGTATTTCTAGAAAATTACAACATCCTAAGGGATAGCCAGCATGGTTTTTGCAAGGGTAGGTCATGTCAGACAAATCTGCTGACATTTTTTGAGGAAGCAACCAAGTGTCTGGATGAGAGAAAGGCGTATGATATTATATACTAAAAAAAAAAAAAAAAAAAAGCATTTGATAAGGTGCCACATGACAAACTCATTATCAAAATGAGAGCAGTAGGAATTACAGGAGGCATTTTAGAGTGGGTTCGGAACTGGTTACTGGATAGAACACAAAGGGTAGTAATAGGCGGGATCTTATCCGAGGAGGGTATAGTGGGAAGTGGAGTTCCGCAGGGATCGGTGCTGGGATCACTGCTCTTTATCATCTACATAAATGACATTGATATGGACATTGAAAGTACATTAGTTAAATTTGCAGATGATACAAAACTGGGAGGCTTAGCAAATAGTCAGGAATCTACTAAAGTAATCCAAGACGATCTGAATAGAATCCAGAAATGGGCAGAAACCTGGCAAATGAAATTTAATATAACTAAATGTAAAGTTCTACATGTGGGGAATAAAAACATAGGACAGGATTATTTTATGGGAGGTAGAAAACTAGAATGTGCACACGTAGAAAAAGACCTAGGAGTCCTAGTTGATCAAAGCTTGTCAGGGACTGGTCAATGTGCGGTAGCAGTTAAAAAAGCCAACAGGATGCTGGGATACATAGCCAAGAGTATAGAGTACAAATCGAAGGAGATCATACGCACCCTATACAATGCCCTTGTTAGGCCACACTTGGAATATTGTGTGCAGTTCTGGGGACCGCATTACAAAAAAAGATATAGATGCGCTGGAAAAGGTCCAAAGACGGGCAACCAGACTGATTCCAGGCATAAAGGACAAGTGTTATGAGGAAAGGCTAGAGATGCTTGGACTATTCAAGCTTAGTAAAAGGAGACTTAGGGAGATTTGATTGAGGCTTTTAAATTTATTAAAGGAATTAACAAAGTGAATTTTAGGAAATTATTCAAGTTGAGTTCGGTTAGCAGAACGAGGGGGCATAAATGGAAACTGACAAAGGGTAAATTTCACACGGACACTAGGAAATATTTTTTCACACAGAGAGTGATCAATGCGTGGAATAGCTTGCCTGGACATGTAGTAGAGGCTGAGACACTAGGGGTATTCAAGGCTAGGCTCGATCCAGTGTTAGACACTCTAGCCTTTGGATAAACTAAGCATGTGAGCAGATTAGTGGTAGGAACGGACGAGCAGTGTTGGGCTGAATGGCCTGTTCTCGTCTCCCCCTTATGTTATGTTATGTTATGTTATGTATATAAGGTCCCACAGTTCACAATGCATGTCAGAGTAAAAACTAAGCCATGAAGTCCTAGGAACTCTCCATAGACCTCCGAGATAGAATTGTGTTGAGGCATAGATCTGGGGAAGGGTATAAAAACATTGCTAAAGCATTGAAAGCACCCAGGAGAACAGTGTGTTTACCTTTATGGTAGCACTTGGCATTCAGGCCAAAAAGTTCAATTTGTGTCTCATCAGACCGGACAATCTTTTTCCTGATGCTCTTAGAGTCCTTTAAGTGCCATTTGGCAAACTCCAGGTGGGCTGTCATATGCCTTTCACTCAGGAGTAGCTTCCGTCTAGCCACTACCATAAAGGTCTGATTGATGGAGTGCTGCAGAGATGTTTGTCCTTCTACCAGGTTCTCCCATCACTCTGAAGCTCTCTTAGAGTGTCCATTGGGTTCTTGGTCACCTTCCTGACCATGGCCCTTCTTGCCCGGTTACTGAGTTTGGCCAGACGGCCAGCTCTAAGAAGAGTTGTGGTGGTTCCAAACTTCTTTGATCTTGATAAATAATACTTATATTTAGGGCTGTCAATCGATTAAACAAATTAACTGAGTTAATCACAATGATAGGCTGTGATTAATCGCGATTAATCGCGATTAAAATACTAATATTTACTTGTATTTTGGCAGGGAGATAAAACAAATACGTGTGGTGTTAGAATAAATAAATGCATGACAAACTGGTTAAAGGAATCAGTTTGTTTTACTTTATTATTCAACATCTCACCTTTAGGCTTCAGCTTTGTTTTGAACTTTTGATTTCAGAATTTGAAAAGTAAAAAAAAAAAGTCTCAGGGAGTGCTTGGCGATAGATAGATAGATAGATAGATAGATAGATAGATAGAATTTTATTTCAAATATGCAAAACAAAACCAATACAGTCCTGTAGCCTTAACAGCCATTATAACGAAACAAAAACAATGGAGGAAAAAAAAGAAAAAACACAATGAACAAACAATGGACTAGAAGATGCAAAGTGAACAGTCCCTTTTCCCACTCTTAGTTGAATAACATCATTACTTAAACTGTGTACTTGTGTGACATGACTTCAGTCAACCAGTTCATCAAGTCTACTTTTCTCTTAACCAGTTGCTCAGGCAGACTAGCTTGTTGACATTTTCAGATGACAGAGATGACCTCTTCTTCTGCACAATATGGCCTGCCAAAGAAAACAGTCTCTCGCATGGCACTGTTGAGGCAGGTGTAGCCAAGTACCTTTGTGCAATATGGGCCAGCTTACCATAGACAACTGTGTGTGCCGACCACCACTGTAGTGGACATGCCTCTATGCTGACACTGGGCTCTACCCTATACCTGTCTAGAGTATTGTCTGACGGTGCCTCATCCTCAGACTCTGACTCTGACCCCATCAGTAGGAGGGCCATCTTCTTCTTCTTTGGTGGCTCTGGTTCCATTTCCTCTCTGGAGGGCTGTGATGCAGATTCTCCGTCCTTCAGCATCTCACTCAGCGTTCGCCACACCTCTTCCCTCTCTGCTCTGGGCAGGCACTTGAGGTCCTTGAATCTGGGATCTAGAGCTGTTGCTACCTTGAATGAATGAATGAATGAATGAATGAATGAATGAATGAAAGTTTAAGTTGCCATATGCAACAAGTACAAGTACAGGTACATTGGAATTATTGGTCCTGCTTATCTCTACATGGCTTATAAGTTCCCTATCAGTTCCTAAGTTCTTTACTAAACAATCTAATAATCAGACAATCTAACAATCTACTAAGCTAAGTCTTAACAACAGTCTGACAATATAGTAATCTAACAGTCTAACATACCTTTAGCCATGACATGTTTGTGTTCTCCTTTCGTTTGTTGAGGTCCTCTGTGAATGCAGCCTTGAAGCGCACTATATAGGCAGGGTCATCATCTGAGACCTTCATCGTACGCAGGAGGTGGCAGAGTACAGGCAGCACCACAGAGCAGGACACATATTTGTCACCACCCAGGAGCTCAGTGACATACCTACAAACACACACACACACACACACACACACAAGACCAACAGAATTAATGACTAGTGACTACACTTTTCATTCAGATTACACCCATTAAGGGGACAGGCCTAAAATTATTTCTAAAATACAATACTAAAGTGACTATTACTTGTATTCATCAGAAAATAAAATTGGAGAGGATAGGGAACCTTACCTGCATGGTTCCAGCAGTGTTTCCAAGTTTGCCAGCCTGTCATATTCAGCTGCGGTTAGCATGGCTAAGTTGTGCTTCTGCTGTGCCAGCGTTGCCTTCAGTGGGTCTTTGTTGTGTTGGACGCGCTTTATCATTTCGAAAGTCGAATTCCAGCGTGTGGGTACATCCTGGACGAGTGACTCCTCTTCTTGCCCATGAGAGGCTTGCTGGACTTTCAGCTCTGCTGTGTTTGCAGGACTGTGTTTGAAATGTCCCACTATTTTACGGCACTTGGTTAAAGCGCCGTCAAATCCGCTGTCACGGAGAGACACTGTGATTACCCTCTGTATAATGTGCGCTACACAGGGCATATGCTCGAATGGTAGGCTCCTTGCTGCCGCGATCATATTGCGAGCACTATCTGTTCCTATAGTCGTGACCTTGTCGGTTATCTCCCACTCCTCTGCAACTTCAAGAAACTGCCTTGCGCATGCTTCAGCAAAATGCCTTTCCTCTGTTTTCACCACACCTAACGTGAACGAGTGAAGTTGCCATTTGCCATCGATAAGGTGTGCTGTTACACCGAGGTAGTTTTGGTTGCTCACTGATGTCCAGTGGTCTCCAGTCAGTGCGATAAACGTAGCTTGTGCCAACTGCTCCATTTTCGTTGTTTTTTCACTGCCATACAGCTCATGGATTCTTGTGACTATAGTTCCCCTCGAAGGTTGCTTGTATGATGGGTCGCCTGAGGCCATCTGGATAATGCCTTGAAGCCCCTGATCTTCAACAATGTTGATTGGCCTGCAGTCAATAGCGATCCAGCGATCCTAGCGATTGCATTGGTTAGCTTAGTCGTTGTCGCTTTGTTGACAGACTTGCCCTGGCTGCACTCTGCTAGTGTAGCTTGACGAACACGGCTTGACCCAGCTATCTCAGTGCTAGCATCCTTGCTAACATCAGCAAAGATGTGCTTTGCCCGAAGATGGTACCTGAGACTCGTTGTACTTCGGTGGTAAGAGAGCTCAGTGCTGCAATATGTGCACACAACTTTAGTTTTATCGAAGCTTCCATTTGGAAGCTTTTTATAACGAAATTGGCCATTAAGCACTCCGGGGGCTGCCTCCTCAGTCATGTTACCGTTAGCAATTGCCACACTTTTAAGTAATTCGGCCAGGTAAACGTCCGCGCTGGAATTACGGGAGGAAGTTTGGGTCTATCTTTGCTCTGATTAGGTCTAACAGACCGAAAGCTTTGCTATTAAAGTGAAACACTGAATGGATCTAAGTGTGCGGACATTTTTTCTACCAGTTGGGTTAGGGTTAATCTGCGTTAATTATTTTTTAACGCGTTAAAGTTTCCAGATTAATCGCAGGCGTTAACGCGTTAACTTTGACAGCCCTACTTATATTACAAAATCTCTGTTTTTATATGCCAACATCTCTCATAAAGGTGCTTTGAATGATCTACAGGGTTAAGAAATTGTTAAAAGTTAGAACCTCTACAATATGTAGCATACACTTGTTACACTCATTGTTTTTTTAATAGTTTAGCTGGCACCCCATAACAACATTAGTTGTGTTGTGTAAAATTCATGGGTCCCCAAAACTTAGACTATCATGAACCAAAGCACACTCAACAAATGAGTGAATCTGCAGCTGAGCTCTCTAAAATTGCTGTTACATTTGGTATTAAATGAGGTTGACAAGTCTCAAACCCTGGTGGACAGAATTCAGAGACATGCAAAACAGCAATTTGAACCCACCCCAAATGTAAGTGATCAAATGTGGCAAATGTATCAATTTTAGAACAATGCGCAGAACATAGATATTAGTGTTGCATGCAGAAATTGATACACTGCAAGAATAATTGTAATCTCTCAGAACTGCATGACGTTTCTTCACAATTGCACAAATTACTAACCGACAGAAACAAACTGTAAACAGATCTGAGTACTTGTAATACCCAGACTGGTGTCTTAGAAGCAAAACTCTGTAGAACTGACTTCTGAGAGGGATGGCCTTTAAAAGGGCATGCACTTGAACAAAGGACTTAACAACCATTCACGTTTGCAAGAAAACAGTGGAGTTAACTTTGTCTTGTGTCAGCCGCCCCTCACCCATGTCCTCAGTCAGACACCTTCCCCAACAAAGGCAGGAAAACATTCTTTGTCCACCCACACACACACACCCCACAGCAGGAGATCACACAGACCCCCTGATCTGGTGCTGTTAGTAGAATTAGCTGCACAGTATAATAAATGTGATCAGAACTGTAGTATAGAAACCTATATTAAAAACCTTGAAAGCACTTTAGGTTTCATTCCTGATGCGTGTAACAAATTGTGTTGTCTTTTTATTCTAATAAATGGGCTTGACTGGTTGAATCTAAGCTGGTGCCCCATGATTGGAGAATACCCCCCTCTGGGGTAGATAACTCTAGGGCATTGTCATATTGAATAGCCCCCGCCACTACAATTAATATCTTAGCATTATAACATTTTTAAATTTCATTTTTTAATTATAAAAAATCTTTTTTTGGTTACTTTAGCTCTTTTTTTTTCATCTGGTCGAGTGTGGGTTGCTTTGACAAAATTTAACTGGGAAAGGACTTCTGGTGTCGCCCACAGCAAAATGGTCGCGGTGGCCTTAAAAAATGGCGCTA
Organism: Aldrovandia affinis; assembly: GCA_029706075.1. Taxonomy (NCBI): domain Eukaryota; kingdom Metazoa; phylum Chordata; class Actinopteri; order Notacanthiformes; family Halosauridae; genus Aldrovandia; species Aldrovandia affinis. The sequence continues at coordinate 1,312,770 of JAINUG010000098.1, read as the reverse complement.
GGCCCAATCAAGGAGTACATTGCAGAAAACGGGGCAATGCTGCGGTCGCTTAAGGAAGAGATTATGGCACAGGCAAAACCGTGGAGAATATGTCTGCTGAAGTTGAGGCACTGCAAACAAAAATGGACACCAACCACTGCATCATCCAGATTGAAAAATACCAAAAGAAAATTAACAACCTGGAAGATAGATTGCGGAGGAACAACGTCAGACTGGTAAACTTACTGACAGGCCTTGAAGGAGATGACCCACAGGTTTCCTGCAGAAGATGCTCCCTTTCTGGATCCCGGGCCTTGCGTCGGTCATCTCAGCGCATTTAGAGATTGACAGAGCCCATCTGATATACTCCAACAACTCCAAGTCGACCAGGCCTCGCATCATGCTCTTCAAAATGCTGCACTACACGAATTGCCAAGCCATACTTCGGGGAGCTCGCCCAACCCTTGCAAATGGCCACCATTTGAAATTCTGGCTGGTGACTGGGCTGGGTGGTTCCTCTTGTGTTTGTTGCCTGTTGTGCTTTTATAGAATTGAGAGTCACTTTATGTTGATATGCTCTAGATCAGGGGTCACCAACCCTATGCCCGCGGGCACCCGGTCGCCCGTTGGCTCTTTCTCAGTCGCCCGTGGGACTTGTTCTAAAAATAGCAAGTCGCCCTTATGGTTCGCCAAAAAAAATGCTGCGCCTTATGTAAATTCTATTGAAAGTTTCACATACGCGATTTTTAGGTGCTAATCTAAAAAAAAAATATATAGATATCAAAACAATATGCATCTGTATAGTTCGAGGTCATAGTTCACCAGTCACCTGCGCATGACAATTAACCCCGCTTTTGCTAGATAATACATCAATGATTATACCGCGCTAAAAAACATGGCTGAGAAGAGAAAAAAAAACGTATGTTTTTAACAAAGACTGGGAAGAGGAGTTCTTTTTTTACATCAATACGAGATAAGTGTGTGTGCCTTATTTGTGGAGCTACGGTGGCGATTTCAAAGCGGCACAATGTGGAGAGACACTATGAAACCACTCACGGCAGCTTAAACACAAACTTTCCCCCCAAGACTGCGCTTCGGGCGGAGAAAGGAGTGGACATCTACAACGCGATAAAAACTTTCTTCGTGGAGAAAAAAGTGCCGCTGGAGAAGCTCGTGTCGGTAACTACCGATGGTGCACCGGGAATGGTAGGATGCCGTGTGGGCTTCATTGCGCATTGCAAGAATGACCCAGACTTTCCACCTTTCCTACACTACCACTGTATCATCCACCAGCAGGCGATATGCGCGAAAGTGACCGGGTTTGACCATGTAATGACCCCCGTTATAAAAATTATCAATAGCATTCGCGCTAAAGCCAAACAACACCGGACATTTAAGGTGCTTTTGGAGGAGCTTTCCGCAGAATATGGAGACCTGTTGCTGCATACAGAAATCCGATGGCTCAGCAGAGGGCGGATTTTGAAACGTTTCTGTTACGTCTCCGTCCCGTCCTGTCCACCTCCCTTGTGTTTCCTGCCAGTTCTTTCCTTGCGTGCCATGTCTTGTTTTTGCGTTCACCCTGTGTTATGTGTTTTGCGGGGCGCGGCTTCGCCGCTTCCGCATTCTGTCTTGTGTTCCCTCGTTATGTTTTCAGCCTGTCACAATCCATTCCCTTGCACATTCTGCACGCTGTTCCAATTTAGTTATTTCACCCTGCCTATTTATGTTGAGCACGCACTCACTTCAGTGCCGATCCGTCCCTTGTAACTCTCGTATGGCTCTCGTTTGTTTCCCCAGTTTACCAGTCTTGCCTGTTCGTTTTCTATCCGTAATACTTTGGTTTGTTCGTTTGTTTGTTAGTCTTTTTACCAGTTTTATAGCTGTCCTGTTTATTTCTGTTTTGCCTACGTTTTGACTGTGTTTTCCAGTCGCCTTTTGTTTATAATCTTATTAAACGCCTCCTGTGTGGAGCGCAAATCCTACCCTCGTTCCGAGTCTGCATTTGGGTCCAGGTCTGCATAACTCAACACAACAGAACGGATCGGCCAGTATGGACCCAGCAGACTCGACTGAGCTCCAATATCAACTTGCCTGCCAAGAGACTCGCATAAACCAGCAGGAGCAACGCATAAGGGGGACGAGGGAGGCACTGAGGGATCTGAACTGCCATATCTCCCAGTTGGGGGAACAAGTGTCCCAACTCCGTGCCAGCTTCCCTCTTCCTGCGCAGACTGCTTCTCCCAACCCCCCTGCGCCAACTCTACCTGCCAGCCTGCCGGTTGGGCAATCCAGGGAACCCCGCATTCCCCACCGGACCGCTACTATGGCAATTTGGGGAACTGCAAGGGGTTCCTGATGCAGTGCGACCTCGTTTTTCGCCTACAACCCTCCTCCTACGGCTCAGATCAGGCGAAGATCGCCTTTATCATGGGCTGCCTTGGGGGGAGGGCGCTGGATTGGGCCACTGCCATCTGGGACAGCCAGCTCCCAGCCAGTTCCCAGTACTCCGTGTTCGTGGCAGAGATGAGGAAGGTCTTCGATCACCCGGTGGGTGGAAGAGATTCCTCCCAACGCCTGTTCCATCTCCGCCAGGGGACCGCAGCGTGGCGGAGTACGCGGTGGAGTTCAGGACCCTGGCGGCGGAATCCGGATGGAACGACGCGTCGCTTCAAGGGGCCTTCCGTAATGGGTTAGGAGAGATGGTGAAGGATGAGCTGGCTACGAGGGACTACCCTGACTCCTCGACGCCTGGTTTCCCTCGCCATCAGAGTCGACAACCGCTTGCGGAGCGTCGGAGGGAGAAGACCAGTCGCCTCACCTCGACAAGCTCTTTTCCTCCTCCACATCCTGAACCCTCTTTCCGGACCACCAAGCAACAATCCGTCCCAGGGCTAGTAGCTGAAGAGGCCGTGCAGCTGGGCTTACTGGTGAGCCACACCGCGTCTTCGCAGCTGCCCAGCCTCGTTTCCAGTTGAGGGCCACGCTCATCTGGAACAGTCAACCCCTGCCGTTGTGCGCCCTGGTGGACTCCGGGGCGGATGGAAATTTTATTGATGCCCAGCTGGTGCAACAGACTGGCATCGCCACCCGTTCCCTTGCTGTCCCTCTCAGGCCCACGGACTGGATGGGCACCTCCTGGCCCAGGTCACGCACTCTACCGTACCCCTGCAGCTCATTCTTTCCGGCAACCACCGGGAGACCATCCAACTCCTGGTCATCTCTTCACCCCAGTCCCCTCTGGTCCTCGGTCAACCCTGGCTCAGACTCCATAACCCTCACCTGGACTGGGTCACTAGCAAGGTCCAGAGCTGGAGCCCCTACTGCCACGCCACTTGTCTCCAGTCTGCTCGAGCACCCGCGGAGGGCGCTTCACCTCCTGCCAGGTTGACTCCTCCGGACCTGTCCTCGGTTCCCCCATGTACCACGACCTAGCGGAGGTGTTCAGCAAGAGCCGAGCATCTTCATTGCCACCTCATAGGCCCTATGACTGCGGCATCGACCTGCTTCCCGGGGCTCCCCTGCCTTCCAGTCGTCTCTTCAATCTCTCGCGGCCGGAGAGAGCAGCTATGGAGACCTACATCCACGACTCGCTTGCTGCAGGCATCATCCGACCCTCCTCATCCCCAGTCGGTGCAGGATTCTTCTTCGTCGCCAAGAAGGACAAATCACTCCGTCCCTGCATCGACTACCGCAGCCTCAACTCCATCACCATCAAAAACAAATACCCTCTGCCCCTCATCAACTCTGTTTTCGAACCTCTACAGGAGGCCACCATATTTTCCAAACTGGATCTCCGGAATGCCTACCACCTTGTTCGGATCCGAGAGGGGGACGAGTGGAAGACGGCATTCAACACCCCCCTGGGCCATTTCGAGTACCTGGTGATGCCGTTCGGGCTTACCAACGCCTCTGCTGTGTTCCAGGCGTTGGTTAACGATGTTCTCCGGGACTTCCTCAACCGCTCCGTATTCGTCTACCTTGACGACATTTAAATTTTCTCCCGCAACCTGCAGGAACACACGACCCATGTCCGGCAGGTCTTGGAGAGGCTGTGGGAGAACTAATTGTTCGTCAAGGCGGAGAAGTGTGAGTTCCACGTCTCTTCGGTTAGCTTCCTGGGATACATTGTGGAGTGTGGGCAGGTGAAAACAGACCCGGCTAAGATCCAGGCGGTGGTGGAGTGGCCTCAGCCGTCGTCACTAAAGGAGTTGCAACGGTTCTTAGGATTCGCCAACTTCTATCGACGGTTCATTCGGGACTACAGTAGGGTAGCCGAACCCCACACAGACTCACCTCCTCATCCATCCCTTTCTCCTGGACCCCTGAAGCAGAAGCCGCCTTCACCAACCTCAAAACCGCTTCACATCTGCTCCTGTCCTGGTCCATCCTGACGTCTCCCGTCAATTCGTTGTGGAGGTAGATGCCTCGGACTCCGGGTAGGGGCCATCTTATCCCAACGCTCGGGTAAGGACCAAAAACTCCATCCCTGCGCCTTCTACTCCCGGCTGTCCCCCCGCCGAGCGCAACTATGATGTTGGGAACCGGGAGTTGCTGGCGGTCAAGCTCGCCCTGGAGGAGTGGCGACATCTGTTGGAAGGAACTGAACAACCCTTCATCGTCTGGACGGACCACAAAAATCTGGCCTATATCCAGTCTGCCAAGAGACTAAATTCTCGCCAGGCCCAGTGGGCACTGTTTTTGGCCGATTCAATTTTACCATCACACACAGACCCGGATCCCGCAACCTGAAGCCCGATGCCCTCTCCCGCCTATTCTCCTCCGGGAGCCAGACAGGCGAGCCCTGACACCATCCTGTCCCCCTCCTGTGTGGTTGCTGCGGTGACCTGGGAGATTGAGAGTCAGATCAGGGATGCCCAGGCCACTCAACCTGACCCCAGACCCAACCCCAGTTCTTACCTGTTTGTCCCTGATTCCGTCCGTTCCCAGGTCCTGCAGTGGACGCACTCCTCCCGTCTGGCCTGCCACCCCGGGTTCCAGCGCACCTTGTCGCTGCTCAAACGCAGCTTTTGGTGGCCGTCCATGGCCGCGGACGCCCGGGCGTTCGTACTGGCCTGCACCATCTGCACCAGGAGCAAGGCATCCCACCAGCCCGCCAGCGGTCTCCTCCGTCCCCTGCCTATCCCAGGTCGTCCTTGGAGTCACATTGGAGTGGACTTCGTCTGTGGACTCCCCCCCTCGGAAGGTAACGATACCATCCTAACAATTGTCGACCGTTTCTCCAAGGCGGTCCATTTTGTTCCCCTTCCCAAGCTTCCCTCAGCCTCGGAGACCGCAGAGCTCCTGGTCCAGCACGTGGTCCGTCTCCATGGGATCCCCGTCGACGTGGTGTCGGACCGTGGCCCTCAATTTTCCTCCCATGTCTGGAAATCGTTTTGCCAGGCCCTGGGGGCCTCCGTCAGCCTGTCCTCCGGCTACCATCCCCAGACGAATGGCCAGACTGAGAGGGCCAACCAAGACCTGGGGACTGCACTACGGTGCATCACGGACCGAACCCCTCCTCCTGGAGCAAACTGCTACCCTGGGTGGAGTATTCGCACAATGCCTTAACCTGTTCTGCCACCGGTCTCTCCCCTTTGAATGCTCCCTAGGGGTATCAGCCCCCTGTTCCCGGCCCAGGAGGAGGAGATCTCCGTCCCGTTGGTGCAAGCCCACATCCGGTGCTGCAAACGGATTTGGGAGGACACCCTGCTCTGCTCTCCGCCACCCACCGCTCGCACTCAGCGCCTGGCGGACCGCCACCGCACCACAGCCCCCCAATACACTCCGGGTCAGCAAGTCTGGCTCTCCACCACGGACATTCCCCTCCAATCCACATCTAAGAAACTCCAGCCACGCTACATCGGTCCCTACCTGATAGAAACCATCATCAACCCCTCTGCCATCAGACTCAAACTCCTCCAGCCCTCAAGATTCACCCCGTTTTCCATGTTTCCAAGGTCAAGCCCGTCACGTCCAGTCCTCTGTGCCCTCCGACCATTCCCCCTCCACCCCCCCGGATCATCGACAACGCCCCAGCCTACACTGTCCGGCGCATCCTGGACATTCGTCGCAGGGGTCGGGGCTACCAGTATTTGGTGGACTGGGAGGGTTATGGCCCCGAGGAGAGGAGCTGGTTGTCCCGCCAGCTCATCCTCGACCCTTCCCTCATTCGGGACTTCCACCGGACCCACCCTCAGAAGAATAGGCCTGGTGGGTCGCCAGGAGGCTCCGTTGAGGGGGTACTGTTACGTCTCCGTCCCGTCCTGTCCACCTCCCTTGTGTTTCCTGCCAGTTCTTTCCTTTGCGTGCCATGTCTTGTTTTTGCGTTCACCCTGTGTTATGTGTTTTATGGGTGGGCCGCCGCTCCGCATTCTGTCTTGTGTTCCCTCGTTATGTTTTCAGCCTGTCACAATCCATTCCCTTGCACATTCTGCACGCTGTTCCAATTTAGTTATTTCACCCTGCCTATTTATGTTGAGCACGCACTCACTTCAGTGCCGATCCGTCCCTTGTAACTCTCGTATGGCTCTCGTTTGTTTCCCCAGTTTACCAGTCTTGCCTGTTCGTTTTCTATCCGTAATACTTTGGTTTGTTCGTTTGTTTGTTAGTCTTTTTACCAGTTTTATAGCTGTCCTGTTTATTTCTGTTTTGCCTACGTTTTGACTGTGTTTTCCAGTCGCCTTTTGTTTATAATCTTATTAAACGCCTCCTGTGTGGAGCGCAAATCCTACCCTCGTTCCGAGTCTGCATTTGGGTCCAGGTCTGCATAACTCAACACAACAGTTTCTTGGCACTTTTGGGTGAAATAAAGGAGTTTATGCAGAGCAGAGAAGAGGACACCTCCCTCTTGGACAACACTGAGTGGTTGCTTGACCAATTTGAACTGTGAGCTGCAAGGCACAGGTAAGACTGAAACACATATATGATAAGTACTGTAAAAGCTTTTAAAGCTAAAATGAACATTTTCTCTGCGCATTTGCAAAGAAAAAGTGTTGTGCACTTCCCCTCTGTGCAAAAAGTTCTTAGTGACAATGTTTCTGCATCTGTGGCTTTTGATAAAGCTGTAGAAAAATACTGCCAAGTGATTAACAGACTGATGAAAGAGTTTGAGAACAGATTTTGTGATTTTGAGCAAATTGAGCCATGTGTGTCATTCATTTCAAATCCCTTTATGTCAGTGGACATTACAGGCACAGCTGAGAACCTAAGTACAACCTTCACCTTGGATGCAGGGCAGGTGGAAATGGAAATAATAACTTTGCAAAATGACCTGTACCTTAAAGCATATCTGAGTAACCCAAACTTTTGGAACCTAGTGGACATGGAAAAGTACAAATCTATCTGCACAGCAGCTATGAAGGTTGCTTGTCTCTTCGGATCCACTTATCTCTGTGAATCAGCCTTTTCCAATATGAACTTTATAAAAAATAAACACCGAACACGCCTAACTGATTCACATCTGCAGGAGTCACTGAGAGTGGCAGTGTCAAACTATACACCAGAATACAGCAAACTAGTGGACAAAATGGAATGCCAGGTTTCTCACTAACTGACAGACAAGACTGAACAGTGTTTTAGTAAAACACCATGTTACCTGGTCAATTGATCATTGTTTATTGATTAAATCAGATTTAAAGTTGGAGTTGACACAATCTCATGTATTGGGAAAATTTGAGTTCTGTTTTTTGTTGAATGAAATTGTGACATGTTCATTTGCACAAAATAAATGTCACTTTGACAATGAAACATAAATACATTCATTTACAAATACTTGTCAAAAAGTTATGAATATAGTTTTTTGTGTGAATATTGTACGCTTTTTTGATTTTTTGATTTGTTTATACATATGTTTTGAGCTGGTAGCCCTCAAGCCATTTGGGAATCTTAAGGTAGCCCTCAGCTTTAAAAAGGTTGGTGACCCCTGCTCTAGATCCTATTCTTCTCCTCTTAGGTGATGTTTCTAAATCTCCATTTACTGAGAAAGAATGCAAGCTTTGGTTGGCAGGGATGACAGCTGCAAAAATAATTATTGGTCGGCATTGGCTCCCGCCTCATTTTTGGATATTATATACCTAGAGATGTCCTTGGCTAGAGTTAACGGTGATAAGTTACTACTATGCAGAAGTGGAAGGATTCTGTAACCACAATTAAGGACCTCCTTTTGTACTAATGTAATACTATCAATGTAATTTGATGTAGTATCCCTTGTACAGGAGGGATGGGTTTGGGGTTTTATAAGGGGATTTCTGGACAAGTATGTCATGTATCTGTAAATATACAATCAGTCTCTCAATAAAAACGGAATTACAAAAAAATTAAAAATCAACTTAAAAAACTGCAGTGATTAAGTTAAATTTGTAGACATGTGGGCCACAAAAACACTGCATTTTGCTAACACAATAACACAACTGACAAAACCACGCTTCTATTGGAGCTTCCATCGCATTCCTTTGAAAAGAGGTCTCCCTAAAAGTACATTTTACAGACTTAGAAGGGTGTGTGGTTCTACTGAGGATTTTTTGGGAGAAGGCAGCAGTTATCAAATCCAGGTTCACAGAAAGAGGATATCCACTTTCTTGGGTGGAAAAGGTGTTTGATTCAGCGCTCAAAAAATCACACTCTGAATTGTTGAAAAAAGTACAAAAGCACATGTTCTCTGATTAACCTTGTTTTTTGTATTGCCAGCTTGATAGGTGTCATTTATAAATGTGGTTGATTGTATATAGTTTGTGTATAGTTGACGTTTTGCCTTTACATAGCTATGAATTATGTCATTGATACAAAAGATGTGTTTTAATTGTTTCCTCTGATTGGTCATATGATATACAGTATATATTCTTCATGTAGGACAAAGGTCATTTTCATGACAGACAAAGGCCTGTGACACTCAAATTTCACATAGTGTGTGAGAGTCCCTTCAACTATATCCCATGTATCATATTGCAACTCCTTTGTCCTGGGCTAACTAAAATGCAACCATTACTGTACTGTTTCTCCTACTTCAGGTCCAAAATAAAAGCCATATCATATTTTCTCCGTCCATGTTCCACTTGACATGTTTCCTTGCCCACGATAGGGATATAATTTATCTTGTCTCTGCACAGCAACGGGTAGATACAATGTGCGTTATGTTTTCTCTCAGAAGACGGGGCCACTAGACAGCAAAGGAGAGGAGAGGTGTGGATTCTGGTTATAAATAAAGGGATTAGCTAGCTCTCTATAACTCTGACCCTAGACAGCACCATCAAAGGTAAAGATTGATCTGGTGGCTGGCTGGCTCTTTTGCCCTCTTTCTCTCTCTCTCTCTCTCTCTCTCTCTCTCTCTCTGAGCAAGAAAAGGATCCATTAAAAAGGGGCATTGATTGCCATGCCTGGTTCAGGAGACACACCATTGCACCAGGGAATGAAATGCATACCCTTTTGATATCTCTTCCACATCCATTAAAGCCTTGGAATTTGAGATGGCTATTGATCACTGGGAACTCCTATGGCTGAGATCTGCAGGAGAAAAAATTCCCTTAAGTGTTCCCCGAGTTGAAAAGATGGAGTCACGTTACCGGCAATGGAAGGATTCTCAGAGGTTTTGGACATTTCGATTTCAATGTTTTTCGGTCTTCGTTTCATGCTGTATCTACAAATTGAGCTAGTTTCGAATTGACTTGGACTCTTTCATTTTGCACACCACCAAAACCCAATGACATGGCATGAAAATGGACAGTAAAGCATACTAGCACATTGTATTGTAACCATAAACAAAGTAACAGGGTAATGACCATATTGAACATGTTGTGCTGCCAGCTAATTAATTCTTTCATTTTAGTGCCTTGGGGTTACAACCAGAACAATATGCAAATGTATTGCTACATGGCTAGTTAGTTCAATAAAATGTAAAGTAAAAAAACAACAACATTCCTTTTTCCTACCAGCATTAATTTATTATTGAATTTGAGCTGCTATTTGTATTTTCTTTCCTCTGGCAGCTTTTCTTCCTGCTTTTACTTTTTACTAGTGGCTTGGTAACACCCTTATATGTGTCTAACCCTAACCCTAACCCTAACCCTAACCCTAACCCTAAGTGGCTGTTAAAATTGACTAAATTACTTGACACAAACAACCTTTAACCACATTCAGTGGCTGGGTGGGTGTTCATTTCAAACACTGTGCAAAGCTTTTAAAATTCACCAGCACTAATCCTTTCAATGAGACAGAGCAAGTAAACAATATTTCACAATGAACAGCTTTTACATAAAGGTTTTTTTTCCATGAGATATTGCATTTCTGAGAAACATAATCCAATGATTGTCATGGTAACCCCACATCACATTACCCTATGATCTGAACCAAACCAGACTAATAGGTTAACTCATTGGTGAAACGAATTTACCAATTAAAGCTGAAGTATACTGCAGTCAAAATATTAAACATAGGCTCCGTGAAGTATACTTCTCTCAAGGGTGGAATGACCATATTCGTTCATCTAGGAGCAGGGGAGAAGGATCAAAGGTACCATCACAACAGGTGCTTGAATAAGAAGAAGAATAAAAAGATAAATCAGAAGCTCATTAGAACACTAACCCAATTTCCTCAGCACTGATGTAATCTACCACCTATCAACAATCAGTGTGACATCCAGGCTGAGAGTGATACAAAAATAGCACCTCATTAACTTGGACCTACTCCGAGACGCAAACGCTCAGAAGACACCAATTAGAGGAAGGCACCAGCCCAATTGTCTGAGAAGCCTCCGAGTATCTCGATCGTCAGTGCACCGTGGGTAAGAAAAAAGAACCAGCCCAGACGCAAGGACAGCGATCGCTTTGTCCACGCCGTCCCTTTTTATGTGTACATGAGTGACGTCCGTTTTTTTTCCCTTTTCTCTAAGGGGAGGAAAAATCAATAGCTCCCTCCACAAAGAGCCGATGACAAAATAATGTAGGCGTGCTGCATCTGAGAACGCAAGCGCCATGCTTAATTCAAGACGCATATAGTTTAAAGTGATTTTGACTGCACCGCATCCTAAAAACTGAAATTGTTTCAGTTGCAAACTGTTTCATTACTGAGAATTATAATCTCATTATGGTTATAGGAATAAATCCATCGCGCTCCCAGCTGCATAGGCATCCGAATGAAACATGAATATAATTAAAACAAAATGTGTGGATATATTATGTCCTCCGGTGCCCCAAGGCAAAGATTTATCTGCAAGATTGGCTATACCTAGTTAATTAGCCTATCCTACCCCAGAGTGAAATATGCTGACACTCACTATATTTAACTTTTGCGCCCCTCAAAATTGACAGAAGTAGTATTTGGCGTGAGTGTTTTTTTAGTGTGAAAAATTATTTTCAGACTAATTCTTGTGGAATTCATTAGTCCTGTCTGTTTTATGGGTGGTCATATTCTGCTCTGATGAATTTGGGGGTTGGGTCTGCTGTGTAAAGTGTTGACCTATGCACCCCTGACCTGACAATTTCCTGAATCCCATCTTGGAGCTCCTTCCCTAGGAAACGGGTTGTGCAGTGTGACGAACGCTTGCCCACAAACATCACACAGAAGGGATGGAGGTGTGAGTGCTTCACACAAAGACACATTATTCCAATCTGTACTGGGCCTGTATATCATATTGTCCTGTTGCGTCTGCACTGATATTAGTACATCGTTGCCGATGCATTCTCTCTGCCTCCTGCTGTGGTCCTCCTAGATTAAAGTGACTGAGACTGCAGAGGCTTACAGACAGGCTGATGCAGATATGATGAACCTCCTTTTTTCTCTGGTCTAGCATGTTTTCAGGTTCACTGTAGACCATTCGTGCCTTCATAACAACCTGCGGGTAGCATAGCCCTCCAGGACCTGGTTCTGTGTGGCTCAGTAGGTAGAGCATGGTGCTGACATTGCTTATTTTGTGGGTTCGATTCCCATTGGGATCACATATACTGAAAAATGAATGCATTCACTACTGTAAGTCGCTTTGGATAAAAGCATCTGCTAAATGACATATATTGTATTATATTATTATAGGGCCAGTGCAGTGCGGCTGTGCAGTGTCTCTCAGTATGACATACCCATCTTTGACCCTATCAATGGTTTGAGCATCCCCAACACTACCACATAGTCATAAAATCAATAACTGCAACTGGTTGAACAGGGTGAAAAGGAGGGGGTCAGGTTGTAGGGAAAGGGTGTCAGTACCCATACATATCTGCTCTTGCTGGAACATTACATTACATTAAACCATCTATTTTCTTTTTTGTTTTCTGACAAACAAGGCAATGAGCATATCTGAAACTGAATGCCTTGAGCATGAGAGCACATGACTAAAGCATTGAGTAAAATCGCTCACACCAGCCCCCCACCCCGTGAGTACATAGTTTTGATGCAGATGGCGGAAGAGGCCATCCACTCGGCCCTTTCGAGAAATGAACCTCCGAAACCTCTCACAGGCGTCGATCCCGGCGAGCTCCATAACTCCTTAACCCAAGGCGCTTGTCTCCGCGGTGACGGATCACGGCTCCCCACAGCTTGACAATCAGTTGATCGCATTCGCAGAGAGCCGACCCCGACCCTGACAGTACAGATACTGCGGGTCCTAATAAAGCGGACGTCCCCAGACTCCTGGAGCCCCACTCCCCCATGATGCTGCATGTGCCCAGGCTGGGTGAAGAGCTGTCAGGGGGAGAGACGGGAAAAAAAACCTTGGTATGACTCATCCTCTCTGATGCACGGCCAAGACAGCCGGGCTATTTGTGGATGCCATGCCATTATTCCAAAAAGCGATCATTTAATATCCATTCAGTATTGAACATTATAGGGTGCTGCTTTACATTGGTTTCCAATTAAATTAGCTCAATGTGCCACTTACTGCCGGAGAGTGGAGGATGCTGTTCTGAGCAGCTCCATTCCTCCGCAGCTCGTATGTAGGTAATGAAGCTTTCGACTTAATTTATTCCTCATTTTATGGTGGCTCATCACTGCAATTACAAGAAAGGGTTTGCTGTTGAAATATGAAACAAATGTAATGTACGGTATCATATGCATATTCAGATACATCAGATGTCAAAATACATATTATGTAATAAATATGCATCAGTTATTGAGACTGTTAGATATATATTTGTTGCATATTTTGCAGAATGCAATTGCCTACATAAATGTAATATACACCATTTTCATTTAAGGCAAATATTATAATTTTGCAAAAGCATACTCCTTCGTTTCTATATTGTGGTTTCGTCATATAGGCTATGACAAAACACCTCAAAGTAAGGAATGTTTCCTTTTCTTGCAGAAGAATAATTCCTCATTCTGGTAGTGATGCTGGAGGATGAAAGTAGTAGATAAGCTCCACAATCTAAAACAACCTATAATTTACTCCCTGCATCTTGTATTTGATCTGTCAGGTAGCTGGGGGCCACACAGGTCTGAATTTCAATGCTGCAAATTCACAGCTCAGTGAAAAGAAGCAGCGATGATTAAAGCAAGTCTTATTTCAAGACACCTTATTATTTAATGTGTTCTACAAAACATATATTATTATGGGTATTTTCTGGAGTGATCACCACAGCATTCTTTTTTTATTTTAGTAGCCTTATCTATTGGCTCCTATTTTTCTTCAGTAATTTTCCTGTGGTGTTTTTGACAGATTTTTCCTTGTAAAGTTATACATAACCCCATGTGTTATACCTGAATTGAAAGATAGAAAAATAGATGAATAAGCTTAAAATAGACACCCATGTTTATGGTAGGTACAGAAACTCATACTCATGCCATAGGTGCTCAGACTAAATGCCATGTCAATAGGAGTTACCTCTGCTTTGTATGGTAAGATTGTGTATAGATGACAGATAATGTATTGGATAGGAGGGTCTTACATAAGTACAAAGGAAAAAAAGACTGAATCATGAATGTAAAATATAAAGAACTGAAAAAAATCTGAAACAAATGCCATCAAATCAATAAGAGATATGGGAGGATAACCATTTGCATTTAGTCAATCTGGTTTGCATTGGCAGACTCTAATTTAATTCAATATTATTTTTTACTGATGCTCGTTGGAGATATATTAGTATATAAAAAATGCCATACCTATGCACACACTCAGACCATTGCAAATTAACGATTAAATAAATACCCTGCATAAGGTGCATTTTAAATCTAGTCTGGAATTGTAAGATTAGATTTACATATCATGAATCACTTCAATATTCCTACATGCATTCATGGGTAGATTGTTGTAAATCTTAATTATAAAGCATGGTCCATGACTTGAACATCATAGTAAATATGAAAACACACTGAACAGCATACTTCACAGGATTCAACCCTTAGAAAATATCTGCAGACAGAGAATTCTTTTTTCAGAACCTTTCATCTAATCTAATTTTGTCATTTCTCTGGTGTATCATTTCATCAAATCTATTTTCCACAACTATTTTGCAGAAGGCTCCATCAAGTGCAAACCTCTCTCTGACCTCTCATTCTGTACTGCTAGGCAGATTTACCTCAGAGAGATGCAAGATTGCATAATTATGGGTTGGCTGATCTGAATTATGTTGAATTGGGGTCGAGATTAAAGTCTATCATACCTGAATCCCTCACTGTGTCACAGGAAAAGAGGAGCGTTACTCCTGGGTTTTGAAATAGTGGAGAAAAATAGCAGAATATAAGTATGGTATTTCATCCATGTCCATCGTCCTGGTCTTCGGCTCATCACCAATATCGATTGACATACAGTATTTTTTTTCCAATAGAGTATGTTCTATAATATAATATATGTTCTCAACTTTTGAATCTAATAGAGAAGTCGTCCGATGTGAAACACTACAACCCACCCACTACTGTACTTCCCTCGCCACCTGCAGCAACTTGTGCACTGAGTGCGTTTGTGTAATTAAAGTTGTAGTCATTTTTCTGATGAGCAGTGTTTCTTGCTTCCAATCAGTGGTACCCAGACTCCCCACCCCCACCCCCATACCCCCATACCCCGTCCACATAGGGTGACTTGGAATACCATACTGGTAATACATTGCTTCACATGGTGCTTTTAGGAAGATGGGAGGCCAGCATTTCCCAGAAACTACTCCTGCCACACTTAATCTTGACTTTTGGAGATGTGGGGGGGAGGATCTGAACTAATCCTAACCTTGGGGTAGTTTTAACACAGATCCAATTAGTTTACTGGATTCCCTCATCCCACTCCACTCGATCACGTCCTGAACTATCAAAGGATGGAAATGGAGAAACCGCGTAGGGCGTCCTTGTTACAGCAGTTGTGTCATGTCCCTTACCGTTGCGGGCGACGACGAAATCAGTTGAGTTGTCATATCTGTCAATTAACACTGATAGGGTCCGATACTACAGTGCCTGGAGGTGCAGCAGCTGCAGCTCTAGCTGATATGGAAGGTAATAAAGAGCTATTCCATGGACTTGATTCTGATTGGCTTAGATGGACTATGTGACTCCCCGAGCAAATCCAATGGACTGAACGCACACTGAAAAAGTAATTTTCAGTGATATGCTCACAGTACTCTTCCCACTAAAGAATATTGTTGGACTTTAGCATTTAGTAGTTGGATGTTGGGGCACTGCTCTACTCAGACCTTGTTGATATGCATGATTCACTTCTGTCACTCTTGGGTTGCATCATACCTCCTTGCCCCTTGAATCAGTTTAAAACATGCACCACACCACTGTGAAAACCTCATAGAGAATAGGGAAAAGAGAGAATTTCACATGCCTCAGGCAAAAAGGAAGGTGACTCACTGCTTTCTGTATTTGCCCTATTTTTCTTCCTTCTTTTTTGTGCCCCTGGTAAGCTTGCTTTGTTGAACTCTGACAATTCTGAAGATTTCTGACTGTGTGCATACCACATCAGCTCATTCACCTACAGTTATAGCCATCATGCAACCTTGAGATTTCATACATTTTCATTTTTTAACATGATTTATTCCCCATTTGTCTTTTATCACACATTTGTGGAATGCCAAATCATAATTGTAGGCCTGCTCCATCACTGCAAAGTCCTATGCTAATTTGAGAGGGGGCAACACCAGCACATGCAGTCCTTCAATACACATGCAACCAGTCATCTGCTTCTTTTCAATTAACAGTAAACTAGCTAAACTAGCTAAGCTGATTCTGGCTTCCACAAACAGTGAAATGAGTTTCCTTTGTAAGCAAGTAGCCCTTACAGCATGCTTTTTACCCCTTGAGAGCTTACTTTTCTTTTTTGTGAACATGTGTTTAGAGTGGCTGTCACAAGTTCCGGGGCAGCACGACACAACCAGGCAGGAGGAGAGTGAAATACTCAACACAAGGGCCTCCCGTGTGGTCCAGTGGTTACAACGTCCGACGCTGGCCACGGAGACCGGGGTTCAATTCCCCATCTTGCCAGAGTCGGCTCTGGCCGGGAATGCCACTAGGGGCGGCGATTGGCTGTCTGCCCCAGGGAGGGGGAAGGGAAGCCAACATAACGGTCACTGCACATAAGAGTGGCCCTGTAGTACCGGGTTACAGTCGACGGCTTGGCGAGTGCCATCTCGGAGGAGGCGTTACTTCGCCTTCGTCACTACCGGTTGCAGGACTATGGCAGCAAACTCACATTACTAGGGGGGGATTGACATAAAATAGCGGGTCTAATTGGCTAAGAAGAAAAATTAAAAAATAAAAAAATAGTCAACACAAGAACACGGTCCAATATAGCAGCCACAGCCTTTTATTACAATGTGTTTGAGTAAACACAAAACTCCCCGTGCTGGAGGAAGTCCTTGGGCCTTATCGGGCTGAAGGGGTCGAGAACCTTGGTGCCAGGGCCTGGTGTCAACACAAAGAGACAGGGTTAGGGGAGCACAGAACATGCAGCAGCAGTGTTCCCAGGCGAGCTCCTCTTCTGTGGCACCAATGCTGGGTTTAATGAGGAAACATGGCTCAGCTGTGCTGATAGGGAATTGGAGGCAGGTGTGTCAGTCCTGGGAAAGGTCCAGCTTAGCGGTAGCTAGGGACATCCGCTGATGTATAGACTACCAAGGCATCACTTTCGACCCACTTTTTTAAGAGGTTGATGTGGTACACTTGGTCCTTCTTCCATCAGTTGGGTTGTTGGATCCTATGCATGATAGGCCCTAACTTCTTCAGAACTTCATAGGGTCCCTGCCATTGAGCGAGTTTAGTTTCTGTGGTTGGGAGCAAGAGGAGGACACAGTCACCTGGATGGAGCTCATGTGGTTTGGCCAGCCGGTTATGTGTTCTTTTTTGGGTCTACTGTGCTCCATTTGCTCCTGAAAAATGGGCAGCACCTTAGCAATTTGGGAGTGCATTCCCACCACTTCATCCACAAGTGTACGTAGCCGAGATGGTTACTCCTCCCAGGCCTCTCTGGTGATGTCCAGTAGGCCCTGGGGGTGGTGGGCATAAAGGAGTTACGTAAGGGGGAGAACCCTATGGAGGACTGAGGTACTTCATGCATCACAAACAAAACGTACGGTAATAACTGGTCCCAATCCTTACCTTCCTGGTCCATTATCCGTTGATGCATCCTCTTCAGTCTGGCTGAATTGTTCAATTAACCCATTTGTTTGGGGATGATAACCAGAGGTGCGCAGCTGGTGGATCTTCTTCAGCATCACCCAGGACATAAAAGGGGGTCCCCTGATCCATATCCCCAGTGATGCAGGTCAGTGGCAGGGGTTTGTTTCGGGTGCAGGGCCCCTGGGAGCACAACCTTTGGCTTTATTAGAGTCCAGGAAGGCCTGCCATTCGTAGCCCCCAGCACAGACAGGGTAACGGTGAGGTGGTCATGCTAAGGAAACCTCCCGCAGATTAGATGCATGGCAGTCCCTCGACTATATGGCCCCACGGTGTAATGGTATCCTTGGGTCAGTTAGCATCGGTTCATCAGTGATCCGACAGGTCCCTAAAGTGTTCCCCCTTTTACACCAGAGTGGTTCTTGACTCTCCACACATGGCGGTTGATTGCATGGGCTGTAGGCCAGCTCAGTAGGAAAGTCAGGTCGGTTGGTATAGGAGGGGGGTTCTGACTGGCATCTAGTTGTCAGCCAGCATTCCGTCTGGCCACTCTTGAGGAGGTCTCCAGGCACCCTACCAGCTCCCATCATAGGGTAGGGTCCTCTGAGCCTGACTGCCTCAATGATCCCATCTGGCTCTGAGCCTACCGGGCAGAGCCAGGTGTGTCCCAGCCTTTGAAGTTCATAGAGCTGGGCTGATACTCCCAGAGTGACCGGGTTGATACTCCCAGGTGTGGAACCGCTGGGCACCAGCATAGGGGCTGAGGCCCACCTGCCCTAGGATCTCAGGGAATGAGTCAGGGGAAGATCTGTTTTTTAAGCCTTGGAATTGTTGAGGGCATGTGTCCTGGGAAAAGTCCTGCCTAGCAGTAGCTGGCCTTAATGCTGATCCTACTGTCTCTTTCATAGTCGTTGTCCTTGTCCATGGTGCTGACAGCAGTCAACTCCCACACCTGCCCCCATAGCTGAGTTGCCATCCACCCCGGCACCACAGTGGCTCATATCCATGTAACATTAATATGCCCTATGGATGCATTGATCTATTTATCCATTATCTTCATTACTGGAATTGCCATTATAACACAACAATTGATCCTAATTTCAATCGAATGGAAATGTGATAGGGTGACAATGTTGCAGGGTGACAGGTTTGGCCACCATACTGGGTGGTGATCTAACTGCAGAGAAACAAAAGAAGGTGGTGGTGACTTGGTTAATGGCCATATTATTTTACCTGCCAGGGAAATGTTAACTACTTGTCAGTAGTCCTTGTGGCTGGCTGGGGGGGCTTTGGAGAGGCAGAAAAATGCAGCAGCTGTGTCCATGCAGGTCTCTCCCTAAACGCACAGGCTGTGCCTTTATAATAGGTCTGACCAAGTCATCATGCAACAGCTGGGCTAATTATCAACTTCAGGTGTGTGGCAGCTACTATCCAAGGTCCTGCAGGCCTGTCAGGCTTTAGGAGTTAACAGATTGACAACAGCCGAAGAGAAGGAGCAGCCCTTTCAGCTCCCATCCCACCCCTCCCAGCATCACAGGCAGTTCAGTAGCTGATCTTTTTAACAGAACAGGGTGAGAATTCACACCTCAATGTTAATTTCATAATCCAAAGGCAACCACAGATTATTTTATGTTAACATTACCTGAGTGTTCCACCTCAATATGCAGTCAAGATTAATCCACATCTCTGAATTGCCCCCATGTGGATTCTTGTGTGTGTGTGTGTGTGTGTGTGTGTACTTGTGTCACATTTTTGTAGTGGTTAGTGTCGTGTGCACATCTCAATAACATGCTTGGAAATATCTTGAGTTTCAAACAGACTGTAATGTGTTATTTTTAAGAGAATGTGTGACTTATTGCAGATCTGAAATAACATGTCGACTGGAATTTATTCCATTCAAAGAGTAACGTTTTTTTACTTACCACTTATTAAAATGGGTAAAATGTGTAGAATGTGTAGAAACTGCTAATTGCTGATATTCTGCAGGTGGTTAAAACAGACACTTAAATCACTCTCCTTTACTACTCTCCACTACTCAGATGGCTCTACCTACGGTGTGAACGATCCTCCATTGTCTCCCTCCCAATCATTATAAGTACGTCACCTTGTGCATACTTACACTACCGCCAATGTGGCATTGTAGTTAACAAAGTGGGCTGGTGAGCAGAAGGTTGAATGTTTGAATCTTGGGCAGGTTACCGCTTGAGTAAGCTACTTACACCTACATTTCCATGGTCAATAATACCAAGCAGATGGATCACAATGATTGATAACAAGCTTTGCACATGCAAAAACGTAACTTCCTATCTGTTCATGTTTTTCAATGAGCAACCGATGAAAATCTACCAATGTCATCTTATTTTACATTTAAAGGGGAAAAAATACCATTATTGTTCCTCGTTATTTTTCTCTCTTAAAAGGAACAGTAGTTCAACTAAACATCTCCATTGCTGTACACCACCAATGGAATTTCCAAAGGAGGGATACAAATATTCTTAGTGCAGGAAGGCAATGCACATTTTACATGAACTGCCAGTTTGAGAGGTCAATAAGAAGCATCTGAGATTAATGAGGGAAATTCTGGGAAAAAAAATAAATAAACCTTATAAAGTAATTCGGTTAAAATTAAGTTTCAGTTGATGACAGTCTAAACGAATCCCATAAGGAGTGAAAACTATCACATTCTCAGTTTTGTCATCTAAAGATCGGTGACGAAATGAATACGTTCTAAACAAAAAATGCCAGACTTCCTATCATTTCAACATAAAAAAATGAGAAAATCACTATCATTTCTTACCCCCAGGGCACATCTCATCTCATTTTGAGACCTCCCAGAGCTTCATTTCAGTCGATCCTGACGGCTCGTCTGTGCTGGCGGTCCATAATTTGATATTGAAATAATTAGGTGTCAGCCCGTGTGGCGGTGACTGGCCGCAGTCGCAGTCTCTGCGGGGAATCGCTGTCAACACAGATGTGCCACATCTGCTCCGGACACCCAGATGAAGGCAGCTAGACAATTCACCCAGACAGGATTTTTGCCTGAAAAGCACCTTCAACAACAACAAAAAAACACCAATTACCTTGCAAATGCAACGCCACCCCACCTGTGGCAGGGCACCAGATTGTGTGCCCATTGGACAGTGTAATTTTTTATGCCGCCTGACCTCATCACTGATGGGTACAACATGGGGCATGTGAGGGTATGATTACCATGCCTATGGCATTATAAATATATAGCCCAGAATGTACAAAAATAATCACAGCTGTTATCTCATTGTAAAGAGTAGCAATTATTATTGAAATTGAAATGGACACAGTTTACTTTCCTAAAGTGCATTCTTCTTGCAAAACTAAAAACACTAACTTCCTCTGACCCTTGATTTGATTGACCCTTGACACATTTAATGCTTTATTTTGTCATAGACAAAAAAAGTATTAGGATTGATTTTGAAAGGGTTTAAAGATTAGAGACATTTGGAGAAATTCTTATTTTGACACAAATGTTTGCATGAGGAATCATGACATAGGTAAGTAGGTTACAGGGGTGATTCTGTCTTAGCTGAACTGCATGCTGTCCTTTTCAAAAACCTTTTTGCTGCTGAGGAAGAGGGTTGAAAAACATGAATATGATTAATTATAAGCATAGAAAATGCTTGCCATGGTTACATTCCAGCTCTCTGGTGTCCCCTGTCTGTAGATCCTCTCTTTGTAGCTGGGGTTGCTGGGGTTGTATCTTATCTAGCTACCATAGCTGCGCAGCTAGCAAGGTAGCCCAGTCAGCTTTATAACTATCTCACTAGATTGCCCAGCCAGTAACCAGATAGCCAAGCCACCATCATTGTGTGGATATTCTTTAGCACCAGCTAGCTGTATCCTTTAACCAATGTAGACATTGATAGCTAGCACCAGCTAGCTAGCTGAGCTATCTAAGTAGCTGTTGGGCAGGGTAGCAAGCTAACAGTTAGTTGGCCAGGCAAGCTATAGCTATATAGCAGATCTATATAAACATAACAAATAAGCTTACAATAGATGTGACTCACATAAACAGTATAATACATGTTAATAGTAATTTTATTACAATATATCACAAACTAATTTTACATGTGTTAGCTTTATCTGGTCCATTGTGTCTCTTATTTTGCTGTATTCAGCTTCAGTGTACACTGGCAACTATGTGGCAGCTTCCCTCATATAAACCAACCTGTCTCCTATATTCAAACATATATATATGTCAGGAACGGTGTTGGAAAACCAGGCGCGGACCCAGAAATGCAATAATGGCTTTTATTGCATAAACAGGCAATGGTCATACAGGAGCAATCAGGGCAATACAGGGATCCAAAGAGTGGTCGGGGACAGGCAAAGTTTGTTCCAGGCTTCAGTTGTATCAGAGGCAGGCAAGGCGTAGTCAATGGGCAGGCGGAGGTTGATAACGGGAAATCAGTCCAGGGAACACAGAGAGGAGCAGGGCAGGAACCACGAGGAGCACGAACAGGAGGATCGGGAACAAGACTGAGACAGGACTGACCACTGAAGCACGAACACGGGTAAACAAAGCGACCGCTGGAAAGTTGTGTAGGCATAGGCAAAGCACAAGACCATCTGGCAACGAACATGGGAAAACACACAGCTTAAATACATTTAGACATAACAAGAAACAATCAGGAATAAACATGAATGCAGCTGACTGCAATCAGACACATGAGGAATTAAGTGAAAACAATAATACAATAACGAGACAATCAGGAAATGAACATGGGAAACGAACAGCTAACTACATCAGACATAACATGAATGCAGCTAACTGCAATCATACACATGAGGAACAGGTGAAAACGATAATACAATGACAAGACTGGGAACAGGTAAGTGACGGGGACACCTAATTACGGGGAACACGAACACGAGACGTGACATATATATATATGTGTGTGTGTGTGTGTGTGTGTGTGTGTGTGTGTGTGCGTGTGTGCGTGTGTGCGTGCGTGCGTGCGTGCGTGCGTGCGTGTGCGTGTTATTTACAATATTGGATTACTAGAGCCATCACTTCTTTTTTCCCAGAAAAGTTTGTCTCAAGTGATTACCTCTGAACTTCCTTCATTGACCAGAGGTTTATGCCCCATGACTGCCTGATATTCTTTCCCTATAAACCACTAACTACAGTATTGAGCAACAGATAATGCTTTGAATTTGTTCAGCTTTCTGTCTGGATTTATTTGAGATATTTTAGATTTTGCATCTAGAATTTTGCAATCTAGATTTTGCATCTAGAATTAGTCTCCTCGGTTTCATCATAGAAACACATCTGGTAGAGATAGAGTGGATCAATAGATGGATACAATTTTTATTGTGAAAACCAATTACATTAATGTTATTATATTGTTAAGACTGTACAATAATATGGTGGGAAATTGTGTGTGAGCTTGAACAATCATGAGTTGCATAGGGTGGTCTTCGTGATAAAAATACATTCCAGGGAAGAGTCTGGTTGTATATAGCATGCATTTAAATCAGCCTTGTAAGGGTCATTGAAGAATCAGAATAGATTAGATTAGTTATACTAATCAGTTATAGTTATACTCAATTATCTTTGGGGCCACTAACCTGATTTGTGCTTGGAATACCTTCCAGACAGTGGTCAAATTGACTTTTTCCAGGAAAGTTTGAATTGATATAAAGGCTTCAAATTAATGCACTGTACATGTTATCTGACAATGGCATGGTGAATTGTTGATTTCTTTCAGAAAATAGCCTTACGTGCCCGTGTACATATTTATTCATGAAATAAAATAGGTCTACAGGTGGCACACTAATATTTAAATACATAACCAGGGTCCCCAAATGTTTTTTTACAACACTGTTTCTTTGTAATCCCAGCATTATCACATATAAACATTACATATTAGGCCTTGGATGATTAACGGAAAAATATGATACAAATTGGATGTATTTCATTAAAAATTAAACAAATAAGCTATAGGAAGATTCAGCAGGGAGTTCATTACATTTTAATGGCACATTTGTTGATAGTGGTGTCAGATGAAATTTCCATCTGGTTTTGTGGTGGTATTTTTTCGGCATTATGTAATAAATAAATCGAGGGACAAGAGGGTATTTCCATAATCATACGATTCAATAAATATTAAAAGCTAAGAAGAAGATCGTTATTTGCGTGTTTGAAAAAGTAAAATATGTAGGCTATGAAAACATATTTGTATAAATCAATCTTATTAATAATAAAGTCTAAAATGTATTTGATTGTACGTTGAATCAAGAGCTATTTATTACACAGTGATAAACCAAATTAACACTCTGTGCTTTAAAATGAAACTAATTATTTTAATATCCCTAGAATATAATTTAGCACAAACTAATATAAAGAGACTGTTGTGTTGTATAATGCAATCATGTACAACACAGAATTACATACATGGCCTTTTGCAAACATCACATTCCAAAACTAGCCCTGCTCCCATTTTGTTGCCTATCCATTACGCAAATAAAGGCGCAAAATAAATTCATACGAAGGACACACCAAAGCCCTGGCGACATAGCAGACTCTATGCCTCAGTCAATATAACTAAAAGACACAGAGCCAATCTCTACTGTTTTATCCATCAAACGAATTGAGGGTTGATGGACCAACAATTTAGTTTACTGAAGCAAAACGAGTCTCGATCGGCCCATTCGCTCACACTTGGGCTGCGCTGTAACTACAGAGAAAAGGCGTACAGAATAGCTTAGTGTATCATTCAAAATATACTATAAAAAGGAACCGCAGTGGCATCGATATTTCCCAGTTAAACAAATTACGTTGATGATATCAATACTATTAACCAATTATAAGAATATAAAACAATACAGAGCTCTTGGGTTGGCATTGTGGCCGTCCATTCAAGTTTTCCATTAAACGATTTAGATCAACGGTGACAGGAGGAAAACACAGAACACATTTTAAGTTTGACCTCCAATTTAGTAATATTTTAGATCAACTCTCCCTGTTCTCTCATTTTATATTGCCCACCATCCCACTCCTCTGCGCCCTGCGTTGTCAGCTGCCGCAATGATGAGAAACAAAAGGAACGCTCCGGTTAAACAGAGAATGATCGGATGACGTCAGATAGACGCAGCAGACACTGTTCGCCCTACCTCCACTGGCCAGGACCTCTCTCCCGCAAATCCACTCGCCTTAATACAATTTCTCGTCAGAAGAGGAAAGGCAGCAACCGCTGCTTATATACCTACAGAGGAGGAACCATGCGGAGCAAGGAATGCATCCTTTGCTCCGTGCTTAACGAGGGATAATATCTGGCTTTGTCCGTTTATTTTTATTCTATTTTTATTTAGATTTTTTTTTACTAGGCTATTCTTCATCGTAAGGAAGGCTGGTTAAGAGGGACACGCGCGTGCGGTCTATTCATCACTGTCCTAGGTCGGCCAGTTGCGTCTGCATGTCCAGTCAGCCGACGTTTCACCAGGTGTAAAATTCAGCCGTGTCAAGCCAAAACGAGAAGTGGGCTGATTGAAAAGTGGATGCGCGAGATTGACGGGGCGTTGTAGGACAGCTTTTTTGCTTTCTTTCTTTTCCTGTAATGTCAAGAAACGGCAGAGCCAGCGGCCCACTTGTCAAGTTGAAAATTCTTATCCGGGAGTCCGAAAACATGTCAAATATTATGGGAGTCATTTTATGGCAAGCAGATTGATAATCCAAACGCAAGGATGAAGATACCATGGTAAAAAGCTATGCTCGCTGGCTGGATTTTTCCCCATGTTTAATCGCACGTTGCGAAATAGGTAGCAGTGGCAAGACCTGCTATATCTACGACGCATAAGACATTGAGCACAATGACATTATTGTCATAATTAACACAGTTGTTCATATTTACTTTGCTCTGATATGCAAATGTTTGCACTTTTCGCGGCTTCATTTTAAGCATTTCGTACTGAAAGTTAATCATGAATGTGCTTATGTAGTATACGCGTTTATATCTAATATAGACATGTTTATATAAATCTGCGGGGAACATATAATTTATCATGATGGAGTACACTATCGGCACATGGTCATCAAACCATTTGGCAAGTCAGCTTTGTATCTGGCAATGAATAAATGTTTTTTTGTCTTTAACATGGAAGGCAAACGTTTTTCTGAAATGATTTGTGTCGTTTGCCGAAATATTGTATGTAATTGGCCTGAGACAATGCGTGCAAGTTCATGACCCGCAATTGCACTTTTGTTCAAGTACGTTGACACACACCAAGGATAGAAGGAGTCCTTGGTACAGAATGGAAGGCAGAAGCCTCTCTTCAAACTCTTAACACATTTTAAGAATACATAAAACGGACAGCGGCAAGGACCATTGGAAGAAAAAAAACAATGGAATTGTCCGAAGTTCGATGCTCGAGTGCAAGCGAGGAACTGTACACCATCAACAAAACCCCTACCAGCAACAGCAGCACGAGACCCAAAAGACTGCTCTGGCAAAACGCCGTGAGACACATAACAGAGCAGCGCTTCATTCACGAGCAAAGCAGCGCGAAATCCACAACTCCGGAGGAGTCATACGGCCAAAGCTTACGGAAACAATCGGCTGGCAGGACTTCAGTGAGTGACAGACACAACAACGGGGGTACCAAAGTGTTCCCCGAAAGGGCCAGCAGCGATTTGGGATTCCTCCAAATTGATTGCGCCCCGAGCAATTCCGACTTTTTCCTGAATTGGGGTTACACGTACAGGGGTGTCATTTTTCCCACCTTAAGAAATTCTTTCAAATCGAGAGACCTCGAACGTCTCTATCAGCGCTATTTTTTGGGTCAGAGACGCAAATCGGTAGTGGTAATGAACATATTGGACGTCGTGACCAAGCTCACCCTCTTGGTTCTACACCTGACTTTGGCTTCAGCGCCGATGGACCCTATAAAAGGCATGCTATTGGGGTTCTTCACTGGTATCGAGGTGGTGATCTGTGCCTTAGTGGTGGTTAGGAAAGACACGACCTCTCACAGCTATTTGCAATACAGTGGCGTGGTGACTTGGGTGGCCATGGCCACGCAGATTTTAGCAGCTGGTCTGGGCTATGGGCTTCTTGGAGATGGGATTGGATACGTACTTTTCACTCTCTTTGCCACTTACAGTATGCTTCCTTTGCCTCTTACGTGGGCTATTCTGGCTGGATTGGTCACATCGGCTCTTCATATTGCTGTACAACTGGTTATCCCACAAAACGCACAAATATCTACAAATCAGGTAGGTGCAAACTGATTTACTTCTTATACTTTAACAGCACGTTGATTCGGGAGCAATCAGATGACGGTGCAGGCGTTGAGGAGTCTACGCGACGTATGAAATAATCCATGAAGGATTACATGCCGCAATGTGCGTGTGAGATATTGTTGCTGATCTGTTTAGCAGTTTAGGATCATGGAGAGAGTAGGTTATCTAATGTAATCATGCAATAAACAAACATATTTGACACGTAATTATTTGAATAAATATTGGCTTAATATTATTATTAATAACAATAATAATAACAATAATAATAATGTATCCGATATCGAAATAAAACAATCCAACATTTATCAATAGTAAATGTAAATTTATCAATAGAAAATGCACGTGCGCTATTCCTAATTTATCCGCTGTGTGACTTCATGCAAACCATAGGGCTGGGGCCACGCTTTTAATTCAGTCCACACCATTACCACCTGGTCTCAAATAAATGCAATTTCAAAATAACTGCAGTGTACTGTTATGGTATAGTTTCTATTTATGGACCTAGAATTTAATGACTGGAAATCAACTAAGGAATTGACCTCTCCGATGGCTTTCATATTCATATTGTAATGAATCCCATTGTAAAGGAAATCTCCATGTTGTACCCATACGCTTCAGCAAGCGTGTTAGAGCGCTGTCCATGCAGAAGGTGCTGAAAAGTGATTTTTAAAAAGTACGTGCTATATAGATTCAGCTCCCCCTACTGGTAGGATTTCGAAAAATGGGCGTTGCATCCTTGCCAGGGGCAACCTGTTCCCTTGGACATACGCGAAAAGGCGTTTTGAACCAATAATTATAGTTAAATAAAATGTAGTACAACGTTATATTCACTTTAATCAACCGTTTAGAAAACAATGACCTCATTTGTCACGGTTAGAAGTAATGGGGGCATCATGAATCCTGGGGTTTGCTGAAGTAAGGCTTGTGCAAACAGGGTTGCTGATGCAGCAGCGCCTTAATATCAGGTACACGTGCCTTGACTTCCAAAAACGGTGAACACGAGGCACTGAATCTAAGCCTACAATATTTAAAATAAATATTAGTTCGAATAAATTAGAAATACATAAAGTTCAGTGTTGTTTGTCATTCTGCATGCATGCGAGCGTGCGTGGTTTGCAGTCAAGCAGCCAATGTGGTAGGGATGCAAACGACTTTCCCCTGAGCAGTTTACATTACTGGGTGCAATATATCAAGGACCTCGACAAATATACTGTATAAATTATATGGAATAACACGAATCAAGACCACATAAACAGCATGTTATCCATTGTAATAAACCCCCCTCAATCACGCAATACATGCGGCAAACTAATAATAACCTGTGAAACAATGCGTAAGAAACGGCTTTTGAAATAAATTGCCCGCCCCATGTGTGAAAATCTGAATCTCCTGGTTAAAAATAAGAGGTTACAGAGCTGTCTGATCCAGGCATTACCCACTGAATGTGCACGACAGAGATGCCGGGCTGCACAAATCTCCTCTGTTGACATCATTAACCTGGGCGAGAGGCCTGCGCCGCTTGCATCCAATCAATCATGGCCAGCAGAGCTCAGTATTTTTTCATTATCAGAGTGGATAATCCAGAAAGCCCAACAAAGGGCCACGCCGGCCAGAGAAAGTGTGGGTCGGCAAAAGATCCAACGTAGCGAGAACGCCACATTCCAGTCATCAATGCAGCGAAGATACAGCGACTTAGCGAGAACGCAGGATGGCTTTGCGTTTCATTCAAAAGGCTTTATTAAAGGCTGGAGTCGAGGCAAAGACACAACGTAGTATCCTGTTATCTCTGCTCAAGGACGATAATGGATTTCGATGATTGCAGGGAGCTGTCCCTAATTATGATGTATGTACAAGGGCTGTCAGGTAATTCATTAATTTGGATAATTTACTTATTAAATTTATATACATTGAAAACCCTTCAATTTAACGACCTGTTCAGTGTAGGTTATGTAGGCTAATAACAATACTGTTCGGTATATGTGTTGAGGTATTATTCACAGGTATTATATTCATACCCAGATAGACCAGAAAATGACCATGTGCAGAGCGTTATTTTGTAATGTTAGGTCATTTGTATATTCAGAATTAACAACAATATGATAATAAGTGAAATATATAAAAATATAATGTGCATATTGGTTGGAAGAGCCCTTATGCCCTCAGACAGACGGACAGACTGTGCAGCTTGACTCTTGTACATCCTTAGAAACTAACTGTTATGCAGCTATGCATTGCTACTGAAAAGCAACAGTAAACCACATTCCAATGTTGAAAATCAAAGCATCGGCAACATTAATGGTAGTGTCAAAAGTTCTGTACCTGGGTTGTTTCTGTTTTAATGTCTAATGCAGTGCCCAACAAAATAACAGTAATAATATGTAAACAGAACAACACATAACCAGTGTAATGCAGAAAGAGGATAGCACAGGAACGATATACTGCAGGGGCAGTATGATACAGTAACAATGCGTTTTAGTGATGGTCTTAAAAAAACTACAGTAAACCAGGTTATACAGCTCTTTTC
Organism: Aldrovandia affinis; assembly: GCA_029706075.1. Lineage (NCBI taxonomy): Eukaryota > Metazoa > Chordata > Actinopteri > Notacanthiformes > Halosauridae > Aldrovandia > Aldrovandia affinis. The sequence continues at coordinate 1,283,473 of JAINUG010000098.1, read as the reverse complement.
ACATAATGGATTTTCCTCAATTCATAACTTTATATGAATCAGAATATGAGGCATTACATAGTACATTGTTATTCCATGGAAATCTTCATCAATAGACGGATAGCATAATGAGCCAACATTTGCATAACAGGGAGCAAAGAACAACAACAAAAATCAACCTTATCTGATTGCCATTTCAAAGGACACCAAGGGTCTTCTCTCAGAATGTGTTAGTGGCTTACTGTGCATTTATTACCTGGCATGAAGGTCTAATTGTAAGTTTAAATTAAACCTAATGTGTCTGGGAAAAAGGTGTATTTGAAAATTAACCCAGATATGTGAAGGTGATGAACCAGGCAAACGCCAGTCAGAGGCCCTTACAAAGATGATCTGTAAATTATTTGTACTTTTAACCATGTTTCCCTGATTTTTTTATAGAGTCACGACTGTTAAGAGAACCTAGTAAATACGTTTGTAAGTAGGTTTTATTCATTTATGTGTCACCCCTCAGTAATAAAAAATCATAGTACAGTGCAAATATACACTTGCATATCAGCAACACAATACCAGTGTTAAAAGTCATTAATTGCATAATTAACTTCCCAGATAAGAGATGATACTGAGGACCACTGAGACATGGTACAATGTGAACATTTACAACCAGCATTTTGACTAAACATGCTAAGGGGAGAAAGGGGGGGGACCTACAGAAACTGGTACATTTGGCCGTCCACGGTCACTGTATTAACAATACCAGTACTGTATTCTAAAGGCCATGTCTCTAAGTGAGATTATGTGGTTCTTTTATGCTGAAATACCTCTCTGCCTTGTCAGAAGGCTATTTAAAGGCATTGGTCTGTTTTTTATTTACTCCACTGAACCCACTTAACTGTTGTTAAATTAATCTTGCCACCCATGCAATTACCAATATTTGGGGCTTACACAAACTGTCCAAATGGGAAAAACATCACACTGGGTCAATAATGTTTTCACTCCCTCCTGCTTTTCCTATTTTAGCACATGTCAATACTTTGAGCCACGCAGCATTTATCTCACAGTGGGGTTCATTTCAAATTCCACCTAGGTTTCAGCAAATGATGAACCATGTGTCCTTAAAGGGAAACTCTCCCAGAATGTTATGTTTTTCCTAACATCAAAAAACATGGTTTGATTTTTGCAGTGGTCTCAAAGCTGCTCCAGTAGCCAGAACTGTAATTTCTCTCCAAGTACTGCTTACATAGTTCAAAACAGGAAGTCCTGCCTTCTTCTGGTGAATGTATGGGCTAATCTCACTGCCCTGAGAATTGTTGCAATACGATCTAATAAATATGAAATTGACATATTGATGACAGTATTTTCTGACACTATAATTGGTTGTGAATCAGGAAATGTATACAACTGTACATGAAAACTCTATAAATGTTTCAGAAATCTTGTTCATTACATATCAAATTATATAAATCTGAGAGTGTTCCCCTTTATGGTCTATGTCCTTTTTAAAAGGAAAACACTTTTCTCCTGATTGATAAGAGAAGGGGTATAGGATAGTTCTCCCCACATTCCACCATTCCCTACAGTAAATGCCACTGGTTTTCTCTAAAAATGGCACTGGTTTTTGAAATAATTAGAATATGTTGTTTTTATACTAATATACTTTAAAATGTACCAGCAAGTTTAAGAACAATTTTTTTGCAGACACAAATGAACATATTCAAAAATGATGTAAAAAATCCTAACAATCCAACCAATATTTTCATTCCAATAATTTCACATGCTTCTGCACCTGTAACAGTGGGTACACAGGTCAGTGAAAACATAATTATGGTTCCACTAAGATGTCGCAACTGCCACAAGTTTGAAAGAAAGCCTCAAATTGGATGCTGGCGGCAACAATGATAGTGTCCAAGGTTGCCAGATTTTGGAGTGTATCAGTTTGCCAATACGATCAAAAGTTTGATCCTTTTCAGCACAATGGTATGCGATGACTATATGCTGGGAAATTCAAGCTGGCGTGGCCTTATAAACAATGTTAGTAACAGGAATTTCCAGGACATAGCAGCATTCTGGAAGCCATTCATTTTCAATGAGGCACACATTTTCCTTCATCATCCAGGAAACCAAGAAAATAACAATTAAAAAGGGGAAAGCATGTTTCAGGGAATTATTTGGCTGAAAAGTAAACCCTTTTATTCATGAACCGGGTGATCAATGTAACACGTACAAAATTAAACTACAACTGCAATTCCTATCAGTCGCTATGGTATGCTGTGCTCACATGGGAGTTGTAGTTTAATATTCATTTAGGCATTTTACTTTTATGGTGATTACTCGATTCCTTAATGAAAGGGGTTTATTGACAGAAAATAATTCTAACAACAGCCCACAATTATTTTTCAGCATTTTAAATGTTTGTTCAGTATAACGAAATAAAGTTTGTGTCCCATTGAAAATGAATGGCTTTGAAAATTGAGTTTCAGTTGATCTCAGTCGGTATGTATTGATGCTTCCTTGACTGTGAATCTGAATGGAAATGCTGTCATCCAAAGAAATTGCATCTCATTTTGTGAAAAATAATACCCTCACATTTATATAGAAATATATAAAAAAGACAATGTGATGGATTTGTTCACATTTATGCATTATATTACATGGCTGTGAGCATGTATGCATTTATAAGGCTTTACTGGCTTGGAAGAGTTGCTGGTGCTCGTTGGTAACCAGGGACTTACAAAATATAAAATAAGCATTGGAAAAAAAACATGTTTATGAAAATATGGTAAAAACCATTGGCATAAGGGGTCAAATTAAAATCCTTAATTCTATGGGAAGAACATACCACCTACTGACAACCAACATGTTGCGGCATGAATGTCTTCATCAGGGTGGGTGGATTGGCCACCCAATTTACAGTAGTAACCCAGTAGAGCTTCTCTGGGATTCACAGGATATATTTCATAAAGATCGCTGAGCATGTATAGGGCAGGCAGTACTTCTCACTAAGTGGAATTTGATTTCCCAGAGAGTAATAAGCATTATTAAAGTGTCAATACCACACTGCAACCAAGACTTTATAGCAACAAATGGAGGAAACATGACACATTGAACTTGAAAGTGTGTTTGAAAATGACCTGAGTACATTCATGAATGTACTTGAATTCACTAATCATTGTTTAATGAGCCCAAGCAACGGGGAATCATCTATGTGCATATTTCTTCATTTTCAGATAATCAATCATTTCTTCTTTTTAGGGTATATAAACCAGTTCATGAGTTTGAAACGTGAAAAATGCATGAGCCATCAATCTAACCATTGTTCTTTTTTTGTTTTAATTAAAAAATAATAATAATTCTGATTTTACATATGGAATGTAGGAGAACTGTGTATCTCCAATTATAGTTTGAATTTGTGAAAACACAATATATATATCACATTATGTATGATGATACAAATGATTAGCAGATTTTTACTCTATCCCTATGACACTATGTTTTAAGGAGTTTACATAACACAAAACATGCTTTTTTTAACGTGAATTAGCTTACATGAAATGCATTTAAGATATATAATTTGGAGCTTCTGCTTGTGCTCCTCTGTTATTTTCCAACAGTCTCTGGCACAGATATTGGTGAACACTTTTCTCTTTCAAATGCAGAAGGAAGGAATTATCAGTTGAATATATAGACATGAAATTACTGTTTTCTGACTGATATAGCTAGAGCTTTCTTAACTAAATTAGCAAGATGATGTGTTTCAATTCATAAGTCATGAGCTGGGCTAATTTATGACACCTTAGCGAACAGCTGAATTGAAACATTCAAATATGCCATAGCTAGCTAACGTTCGTAACAGGCTAGCCACAAGCAAGTGTTGTCAATAGCAAGTCAAGTCAAGTCAGTAGCAAGTCTTTTAAACTTTCTTGTAGCTAGTACACTTATCTTAGGTGGCTACCTACTGCGTAGGCTACTACTGACAACAGTTGCAAGAGGCTAGCTTGCTAGCTAGCAACTGACAACAGTTGCTAGAGGCTAGCTTGCCACATACAGTGGGTTCGGAAAGTATTCAGACCCCCTTAAATTTTTCACTCTTTGTCATATTGCAGCCATTTGCTAAAATCAATTAATTTCATTTTTTTCCTCGTTCATGCACACACAGCACCCAATATTGTCAGAAAAACACAGACTTGTAGACATTTTTGCAGATTTATTACAAAATAAACACTGAAATATCACATGGCCATAAGTATTCAGACCCTTTGCTGTGACACTTGTATATTTAACTCAGGTGCTGTCCAATTCTTCTGATCATCCTTGAGATGGGCCTACACCTTCATTGGAGTCCAGCTGTGCTTAATTATATTGATTGGACTTGATTTGGAAAGGCACACACCTGTCTATGTAAGGTCCCACAGTTGACAGTGCATGTCAGAGTAAAAACCAAGCCATGAAGTCCTAGGAACTCTCCATAGACCTCCGAGATAGAATTGTGTTGAGGCATAGATCTGGGGAAGGGTATAAAAACATTGCTAAAGCATTGAAAGCACCCAGGAGAACAGTGGGCTCCATCATTGTGAAATGGAATAAGTTTGAAACCACCACAACTCTTCTTAGAGCTGGCCGTCTGGCCAAACTAAGTAACCGGGCAAGAAGGGACATGGTCAGGAACCCAATGACTCAAGAACCCAGAGTTCCTCTGCAGCGATGGGAGAACCTGGTAGGACAGGATCAGACTCCCATCTCCTTTATGGTAGTGGCTAGACGGACTACTTCATCAATGACAGCCCACCTTTTGCCAAATGGTACTTAAAGGACTCTAGCATCAGGAAAAAATTATCCGGCATGAGACACAAATTGATGGCCTGAATGTGCTACCATAAAGGTCTGATTGATGGGAGTGCTGCAGAGATGTTGTCCTTCTACCAGGTTCTCCCATCGCTGCAGAGGAACTCTGAAGCTCTCTTAGAGTGGCCATTGGGTTCTTGGTCACCTCCCTGACCATGTCCCTTCTTGCCCGGTTACTTAGTTTGGCCAGACGCCAGCTCTAAGAAGAGTTGTGGTGGTTTCAAACTTATTCCATTTCACAATGATGGAGCCCACTGTTCTCCTGGGTGCTTTCAATGCTTTAGCAATGTTTTTATACCCTTCCCCAGATCTATGCCTCAACACAATTCTATCTCGGAGGTCTATGGAGAGTTCCTAGGACTTCATGGCTTGGTTTTTACTCTGACATGCACTGTCAACTGTGGGACCTTACATAGACAGGTGTGTGCCTTTCCAAATCAAGTCCAATCAATATAATTAAGCACAGCTGGACTCCAATGAAGGTGTAGGCCCATCTCAGGATGATCAGAAGAATTGGACAGCACCTGAGTTAAATATACAAGTGTCACAGCAAAGGGTCTGAATACTTATGGCCATGTGATATTTCAGTGTTTATTTTGTAATAAATCTGCAAAAATTTCTACAAGTCTGTGTTTTTCTGACAATATTGGGTGCTGTGTGTGCATGAACGAGGAAAAAAAATGAAATTAATTGATTTTAGCAAATGGCTGCAATATGACAAAGAGTGAAAAATGTAAGGGGGTCTGAATACTTTCCGAACCCACTGTATATGGTTCTTCCACATACTTCTTTCGGATGACTTTCCACCGGCTTCTCTTGCCCCTTGTGATTGACATATCGTCACCTTCTTAAAATAATGGCCGAAGTCATATTTTCAAGTTTTTCAAAAAACGGAATAAACTGAACCAAATATAGAATATATGATATTTATAAATCATTTCACACAAAAAAGTTATGACAATAACACTGTCTGTCAATTATGTAACATAAGAGGATTAGATTACTTAGGCCAATTTACGAACATGCCGTTGTGACTTAGGCAATTTTAAACCTGACTTAGGCCAAATTACTTCTGGAGTAAGTAAGGCAAGCAGCCGCCATCTTGAAAGCTTGTAAAATTGCTTAAGTCACATTGTCTTGTGACTTAGGCAAAACATAAAACGGCCTAAGTCACACTCTTGACGTAGGCCATTATACTACCGGGGTAGGAACAGCATGATCTTTTCAATTAAGGATGTAGGCAATTTTACCAGAGGTGCCAGCATCATGAAGAGATGAAAAATCATTTTCCTCAAAAAATGACTTAGGCCATTATTTTAAGGTGACGATATGGTTCACCCAAGTTCCTCAAGGTCTTTCATTGTTTGTCTTTCCAGGTGTTAACTTTAAACTTTTCCTTTTTTTACCTACATTCCAAATATTAACATTGTCAGCAGCATACATAAACGTTTATTCCATGTAAGCCTAATTTCAAATCTAAAATTATCTCAAATGATGCATGTAGTTGGTACAATTTGAACCTATGCACCTCTTTTAAGCTGTAGGCTGAAATAAGAAAGAAATCCACTCCTATAAAAATGTTTAACATAAATGAATCATAAGGTCCCTTGTTTTCTGTGCCATTCATTGTCAATGCCCCATAAATAAATACATCTGCATTTTGTTTGTGTTTAGTAAAAATTGGAACCAAAATTATTTGTTGCATCATTAATGCCTTGGTGTATTATGTATGCCTGTGTTTTTCATTGCTTGTCAGTTTGTTGAAGCACAAGCCAGGTGACTTGCATAATATGTATCTCTGCTTCTAGACACTGGATGGATTTACTCTCACTGTGATTAAAGGCAGAACAGCTTCAGGGAGCAACAGGGGACAAAATATCCCTTTAATGAGTCCAGCAAACTGACTTACGGAAAGAGGTCAGGTTTGGGCAATGCTACACCCAGGACATGACATCAATGGAGGTGTGGCCCCTACATCTCTCCCAATGTGGTGGTGGGTGCTAGATTCGATGGCAAATTTGTGAGCAGGGCAACACTGCATAAAATGGATGGTATTCAGAATCAGTGTAAAAAAGCTATAAATACGGTGTCCTTCTATGCAGTTTATGGATGGACGGACATGTCCATCCATAAACATCATGTATAATCATGTATAACTGTTAATCATGTATAACTGTTAATATTCACAACATAGAAAATAACCTTTATTTCAAAACAGCCCCACAAAGAAAAAAATATGCTGACACAATATGCTTTGACTCCAGCGGACACTGGATGTTCGATGAATGATGTTGACAAAGTCAGACACACAGCTGATTTTTTGGGCCTGAAATATTACAGCGATATTCTACACTTGGCATGCCATTCATCTTTGAAGACTAAAAAAGAACAGGGATAATGATTCATAGTTTGGGAACAGGTTGTAGAAATTGTAAGTAATTCATTTTTTACTAACTGGGACAATGGGTCACTAGATCTGGGAGAAAAAAACGGGGTCATGTAAAGCATATTTTTTGAATGTTTTTTTGTTGTTGTTGTACAGTGGCCATATTATGTTATGCTAAGATTTTATTTTTTGACTTCAATAATTCTAACTGTAGTTAAAACAGCCATATAATTGAAAAACGAGTTCAGTTGGTTTAATATTGCTTTATTTAACTGAAAAATTGCCACAAGATGTGGGCTGGTGATTCGGCATGAGGCTGTAAGTATACCACAGCTCCTTACAAGAAATACATCTAAAAATAAATCTAAAAATTAAATTAAATCCTTATCAAGTAGAACTTATGACATGTGTGTGTGTGTAAATCTGCCAAGAAATAGAGTTCTTCATTTGCCCAGGTGCAGGAACAGATGTAGTCTACATCACTTGCACAGTAGAAGGCAGCAATGGGGCGAAAAAGACCCCAAATGTTAGAAAATGCCAGCTAGCTATCCTAGCTATCCATATTGGAAGTTCATTTGCAACCAGGTGTCATGGTCAGATGAGACCAAAGTTGAGAAATTGTATTGTATAGCAATTGTATAATATCATTTTCCAATTTTTTTTAATCTGTATTAGTTTTTGTTTTTATCTGTATTTGTTATTTTCACACAAACACTCATTTTGTGTGAACCTCTGAGTTGTAACTACCAGTTGAAAACTCATTCTATGATCAGTACCCCAAGTTACCGACATGGTAAACTTTGATTTGAGACTTTCCAGGAAAAAGTGTCAGTTACTGTTTTACTGTCAGTTACTATCACTCGGGTTACTGTGATTCCATGTCATTGGCCCCGCGCTCTCACGAGCACATTCTGCTGAGATGTGCTCCCAGGGAATGGGTTTATTTGGGTGGATGAGAATTTCAGCGGCTCTGATTGTTTGATACCTGCAGACTTCCCCCATCCCTCAGTTTTGATTCCCCGGCGTTGGTCGGGCGGATGACAGCCTCTCATCCTCGCATTTCCCTTTTATCTCTCTTTTGTGTGTGTCCCCTTCCACATCCTCTTTCTCCATAATTACAACGTGTATATCCTTTCTTCTCCTCTGATGCCCTGCATCACAAGCGGTTTCCCGGTAGGCTTTTGTAGTCTCCCCGCTTTCTTGTGGACGGCCGCCCTTGCTCAACCAGATTGCCTCTTGCTTTCTGCCGGATGTTGGCAGGAAACAGACAGCTAGATCAACGGTGCTCTTATCAGAGTGCGACTAATCGCTTAATGCTTTTGTTTGCAGTGATAGAGACACTCCATGAGTCAATATTATTTGTTGGCACAGAGAGAGCAGGGTGAGCAAATTAATCATGATGAAGGTCCAGTTGAGTGACTTACTGGGTTTTGCCAGATCACCAGCCAACCTGAATGGACCCTGTGACATGATTAGTGCTGATGATGCTGAAGAAGTGCTTATGCAACCATCAGGCTGGTGATAGCACAGATTCTATAGATACTCTCCTCCATATTCCTAACACTGAAAGTGCTGTCTCCCTACTGTTGAAATTGAAAAATTCCCATTTGATGTATCTTCTGAAACATCATTAAGGGGCATGACCAAGTACAATACTGTGGTGATGGATATTCTATACTACAATATAGCACTGGAAGCAGAGAGGACAGAATGAATGCAGGAGCTGAGTATCTGGTATCTGAGTCTAAAGAATGGTAGTAGTATGGTGTCAGGCGATGTGAATGAATTAGGTGGATATGGCACACTAACTCCATGATTAGTGAATTGAACTGTTGTTGAGGCACTCGACATGGGTTTCACTAGTAAAGGCAAACTGAATAAATGAACAAAATTGCCAATGTGTGGGCAAGCAGTAGCAAATAATGTGAGAGGTAGGTTTGCAATCTGAAGTTTTGTCACACCCTTGAAAAAACTACTGTTATTTTTATTATGATTATGATTATGATGATGATGATGATGATGATGATGATGATGATGATGATTATTATTATTATTATTATTATTATTATTATTATTATCACTTCTGCTACTACTACAGCTGCCTACAAAAAGTAATGGTCTTTTTTCGAATTCCTTATCATGCACATAGTCGGTCCATCCACCAGTGTCCAATGCTTCCAGTGGCAAAATGCCACACCACAGAATCTGGCAACTATAGGTGAAATCAGGTGCCCCTGCCAAATCTTTTCACTTATCCCAAATGGAAGCTTTCTGTCAGTAGTAGGTGAATGGCAATCATATCACAAATGCACAGTATTACTTTCATGTTATGTCAAAATGATAGGCTTTCGTTTTCAAACAGATGTGAGGAAAACTGGATTTTATTTTACAAAACTGCAAATTAATTGATTGATTTTAATTGATTGAATTTATATAAACTATACAGCTACAGTTGCAGGTAAATGCCAAAATAAAGGAAACACCAACATAGTGTCTTAATAAGGGTGTTGGGCCACCACAAGCTGCCAGAATGGTTTACATTGTTTTCATGCTCATCAAACCATTCAGTGACCACTCATGCCCTGTGGATGGGGCTTGGTCATCCTGGAAGAGACCACTCCTATCAGGATAGAAATGCTTCACCATAGGATGAAGGTGATCACTCAGAACTGATTTGTATTTTTTGCTGTTTACCTTGTTCTCTAAGGGGTTGAGTGGATCTAAACCATGCCAGAAAAATATGCCCCACACCATAACAGAGCAAGCAGACTTCATGTCATTGACACAGTAGGAAGAGAAGAGAACCAAGAACACTTCCCTGGGGCACCCCACAACTGATCCCCCTCGCTTTAGAAAGAGTCCTATTTAACATCTGTTAAATAAATAAATTATGTATGTTTCAGTGGAGTAAGACTCTAACACTAGACTGAAAAATCTAGAGCTGACCCCATTTAGTCGACTGGTCGTTTGTTTGGTCGATGGGCTGTTGGTCGACCGAGATTTGTTTTGGTCGAGCAGTTGCGCGAAACAAAAACAAATTTAAAAAAGTCTCCACGCAGCATGAGACACCTAGATTCGCACCACAGTTCGGCGCGCTTGTCAGTAGAATAATCCATTCTGGATGCTGCGGGTATGGCAGTGACAGTCCTTCACTTTTAACATAGCTAGGCCTATGTTCTCTTTAAATTATATTAGGCAGTTAAGGTAATAGTAATGTTGTGAATAATTCTGCAAAACTAATAAAAGTAACATTTTATAATAAATGTGTTTTGCTAATTGTATGGTTTATATATTTATAACTAACATGCATAACACCCCCTTTCATGTAGCCTATGTTGTATCCTTCTTGTTTTAGGCACGCGAATGTGCATTTTAATTGTAGCCTAAGATTTGCCTATATTCAGTATTGCCTTAAATATATTATTTTTTCCCCAAGTGTTAAGACAAATGCTACATTTCTTCTGTAAGTGTCAGCCACATCATTCTAACATTAGTTGACAAGTAAATGATGGCAATTATGTGTTAAATATTAAAGTAGCGTGTGCTCGGACATAACAATCTCAGATCTGCTTCCATTTTATTTTTTTGTCCAGGCTATTCTGGCATGCATATTTGTTTCTATGCAGCGGCAATGACACATTGTAGAGATGAGTTTAATTTTGGACCAGCTCTGTCAACCTCTTGTTTTCTTATTCACTTTCTTCCTGTTTTTCTTCAGTCAGTCGCAGACAGGACATCACACATGGTGTACAGCCGCCACGATTTATGTCGGCATTGCACCGCGCCTACGTGTTGTGTTAATTCTTGAGGACGTGCACAAGGTCCGCACCAAAACACAGCAAGATACGCATGGCAGCCATTTTATGTACGCGTATTTAACGTGAAGTATATTCAGGCCTTTAGAGTTGTCACCTCCCTGACCAAGGCCCTTCTTGCCCTGTTACTGAGTTTGGCCGAATGGCCAGCTCTAAGTGGATCCAAACCCAAACCTTTCAATGCTTTAGCAATGTTTTCTATACCCTTCCCCAGATCCATGCCTCGGCACAATTCTATCTTGTAGGTCTATGGAGAGTTCCTTGGACTTCATGGCTTGGTTTTTGCTCTGACATGCACTGTGAATTGTGGAAGCTTATACAGACAGGTGTGTTCTTTTCTAAAACATGTCCAATCAATTGAATTTGCCACAGGTGGACTAGAGTTCTAGAGACATCTCAAGAATGATCAAAGGGAACAGGATGCATCTGAGTGCCATAGCAAAGGGCCTCAATAGTTATGTAAATGACATATTTCAGTTTTTTATTTTTAATAAATTTGCAACAATTTCTAAAAATGTGTTTTTGCTTTGTCATTAAGAGGTATTGTGTGTAGATTGATGGCAAAAAATATATTTAATCCATTTTAAATTAAATCTATAACACAACAAAGTGTGGAAAAAATTGAAGGGGCCTGAATACTTTCCGAAGCCACTGTATAATCTTTTCCAGTACCTTACTACCACCTTACATACTTCTTATATAGGGGAATTACCCTTGGTACTTTACCCTGATTAATTGAGAGATTTATTATCTCTATGGTTTACTGAAAATGCTAGTTAAAGCTACATGAAAATGTTGATTTTGAATGGTCATAGCTTGTATATTGAAGCTCATCAACGTGATATATTCAATGATTGCACTCAGTTTTTGCACGGTCATTCAATACGCAATTCTAATTTGTAGTTCATAACTAACTTTCCAACAGGTGCACAATTCAATAAAAATGTATTAAGAAAGAGCTTACACGATGTATTCAGTTAGATAACTAGTACATTGGTAGAACTTGCTAACTGCTTTAAAATGTGAAATGATAAGCACATTTTAATATGATGTTCATTTAGCTACATTAGCAGGAAATTAAATCATGATGCAGAGACGCATCACTATATGCTAGGGCAGTGTAAAGACCCCTTGCCCATGAAAGAGGGCAGCACAATCACACAGAGAGAGATGAAGTAATCTCAAGGGGTAGGAATAAATGCATAACTGCATATTAAACATTGGGGGGGCATAATGAAAGGGGTTATTTTATAATGTATGGGGAGGACAGACATGACTGTTGAATACTTGAATATTGGGGGGAATATTGAAGATATGCTTGATGTTCAAGCAGTGTTTGCACAAAACACTAAATAGGTAACTACTAAGTTTTTTTCAGAGAAAATACAATTTCATCATCTGAAAACCTGACTTATAGCAATCATATACAATTTTGACATGGGAGAAAAATATGACACCACTCAATGTGTGCTTCAGTCAATAAGCTCTGTGTTGCATTTTGGATCTCAGTCGATGCCTGCACCACATTGGTCAAAGTCACACTTTGGGCCAAATATCATCAAAGTATGTTTAGCCAAAAATGCACAGGGCTTCAACTTACTGCAGCTATGGAATACTTCTCACACGTGTAGAAGAGAGGATCATACACAGGGAGTACTCTCACATTTCTGAGGCATCCTGCAGCATATTGCCGCTAGCTGCACACCTTAGTGGTCATTCTAAATGTATAGAGGTTATTGAGTCAAACTTTGTCACATGGTCAGTGGGAAAACAGGACCAGACCTTTTAACCCATAACAGCAGTAACCTGTGTCACTTGTGTCTTCCATCCTGGTGTCAGAGGATCCCTATTATGCTGCTGAAGCTGAATTCAGTTTCAGCTTGGATTACTTAGACTGACCTATTCATAGCCGCTCCACGTCACTAACCCCGCTCCCTAGGGTTTGCGTTTAACTGGATTATGCACTGGTTTAGAGTGCACTTTCCTCTTTGTTGATTTTACGAGAGGTTAATGCGAACTGTGTGCACATAGGATGAAGCACAGGTGATTTCGCTTGATGGTATGTGCTTCATTGGCATTATGTTTATCCGTGGTTTGAGAACCAGGAAGTGGCCTTCTGCAATGGCGTTGTGGGGTGGCCATTAACCAACCCAGTTACAGTTCTGTAAATATGAAAGTCCAGTTAATGCAGCATTGGATGGATTTTGTTTTGATCATAATTTTTGTCAAGATTGGATTAATTTAATTTATTAAAACATTTGAAATATAAGCAATAGGTCAATAGTCCACACCTATTGAATGTAATTTCATTAATTTGGGAAAAGATAGCCATAGTAAGTTGAGTTACTGTAAGTTTTAACTTTACAAATACAACTGTGTTGATTTAAAGGATAAAATTGACCAAATAACTTTTGTCCATTTAACACTGTGTGCAGCTGAAATCTGTATTTTGTAGACCAGAACACAGAATATTAAACCAATCACCATAATGTTGTGGAAAAGAAACCCGAAAATCCCACACAAACATTATATTACAAAACCCTGTGATGGAAAACGTCAGTGATAAGAAAGCAGTGCTGAATGCTGCCATGACCTAGCAATTGTATAATCACAACAGTATTACTTCTGTTGTCATTATTCTCTTCCTCGTCATGAAAATAATTTTGGATTGCAGCTGCCTAATTTTAATGGCTAATTTAAAGGGTTTTACAGTACAACTAATGAACAGATCTTAAAAAAGACCACTTGAAATAGTGTATTGCCAGTGTGGAGACTTCTGAATGTGGACTGACTGGACAAGTGGTATTGTTCCTGGCCACAATTCCATTCACAGCCATTTCTCCAACATGGGCCTACCAACTAATTTCTCTCAGACAGTGTGCTAAGTGCACTCAGACCTCCCTGGGGGGAGAGGTGGTATGGACAGCAAGCTCTCTGTTCCCATTAGGGCAGGCAATCTGCCAGTTTACAGTGTCAAAGGGCATTCTTATACATCCGTAGAGGCCTTGGTCCCATGGCCTGAGAGCAGGATCACAGCTTGACCAGACAGAGGGAGTCTGGCCTGTCATTGGTTGTAGAGTATAGGTTTACCGCCCGTGGGTTACATAAAAGCATAAGATGATTAAGCCTTGAGAGAGGTAGTGAGTGCTTCATTGCTTCCAAAAGGAATGGTTAGGCAATCATCCGGATCAGTTAGCACACCTGATATTAGTTTTCCACCAGCAGCCATTTCGACTGGGTGAGGTGCTTTGCAGGAAATTACAAACACGATCCTGCTGGAATTGTAAAACAAAAGCACGCAGATCATGACCCCTGAAGCCAAATAGCAACAAAAACACAATGCAGCTCCCATTAAGGCAAAACTTAATGGATTTGACTTATGTTTAAGTACTTGTAATTTTATATCTCAGCCAAGGGGCTTTCAAGGTCAATGGTATATTATCATTATAAAGTATTGTAAATCATGGTTATCATTATGAATGGGGCTTATGTGTGTGCTAAGCTTGTTACAGAAGGTGTCACTGCCTGTATGTGTGGGTAAGGCATGGCAAGCTGTCATGACATGAACAGATTTCTCTGAAAGGCAATTTCTATATGCCTTGAAGACTTTGTCAGCAATGCTACCTCACATTAGTTTGCCTGAAAATGTGCAGCAATGTCTCTCAGCAAAAGGCTTGTTCTGTTTGAATGGGAAACTAGTTCATAGTTAGTTGGGATAATAGAGTGACTCAAGAAAATATGCAATCACAGTGTTTTCATGGGCAGGTTTTGTGCTTTAGTACACAGAACAAGCAAGGTTTTTGATCGTTTTTGCCTTATATCTGGCAAAAGGAAGTGTATCCTGCTTTTGTAATTCTAGACCTTGTTGATTTGGGAACATGTGCAGCTGGGAGGAGACTATGTTACTCACACATTAGGCACACATAGGCACACATTTGCAGCTGGTACCATAGTTGTCATGACAGAATACAGTTTTCTATACAGTTACAATGAAGTCAAGTTTATAGCTAAAAGTAGTATAGCTGTATCCAGCCTGATTATGGATGTTTTGCGAAGAGACTCCTGATATTTACTAATTTATAGGCTATATTTCTTGTCAACATTGGCACTAACGGTCCATAACACTATTGGACTGAATCTACACTTCAGTGCTTCAATAACATTAGAATACAAACACTGGTGCTGAAAACAATCTTTATGCATCTTTATTACTTAGTTTCATCACAAGAGGAGGGGAACCGGTTTCAATGTGATCTCTTTGGCAGCAAACTCTTTGTTACAAAGTAGCAAACTGAAATGTTCCTCCTGGTAACAATGTAATACAGTGGGGTTGCATCAGTGGGTGTTGTAGGCTACAGTTAGCTGGCTATTGTAAGTATTTTGTTGTGGAAACTCAAATGTTTTCATACAATATTTACATTAATATTGGCACCTGCTATGTGTTACACAAGGGCTAGTTAGCTAACTTCCTCAGCACATGTTTTAATGTTAATATGACTATAAAATTATCTCTGCTGTAGCTGTCTAATCATTCCAAATTGTTTCTTGATTACGGAATTAAATGTCTTCTACTGTGTTATTTATGTCTGTGTATAGCTAACAAGCCAACGTTGGTTTACATTTTACATTTTTACATTTTAAGCATTTAGCAGACGTTCTTATCCAGAGCGACTTACAAGATATGCATTAATACATGGTAAGAACAACCATTGTTTGCGCAAGAGATCAGTGCAGTAATACAGCGATTGACATCATTGTTGGTGGCTGCATACCATACCTGTATATATATTTTGTAGTAGACAAGTATACATATACAAAAAGTATTAAACATGTAGGCAATGGCAACTACCCGTCTCTGTGAAGGAGTCAGACACGGTCTCAATTTTCAAGTCTAGGTTAAAAACACATCTCTTTAGTCTCTCTTATAGTCATTAGGTGCAGATGTGGAGGGGGCGTAGCAATAGAGCCTTCTGGTGCAATGAGCTATCCTTACTGTCACCAATCATAAGTGATGATCCGCCCCTATCAGGACTGCTGATGATGTGGTGGGATGGTCTCTGAGTGCCCTCATGGCTGCGTGCTCCCTGTGCCACTCACCTAATTAGTTATGCTGCCCTAGATTACTTCTGCTGGTGCAAAAGTGTTATCACTCTACTCTTTCCCCTGATCCAGTGTGATATTTATCATAGTCATAATTGCACCTTTCCTCTTTTCTCCCTGGCTTCGTGGCACCTGCCCGGAGCTCACCTGCCCCAGAGTCATCCCCCCACCCCTGCCATGTGTTAGCCGGATGCCGCTGGCCCGGACCCTAGCTGCTGGTTCCATCCCCCACCCTGCCCTGGTATCTGGAGGGATGAGGTCCACCCCACCCCTACATTTAGAATGTCCTTCCGGTGGTCTGTTAAGCCTCATGAGCCTCAAGGACTATTTGTTTTGTTTTTCTCTGTATCCCACCATTTTCCAGGAGTTCATCTCGACCGCCTTTTAAGGGGTCAAGGAATCATTTTCCAGTCTCCCACATTGGCTCCAATGGTTTTCTGGTTTTTTGATTCCCTCTGTTTGTAAATGGCGCTATACAAAAATAAAGATTGATTGATTGATTGAATGGTGATGACAGTTTATCAGTTAATCAGTTAATGCTTAGCACACATAGCTTAGCATTAGCTCCGTAGGTAGGTTTGGGTTTTTGAGGTTTTGTTTTGGTAACATAAGTTAATGTACCCATAGGTTGTTAGCCAGCTGACCTATAGTTTGCAGCACTGACAGTGTACTTTTTTTTGTTTTATGATTTTTATTGACCAACAGTTGAATCTTGTTTTGAGCAATATGAACGACTTGGGATTGGATTATTCGACTACAGTATTAAATGTATACATTTTTCCGACATTCACCAAATGGTCTATGCAGGTGAGTGTTTTTTAATCTAGGTGAGAAACCCTGCATATATCATAATCCATCCATCCATCCATCCATTGTCTAAGCCGCTTATTCCTGGTCAGGGTCGCGGGGGGGGTGCTGGAGCCTATCCCAGCATGCGTTCCGGGCGAGAGGCAGGAATACACCCTGGACAGGTCGCCAATCCATCACAGCATATATCATAATGTAAAATTAATGTAGATTTTTTTAGTATCCAATTACACACGGTATTTTCATGTACTATGAGTTCGCTGCTGTAGCCCTGTGACCAGCAGTGTCAAAGGCGAAGCATCGTCTCTTTAAAGACGGCACCCGCCAAGCCGTTGACCGTAACTCTGGCACCCCAGAGTCACTCCTGTGTGGTGGACAGCCAATTGCCGCCCCCGGTGACACTCCTGGTAGAGAGCTGACTCTGGGAATCTAACCCCAGTCTCCGTGGCCAGTGTCAAACGTTGTAACTACTGGACCACGCAGCAGGCCAGTATTATTAATTTTATGAAAGATAATGATAATAATTATTATTATTGGTGCATGAAGGAAAACCACCTCTTCATAGAGAATTCTACTATCCGTGGCTGTGAGCCAGGCAGTGCTATGTCATCTGCATATGCAATATCATTTTTTGAAATTCCAAGATTCCTTTCTGTTTTCTGAATGTCAGTGTGTCTGCCATTTGTAATGATGCCAGATAATTAATGCATAGAATGCATATGTCTAATATTTTAAGATGAAGTTGTGTGGCTCTTCTGGACAGTGTGGTGCATGGTTGTGAAGGAATCTGGTCAGTGTTATAATAAAAGTCAAGGCTTATTGTAGCCTAAAGCAGGAATAAACTGCATGTTTCAGACTGCGTCTAGATCTCTGGTATGACATTAATGGCACAATGTCCCACTTTGTTCATCTCGTCTTCGTCTCTTTAAGGTTAAGATCTTTAATGGCTATGTAATCAATGACTCCCAACGGATATGCCCTGAGGTAAGAGACAATAATAATGGATTTCACTTTCGGACACCACTGACTGTCAGTCGATTCCATGTTTTTTTTCTTTTCTTTCTTGTGTGACCCTCCATGTGACCAGTGTTAATCCATGTGACCAGAGATCCCAATGGAAGACTGGTGAAAGGAATTTGAAATGGAGGGATCAAGCCTTTGTATTTTATTATGCTTTGATCCAATCTTTCTTTGGACCATTTCAAAGGTATCACCATACATAACAGTATTTGTGTTAGGAACCGGATAAGGACCCAGACGCAGATCAGGATAAGGCAAAAGAGTAGTTTAATGGGAAGCAGGGGTCAAACCAGGTGATCAGAGAATCGGAGGTACAAAAACGCGAGGCAGAGAGAAGTCGAAAACAGGCAGTCAAAAGGTCGATAATCAGGAAGGCAGAAAGGCAAACAAACAAAATCACTAGGCAGGCTCGGAGTCGTAATAAGAAGGGTAGTCTCGGGAAATACAAATTACACTGGCTTCGGAAAGATAGGCTCAGGGAAAAATGAATCAATACTGACCCGGGAAAGAACAAGAACACAGAACAGATATACCAGGAATGAACATAAACACTGAACTAATATACAGGCAGGGAAGGAAAACACAATAGGACTCAGGTGTGACTGAGAGGAGAGAGGGGAGGAACACAGGTGAAAACAATGGGAATCGTTAATCTAATAACGAGGGGATTCGCTAATAGAATAACGAGGGGAAACGAAAGACACGGACTGGGAATGACAGACACATAGACAATAAACGACCTGGAAGAACAGGCAGACACGTGCATAGTTAGAAGGGGAGGAATGCATAGAGAGAAACTGCGTGCGAATGAAAGGGAAAGTGAAAAGCTAATCAGGGATACGATAATAAGCGAGAAAGACAGCGATAGTCAGAAGCATGAGATAATTAGTGATTAGTAGTGTTAGTAACTTAATCTAAATCCCTAATGTTAGTAGATTAGTTGGTTAGTACTATATACATCTAACTAATATATACAAAGTGCAATCTAGAAAGTAAGAAGGAAGAAAACGAGATAATAAGCGAAGAAGGAAAAAACCCAAACATTTCCCGAAGTGCAAATGACAAAGACAAGGAGTGGATCAGGAACAGGAACAATAACAGACGGGGAACAGAACGTGAATGAAACATGACACGAAGAAAGATAAATAAACAAAGTACAAAAACAAACAGAACAGACTCTCAGAACATAACAGTACTCGAAGAAAGATAAATAAACAAAGTACAAAAACAAACCGAACAGACACTCAGAACGTAACAATTTGATTAGATGGAAACGTCTCACTTCTCCATCAACATGCCTTAACGTACTGTACAGTAACAAACAATATCTTCCAAATGGCTGTATTTTAAACGGATGAGAGCGTAATATTGAACACAACTATCATCTGGACCTACAGGTACCTGCTTAAATAAAGGAAACACTCCAGTAAATGAAGTTAAGTGAATTTCACACATTCTTCAGATTGTCTGACTATGCAGTCACATACTGTACTGTGTAGGACCTAAACAACAAACCAATCCTTCACTCATGAAACAATAAAAAAGTGAGACAAATTGATATATAAATTATAAATGAACTGCCCACGTGTTACATCAATTTCCAAAAATGAATTCAACTTGATTTGAATTTTATCACTTGGGGGCCTTAACCTATGGGGAATTACACTGTATTACACTGACAAAGGCAAGATTGGCTAAACCCAATACAACAGACAATGACATATAAAATGACAGATGACTTCAGCAGTAGAACGTAAACAGTATTATTTTGAAACTGGGCCTTAAATGTTTTTATTTATTGCTGTTTGCCTTTTTGCATACATGGGGGAACAAGGACCTAGATTATAAGAACCAGTATTATAATCAAGTTGGAATTAATTGGTTGTGTAGTCATGGTTAGGGAACATTGTACACCTTCGTACATGTGACCAAGGTAATAACCCTATCTTCCTTTAATAAGACACAATTGATAGTAGTACAGATCATATGTACTGTGTAAACAGTTAATTAACTCTGGATAAATAATGCAATGAATTAACAAGAGAATTCCAGAAAGTGTTCCCAGGGTCATATCCTCAGTTACTAATTTTATTTATTTTCCAAACTTGTGATTTCAACATCACCAAGGGCATAATTGAAATTGTATAGCATATATTACCAGAATTCCATTACTGTGAATCTGTGACCTGATAGTGCATAACATTCCACTGCCTTAACTGGACAAATGGAGGCATTCATTGAACGTTCAATGCTTCCATTTAACAACTGTCTATCTTTCCTTGTGATAAAACATGTTGGAGAATGGTTTATTCTTTTTCAAATATATTTGTTTATTGTTATTTGCACCCTTCAAATGAGCAGTGGCATGACAGAGTAATTAGGTCGCTGAAGCCATTGTTAATATACCCATTTAGTCAAGGTGAATGGAGAAAAGCTCACATTTCTCCAGAAAACTTAAAAATAAACAAAGCGATTGATGAGGGGGTAAACACAGTATATTGATTCCCCACTCTTACTTCCATTCTCTTTGTGAAATCGCTGCTCCGCCGATGTTTTTTGGTTGAGGCATATCACTTAACAATACATTTTGTATGCTTCCTTAAATTATGAGATAAACCTTCCATTCAAAAATAGTCTTGATAACTGCATAGGCCTTGTACAGGCAGCAAGCCTCAAAGGGTGCGATAAACTTGATCCATAAATAAATTAATAAAATAGAGGTCAAATTATGAATATAGCACTCCGGAACTCTCCCTGGGTGTTTTTGTTTTTTTGCAACATGCTCGTGTGGTTCAGGGTTTTGTTAGACAAATTAAGTCAATCGCTCTTTGATTGCACCCTTGGAAAAGTAACCTGAACCCAGCCATAAAGCGAAGACATGATGCTGTCATTGTGGGATAGTGAACAACATGGAGTAAATGATACCGCTGAAATATTCATGCCCTGAGATTGGATGGATTCTTTCTTACATATGATTGAGCAGTACATCTTTTTTTAAATAATTAATATGCAGACCAATTCAGCAATGAGCACATGAATCATACTGAATAAGACAGCGGCAAGGCAAGCTGCACATTGCATTGGCATTGTAGAGGAAAAACAGAAAGAAAAGGGGTGAAAAGTGGAAAGTCCCTAATGCTATAATCATTATACATTTCTGTCATATCTTTCTTTAAAGAAGCCATTGGCCTGGTTTGCCCTTAAGTTTTAGAGAACTTTAACCTCAGCCAAGCTAGTGCCTTTGCTGTCCACACCCTCCTTCAGCAAGCCAACCAGATTCACAACAGTATTGCTGCCAGTAAGTGAGTGCCTGGTCATTGCTCCCCTCTGCGCAGCTCTCCATCCAAAAAACATGGCCTCTGTTATTGCCACTGTGTTTATATTTTAATTTTGCGCATGCTGGGTCTTTAATCATGAGGGGGATCAGTGGCAAATTAAATAGGTTGATGGTGTTCCCTGAGAGAGACTCTGTGAGCAACAACACGTCGATGGGCTGCATCTATTTCTGTCCTGTTTATCAAATAACAACTTGCCCTGTGCCACCTTGTTCCTATTTAATTCCTGTTTTGTCCCTCTGTGGACTGCAGTAGCCTGAGTAAGAAAAGCCCTCTTGTATGAAGACAATCCAGAAGAGGCAACGCTAATCTCTCACAAAAACCAAGAACTCTTGTGAATGCATTACGCTGTCAGAGTGGCTATCTTTATCCTCTTCGAGTTGGTCGCGCCTTGAAGTGAGTGGTTGTCTTGCGAAATCACTTGTAAACAAAGGCTTTTTATGCACTGTGAGCGTCAGTTATCATCAAGAAAAAAGACATTTGCGTCAGAGCCTTGCGACTGTTTCGCGTCAGCTCTCTGGTGATGATTTTTTTTCACGCTTCCTTATAGGTGCGAACAGCATTTTAAAACATTTGGATGGTGCAGTAAATAACATATGCTTATGATAACAGGGCATTTAGCCCATATACACTATATGGCCAAAAGTCAGTGGACACCTCTACTAATTATTGAGTTCAGGTGTTTCAGCCACACTAATTGCCAACAGGTGCATAAAATCCAGCACATAGCCATGCAATCTCCACAGACAAACATTTAGAATTCAGAATGGTTCGTAAAGAGCTCAGTCATAGGATGCCACCTTTGCCACAAGTCAGTTTGTGAAATTGATGCCCTACTAGATGTGCCCCAGTCAACTGTAAGTGCTATTATTGTGAAGTGGAAGCGCCTATGAGCAACAACAGCTCGGCCACGAAGTGGTAGACCACGCAAACTCACAGAGCGGGGCCGACGAGTACTGAAGCGTATAGCGCATAAAAATCGCCTATCATCTGCTGCATCACTCACTACAGAGTACCAAACTGCCTCTGGAAGCACCATCAGCACATGAACTGTGCGTCGGGAGCTTCATGGAATGGGTTTCCATGGCCGAGCAGCTGCACACAAGCCTCACATCACCATGCGCAATGCCAAGCGTCGGCTGGAGTGGTGTAAAGTACGCCACAACTGGACTCTGGAGCAGTGGAAACGTGTTCTTTGGAGTGATGAATCACGCTTCACTATCTGGCAGTCTGATGGAGGAATCTGGGTTTGGCGGATGCCAGGAGAACACTACCTTCCGGAATGCATAGTGCCTACTGTAAAGTTTGGTAGAGGAGGGATAATGGTCTGGGGCTGTTTCTCAGGGTTTGGGAAGGGTATTCTTAATGCTACAGGATATGAAGACATCTTAGCCAATTGGGCGCTTCCAACTTTGTGGCAACAGTTTGGGGAAGGCCCTTTGCTGTTCCAGCATGACTGTGCCCCTGTGCACAAAGCGAGGTCCATAAAGACATGGTTAGAGGAGTTTGGTGTGGAGGAACTCGATTGGCCTGCACAGAGCCCTGACCTCAACCCCATTGAACACCTTTGGGAGGAATTACAATGCCTATTGCGAGCCAGGCCTTCTCGTCCAACATCAGTGCCTGACCTCACAGATGCTCTTTTGGCTGAATGGGCACAAATTCCCACTGACATACACGCACGTATCAATTACATTAAAAACAGGGCCTGTTTTGAAGTTTTTATCTTTTTTTATAAAAAAGGAATAATATACTGTTGGAAAGAACAGATAAACAAAACATACATCTGCAAAAAATTTAGTCATGTATGAAGTGCACTGCATTCTTGTGTTTTGAAAAAGCAGACCAATATTCTTAATACATTTATTAAAAATTCAATCCAGCCACGCTGTGCTTTGTCATGTTGTATAAATATAAGAAAATAGAGCTTTTCAAAGATGAGAGCAAAGTTAGGGAAAGAGATTACATTGAAACCGGGCCTTTTTCATCTTTTCTTTCCCAAGCACTAAACTCAGACCAGAGTGCATAACAAAAATGTGTAATATTTGGGGTGGTTGGATGGTTCTATTAATACACCTACGGTCTGGTATCAATTCCTGATTGTGCCGGTGCTGGTTGTGGCTGGTAGCGTATCTCACCATGTGAAAGCTAGTTCTCTGGTTGTTCTGGCCTGCGTTCTGATGGCACCAAGTGTGAATGATGTGTGCTCCTTTGACACAATGTCTGCACAGTTCTGCTACTGGACTGTGGAGTGAATAGAAGCAGCAGCTGGCATCATGCGCTTCCGGGAAGAGCATGTGTTTCTTCCCCCAAATTTACAGAGGATGTTGCAGCCATCAGGTTGGCCTACACAGTGGTGTAGCCAGGAATTAATTTTGGAGGGGGAGTTTAGAAAATACTAAATATGAATGTATAACAGATTATAGCCTTTTAATATAGGCTACAATGACATATGTGTATTTTGGGGTTACATGAACACCCAGCAGTAGGTGAACACGGTTACATGGGACAAGCAGTAGTAGAGTTATGGTTCTGTGTGGCTCAGTAGGTAGAGCATGGCGTTGGCAAGGCTTAGGTTGTGGGTTCGATTCCAACTGGGGTCACATATACTAAAAAAAACGTATGCATTCAGTACTGTAAGCTGCTTTGGATAAAAGGCGTCTGTTAAATGGCATATATTATATTATTATATTATGTAAAATCGGTAATGTAATTGGTTGGAAAACATTTTGTCATTTCATTATTAAAGACTTTTTGTACTGTCAATCAGCCTAGCCTGATAAATAATGTTATAATCGCACAGCAAAAATCCCCCCATGACTATTCCATTGAAAATTACTCAATAGGCCCACACTATTAACAAATAAAACAAGACCCTCCCATAAAACCATATCTAGCTTTCTTATTTTCCTGCTGTAGACATCCAGTACCTTCTCTGCTATTACCAGGGGTGTCATGCAGTAAGTTATTTATAAGGGTACCAAAAATAAAGCTGTTTCAATAGCTACCTAGCTAAGTAGCTAACTAAGCTAACTTTAGCTAGCTTAGTTAGTGATGTAGTAAAGTTAGTGATGGTTTAGATGTATTCAATTTATTTGAATGAAGATTGAGAAGATTGCAAAACTGACTTAGGAGAGGAGGAATTCACAAGTGACAGACACACATGGCCAAACAGGAGAAGACGAGCGCTAACCATAGAATTTGACACATTTTGACTATTCGCAGGAATGTTGCAAAAGTGCAGAGAAGCTGCACTTGCACTAAACTTATGTCCATTAATAAACAGTTTGACACTGTCATAAAATATTTCGGGGGGAGGGGATAAACCCAAAATCTCACAAGAACAAGGACAACAGCATTCCTTTCTTAGCTCTTAGGTTGTAAGACACTTTGTAATGTGATTTGGAATGGTTTGCAGATTACTGTGGAATATGCCATTCGCCCTGATGCCCGTTCCCTGATGCCATTGTTAAATATCCAGCATATATACTGTTGCTTGATATGTTATGCAAGTTGCTAATTGCTGGTGTGTGCTCCATTGGAAGGGTTGCCAGGGCTTTACAGAGATGCATTAGTGAGGCATGAAGTAGCAGGTGTCGAGACACTTGTCTGGGCTTGTCTTTGCTCCATCTCGAGGGCTGCCAAGGGAAGGCATTTACCCTTTGTAGCTCTTTGAGGTCCCAGGATGTAGAAAACGCGGGGTAATTGTACATGATTGCATGTAATTTCGTCAGTCCCCGCTCTCCATCTCCCCCCTCCCCAGAAGATATTTTTTGCTCTCATGTTATTATTAACTTTAATTCATGTAACACAGACCATGCACAGTATATTCCATGTAAGTAAAGCATTGATATATATATATATATATATGTGGAATAACAGTTGACAGTGTATGAAATTACTAATTTAATACTCATGAAAAATCCTCAATCTATCCGCGTCTACCAAAACACCAATCGAAACCTGACCCTTTACCACCAAAGTTCTGTTACAATGTGAAGTTGCTTTTCAGTACTTTATAGTGTAGTTAGAATGTTAATGGGTCCACCTTTGTGTAGCATCTGAGAATTCATGTTCTAAACTGAATAAATATCCATATGACTTGCTACTGTGTGGATTGTGAAGGCTTCATCTCACACTAACAGTACTGACCTGCATGTGATTATGAGAGATAATCAAAGTGTAGACTGCATCAGTCTTTTATTTGATTAGTTCCATAATATTCTTTGTTTATTTGAGCGAGAACTGAAAAAAACGAAATCTTTCTTAATAAAAATGTATGATTTGTGCTTTGAAGTTTGAATAAATAATAAAAAACAATAATTCATTTTTAAATATCACTATCCCTCAAAAAAAAAAAAAATTGTATTGATAACAATTAGCTCTTTAATAATAATATGACAATATACTCCATAACGCACATTATTACATCATGAATAAATACTATCTTGTAAATTAATGTTGTCAAGGTTAACTCCCTGATAAAGATTGTCACTTTTTCTCAAAGATAAGAAGCGTTGCTAACAAACATACATATTTATAGTTACACCCTAATCCCTGCACATCTTGGACAGGCTACATTTGTCTCTATTCATGTGGATTCAGCTCGAAACGCATGAACTAGCCAGTTAGCTGGCTGCAGCATGTGTTTTATTCTAGCGCAAATAATACTAGTGGGGTAAATTATTTATGCTGTTGGCGTGTTTGACAAGAACTCACAAAATACTACGCTGTAAAATGCCATTCATCACAACTTGAAATTTGGGATAGTTAAGTGCCGTTTTGTAACATTTAAGAGGAGTTGGTAAAGGCAGGATTTTGTCAAGTGCTCTTCCAATTGCTCCCTGATTACAAATCATACCAAAGGGTTCTGCAGCTAACGTCATAAGAGATCGTCTTTGCAGTGTAATATAGACTCCGTGTATGAGTTTAAACTGAATGGGTTGATGTACCAAATTCTTTGATGAGAAGAATGTGTTATCTCCCATTCGGCTGTTTCATTATATGCACTAGGCTCTCTTTCCCAAATTGCAGTTACTGTCTGCAGGCATTACATTACATTTTTACATTTTAAGCATTTAGCAGACGCTCTTATCCAGACTTACAGTTTACATTTCCTTACATACAATCAATTTATACAGCTGGATATTTTACTGAAGCAATTCAGGTAAAGTACCTTGCTCAAGGGTACAACAGCAGTGCCCCATCTGGGAATTGAACCTGCAACCTCTGAGTTACAAGCCCAGCTCCCTAACCATTACACTACACTGCCAGCCCCTAAAAAAGCTATGTGTGGTACCAATCCTTTTACTGAGAACCAGTCCATTAATGGGTGAGTAGCTAAGCCTGCATCAGGGCGGATTTTACTGCCACAAATGGCTGAGCAGAGCTGTAAATACAAGAACTATGATGTGCTAAGGAGAGAGAGGGTCTCCTTCATGTCCTGGAAGCTACCCTTTGCAGCAAATACATAATGAGGAGTTAATGACTGACCAGAAAAGTTAAAAGGTTGACCCCCAGGAAGCATGAAGAAAGGTTGTTATTCCTAAATATTTATGGTTTTCCACACATTAAGAGAGTTAGTCATGATAGGGCCTTTGTGATCAACGATTGGTAAATCTTGAAAATTACATATAGGCTGTACCAGAAATGCCTCAAACTTTCTCCAAGATACCAAACTCTAAACTTTCTACCTCGGATCTAACCAGACGTGTAACCTGATGAGTTGAAATGCCTAAAAAAAAGTTTAAATCTGTGATGTGCAAGGACTTGTTTTGGTCATTGCAGAATGCCAGATGAAGCCTTGGCTTCTTACCTGCCCAGATAAAATGTATGATCATGGAGTAAATTTATTTACATTTACATTTTACATTTTAAGCATTTAGCAGATGCTCTTATCCAGAGCGACTTACAAGATGTGCATTAATACATGGTAAGATCAATCATAGTTTGCGCAAGAGATCAATGCAGCACAGCTGTAATACTGGGAAGAAAAAGGTTAGTAATTTTTTTTTGAGGAGTAAACAAGTATACATATACAAAAAGTATTAAACAAGTAGGCGGTGGTGATGACAATTGGCTATATATTTAAATGATAGATATAGATGTTTAAAATTAATAAGTGGTGGGGTGAGTGGAATTGTGGAAGGGGGAGTAAAAGGGAAGGTTCAACCTGAACAAATGTGCCAGGAATTGAACCCTGACTTCTCCTGTCACAGAAAAAAGGACCCAAAATGTCAAACAATCAGTCGCTGTGAGGCTTAGTCCTGGTGACATCACCTTTTGCCCACGTGTGCTTCTGGGCAAGTTATTTATGACAAAAAACAGGTAATAACTCCAGGGAGAATGTGCGTTGATGAGTGTTTCTGTCTTATGGGTAATCCTGTCCCTTTCCTCTGTCCCCTCAGCTTGTGGCCCAGGCGGTGCTGTTCATGTGCATGAACACGGCGGGCATGTTCATCAGCTACCTGTCAGACAGGGCCCAGCGGCAGGCCTTCTTGGAGACCAGGAGGTGCATTGAGGCCAGGCTCCGGCTGGAGACGGAGAACCAGAGACAGGTGAGGCGCCTCCGGATTGTCCCAAAATTGCAGGTTTGGTGGTAATGGTATGTCAGGCCCCCCAGCTTCACATAGAAATGTATGTCCCCTGCCTTGTAAGCCTATAGAGTTTCAGTGGAGACAGGCACTCATGAATATTTATTTATTGACGAATTTATTGAATCCGCAATTGTGCTTTTCAATTCACCACTCTGCTACCCACACGCAGGCAAGGAGCACTGCAGCTGAAGCATGTGTGCTCCTCAAATCCCCAAAAGCTAGTAACTGTTTTCCACACCACAGGTCACACAACATTAATGCACTCACTCTGATTCTGAATCAGTGCGGATGTGTGGTGCATTGTGGTGATGGCCAATCAAGATACACTGTCCCTGCTCATGAATATTCATAGAGAGCTGCCATCACCTGGATTATTTGAGTGGTGACAGAAGCTATTTGGCTGGGACAAGAAGGCTTGGAGAGTGCAGGGTCTCACGAGTGATTATTTGTCTCTATTTGAACTGACCGAGTGCAATAGTGAACTCATGAATATTCACATATTTAAGAAAAGAGGAGGTTCCAATAATGATGTGTCTTTCACTGAAAGTTTATCAGAGCAGGCATAATTCAAGGTATGCCCTTGTGTGAAAATATATATTTCCCATTCGTCCCTAAACCCAAAATGTATTGTAATACCTTATGTTCAGCTGTGAATGTCTACTGCCTATCAACAGCACCTCTGCCTATTGTGTTTTAGTCTTCTTCATGTGCCTGAAAGACAATCTTGCTGCTGGAAAGGTAGAGATGCATATCTCTGTTTGCTTGGTGGAGTGTATCCGTTGTGCGTCAGCGAGAGACACTGGCGGAAAGCTTTTAAGGTTGAGTATTTTCTGAATATGGCTGCACTTGATAAAATGCGGGGGTGTGTGTCGGGAGGAGGGTGGGCATTTTAATGGAGTGGTGCTCAGTCAACCCCCGGAAGGCACCGAAGATAACGCAGACGAATGATCTCTTTCTCAATATTGGACACAAGGCTGAGGAAAGTAAACAATGTCACGTTCCCCAGCAGCAAGACATTAAACTCGGTCCAGTCTCTGCCCTTTTCCGTAAAATCCGCCAAATCATGTGATTCTCAGGAGTGGGGCAAACACAGTGGAGACTTACCTAGCACTAAAGCAAAACTGATCCGCAAGGCTTCTCCTGCTGTATCCTGTTCCATGATTCGGCTACAGATGTCCCCACCTTCCTCTCTCGCTCTCTCTCATGTTCCCAAACTGAAAACAAATATTTAAGTGCACCATGGCTTTCACTAGCGAACCTTGTAGCTGGATGCTACCTCTTGGTTACTGATTATGCTGAGTTTACAGCATCGAAAGGTTGGGAGTTCAAATGACTGGAGGCTAACAACGCAAACAAGGACGCAGGTGCAGTCTAAGCTTGTTTGTGGGATTGCATTACGGTAATGCCATTAGTAGCTCTCGCTTGTGGATTATGTTATGGATACTTCCCACTTGCCAACACTGTTTATTTCATGTCAAGCACCAGGATCAAATGGTGAGGCAGCAGCGATACATGGAAATCGACAGCTAAAAACATTGAGGTCATTATGAAAGCATAGGTTCGATAACCTTGGCTGAGTAGCGGAGCTCAGTTTATCTGCTATGGGTGGTGCGAGGGACTGGGGTATTTCATAATAATCATATTTTTCACCAGACATCCAGTCACAGAGGTTGTGGGCTCAATTTCGTCTCAGACCGTGTGAGTGCCAGACACATTAGTTGTAGGTTTTGGGTTCAAACCACAGCTCAGATCATACGCACATGATGGTGCCTGATACACCAGTTATAAATGGTACCTGAAGACAATAACCCAGGCTGGGTTGATGACTCAGGGTAATCAGTACAGGGACATTATCGGGACAAGTCAGATTCGGTGTAGCCTCGATGCAGGGACCTTATCTCAACACTAAATAATGTGGTTGCTCACTCTCGAGGGTGTGTGTTTGCTTCAAGACCCCCCATATTTTTTTCTTGTAAGAAACTTAAAAGTTGTAAACCCCCAAAAGCTGTAGGAGATATGATCAAGTTGAAGCAATTTGGTTGGCATGTGTAAAACCCATGTGGTTTCAGGACAGCAAAACATAATATTTCAGCATGAGATCAGGAATCTGGGCCGGTATTCACAAAGAATTTTAGCTTACCACTAGGAGTACTCCTAAATCGCACTAAAACCTTTTAGTTAGGAGTCCCACCTTAAAACCTATTCACAAAGCTGCAAAGACAAACTCATACAAAGGAAGTCCTAGAATTTTCAAGCTAAGAGTGAGGGCGGGGTTGACGTCGTTGCTATGGATGACGTTGTTTCTCATGAACAAGCTTACTCAGAATGCCCACAGCGATTGGCTGATATAAGGGATGGGTGTCTGCCCGCGATTTCAACCTAGCAAATAAATGATATGCTACTGTAAAGGGGTATGTAGGCCTACCTGTTCCTGTTATATTCTAGTGGTGTAACGGATCGCAGTTGATCCGTGATCCGTACGGATCAACCCCCACGGTTCAGCACGCATATGATCCGTGGATTAATTGCTAAATTGAACCATCATAGAGAAATACAGTTTTTCTGCCGCTGTTACGTTTTAAAGTAACAATTCCCTAAATCTCGATGAAGAGATAGACAACCATGTATGTTTTGGTATGCTTTGTTTTTCATACTAAATGCCTTTCTGGAAGGCAGGTTTTTAGAAACACGACCGAATTAAATACAATTTAAACATTAGCGATCTTTTAATTTTTTATTAAATTAATTCAGGCATAAGACCACCCTAGTTAAATCGCCTAAGGCGTACTGAATCAAAAAATTTATTTTGTGAAATTTTCGAATAAAGATTTAGTGAAATAACTTACATTGAAAAACTGAAATTATCATTCATTCAATTCCTTGAGAATAGTTCCTGGTAATTTTTGGAAACGCGCCTTCGGCCCGCATTATTTATTTTTTTGCTGATCCGAAAAATGATCCGATGCACCCCTATTATATTCTAATAAAGATTCTAAAATACAAATGTGTTATTGATTTAACATGAAACCAAGAATACTGACTAGTCAATTGGTTACATGTCTGCATCTCGTAAACAATAAGCGGGTATCTATATATAATATATATAATATTAAATATATAATACCCTCGGGATTGAGGCGGTACCTTTTTATGAGCTCTGTATCATTCAATATCTCCAAAGTGTTGACACGATTGGGACGACGATTGCCGGCAGCAGCAGATTTTCGGATCGCTGTGAGTAGGTCTTTAGCGACTTAGAGGTCCTCTTGACTGCTTCTAACTTCTCCTGGACTTAGGAGCTATTTTTAGCTCTCAAACCCTTTGTGAAATACTCTTATCCCAAAAATGTAGGAGTCCTAAATTTATGAGTGACACGCCCATTATTACATTACATTACATTACATTACATTATAGGCATTTGGCAGACGCTCTTATCCAGAGCGACGTACAACAAAGTGTTAACCGTAGTCAAGAACAGTTTAGCTGAAAGCCACCCTAGTGGGAAGTACAATTCCTGGGTGCTAGGAGCAACCACATAGTTAAACTAGGACCCTGTAGGTAAATCTGTAGCCACAATTCAGAGGTAGCAATAAAGCACTCAATGCAGGAAATAATGCCTAAGCCTAATACAATACATAAACAAGTAGACGTGTAAACTAAGCAACTATGTCCCTAAGTTAACAAAAAACGGACTACGGGGAGAGGTGCACCCTGAAGAGGTGAGTCTTCAGTCGTCCGCTTGAAGGTGGCTAGGGTCTCAGCTGTTCTGACTTCCACAGGAAGGTCATTCCACCATCGTGGAGCCAGAACCGACAGGAGACGTGACCGGGAAGCGCAGGTGCGGAGGGGGGGGAGGTGCTAGGCGTCCTGAGGTAGCCGAACGGAGAGGTCTGGCAGGTGTGTAGGGTTTGAAGATCTTGGTGAGGTATGTTGGGGCTGATCCCTTGACTGCCTGGTATGCTAGGACCAATGTCTTGAATTTGATGCGAGCTATCACAGGCAGCCAGTGGAGGGTAGTGAGCAGAGGGGTGACATGGGAGTGTCGAGGAAGGTTGTAGATCAGACGGGCCGCAGCGTTCTGGATGAGTTGCAGGGGTCTGATAGCAGATGCGGGAAGGCCAGCCAGGAGCGAGTTGCAGTAGTCCAAGCGGGACAGTACCATTGCTTGGACCAGGAGCTGGGTAGAGTACGTGGTAAGGAAGGGACGGATCCTCCTGATGTTATACAGGAAGAATCTGCACGCCCGGCTTACCGCTGCAATGTTCATTGATAGGGACAGCCTGTTGTCCATCACCACACCGAGATTCTTCACGCAGGGTGATGATGTCACCAGGTGTCACCTAGAGAAATGGAGAAATCAAGGTGGGGAGAGTTTAGGGCAGGAATGAAGATTAGCTCTGTTTTACCTGGGTTGAGCTTTAGGTGGTGACTGTCCATCCAGCTCTGAATGTCCCCCAGGCAAGCAGCGATGCGGGTAGAGACCTGAGTGTCTGATGGGGAGAAGGAGAGAAAGAGTTGAGTGTCATCAGCATAACAATGGTAAGATAAGCCGTGGGCAGAGATTACAGAGCCAAGGGAGCGGGTGTACAGGGAGAAGAGAAGGGGACCGAGGACTGAGCCCTGTGGAACCCCGGTGGGGAGGAGCAAGGCGGTGATACTTTACCAGCCCAGGCAACCTGGAAGGAGCGACCGGAGAGGTAGGACTCGATCCAGGCGAGGGCTGTACCGCAGATCCCTGTTGCTGCCAGGGAGGACAGGAGGATGGAGTGCTCCACAGTGTCGAAGGCAGCGGAGAGATCAAGCAGGATCAGGATGGAGGAGAGGGAGGCGGCTCGTGCGGTGTGAAGAGCTTCATTGACCGAGAGGAGAGCGGTTTCTGTTGAGTGGCCAGGTCTGAAGCCGGACTGGTAGGGGTCCAGCAGGTTATTTTCTGTAAGGAAAGCAGAGAGTTGGTGAGATACCGCTCTTTCCAGGGTTTTAGACAGGAAGGGGAGGAGGGATA
This sequence comes from Aldrovandia affinis, assembly GCA_029706075.1. Lineage (NCBI taxonomy): Eukaryota > Metazoa > Chordata > Actinopteri > Notacanthiformes > Halosauridae > Aldrovandia > Aldrovandia affinis. The sequence goes on along the minus strand of JAINUG010000098.1, from coordinate 1,250,594 downwards.
CTGGGCGATAATTCTGGATCTGAGGGGTCTAGAGTGGGTTTTTTCAGCAGAGGGGTGATATGGGCCCTTTTGAAGGGCGAGGGGAAACAACCAGAAGACAGGGAGGAGTTCACAAGGGAGGTGACAAATGGGAGGATGTCAGGTGTGATCGCCTGGAGGAGGGATGAAGGGATAGGGTCGGGCGGTGGGAGAGGAGGATGTGGGAAATATCAGAGTCTGAGAGGGGGGAAAAAGAGGGGAAGCAGGGGGAGGGCACAGAGGGAGTGGAGGGCACCGTGGGAGTGGAAGGCACAGAGGGAGTGGAAGGCACAGAGGGAGTGGAGGGAGCAGAGGGAGCAGAGGGAGCAGCGGGAGTGGAGGGCACAGCGGGAGTGGAGGGCACAAAGGAGCTGCGGATGTCTGCAATTTTCTCCTCGAAGAAAGCAGCAAAGTCATCTGCGGTGAAGGGGGACTGAAGTGGGGGAGGAGGTGTGCTGAGGAGAGAGGAGAAAATAGAGAACAGTTGACGAGGTTTAGATAAAGAATTTTGAATTTTAGTTTGGTAGAAGATTGCCTTAGCGGCAGTGACAGCAGAAGAAAACACAGACAGTAAAGACTGATAGGATGAAAGGTCGGACGAGTGCCTGGATTTGGCCCACTTCCTCTCAGCAGCACGGAGGCTGACCCGGGAGGTGCGCAGGGTGTCGGACATCCAGGGACTAGGAGAGGATGAGCGTGCAGGTCTAGGGAGAAGAGGACAGAGAGAGTCAAGTGCAGAGGACATGGATGAGATTAAGGTGGAGGAAGCGGTGTCAGTGGGGAGTCTAGAGAATGCTTTAAGGGGGGGGAAGCAGTGACAAGGGGAGCGAGGGAGGAGGGTGAGAGGGAGCGAAGGTTACGACGGGCAGTGATGGTGGGTGTTGGAAGAGGGGAGGGAGGATGGGGGACAAGGGAGAGGGAGAAGGAAATGAAATGGTGATCAGATGTATGCAAGGGGGTAACCGTGAGGTTGGAGCAGGGGCAGTTCCTCAGGAAGGTCAGGTCTAGGAGGTTGCCCGCCTTGTGGGTTGGGGGAGTTTTGCAGGGAGAGGTCGAAGGAGTGGAGTAGTGGTAGGAAGGCAGCAGACTGGGGGCCTCTAAGTGGATGTTGAAGTCTCCCAGGAGGATCAGCGGGTGCCGTCCTCAGGGAAGGAGCTGAGCAGGGTGTCAAGCTCGTCGAGGAAGCATCCCAGGGGCCCTGGTGGACGATAAACAACAACAATAGAGAGTTTAGTAGGATAGGTGATGGAGACAGGGTGGCATTCAAAGGAGGATATAGACAGGTTGGAGAGGGGAATGACTGAGAACTTCCAAGCGGGAGATAAGCAAACCTGTACCACCACCACGGCCGGATGGCCGGGGGGTGTGGGAGAAGGAGTAGGCGGACGAGAGGGCAGCAGGAGTAGCGGAGTTGTCAGGGCTGATCCAGGTCTCGGTGAGGGCGAGAAACTGGAGGGACAGGAGGGAGGCATAGGCAGAGATGAAGTCAGCCTTCTGTGTGGCCGACCGACAGTTCCATAGCCCCCTGAGATTGTGAAGCTGTCACAAAGGGTCAGGGGGGGGTAGGAGAGGTTGGAGAGGTTCCGTTGTCGCGGGAGGGTGCGACGCTGGAAGCGCGTACTGAATGGGAGAGAGCAGACTGTTATGGGGTGCGGGCACATTCTGTGAGGGAGTGCTCTGACAGAGGTAAAAAGAGATCACAGACAGGTGGACACAATAACGTGGTAATTGCACGGATTAGTCTTTACAATTCGCTGCAATCAAACTAACGATGACTCAAAATTAAGAATAACACGGCTAATGAAGATCCATAATAGCAAAATAAGTACAAAGTAGACTACGCAAAGTTTACGAAACTACAGATAACTAACAGATCAGTCAAACTAACGCGGTAAACTCTAGCAAACCGAAAAATACTAAACACGCCAGAAGTAAACAAACAGCGGATCAATTCAGAACCATTATTTTTCGGAGTTGCTCCTAAATTGCCGAGTTAGGACCAACTTTTACCCTTAAAATGCTTTGTGAATACCGGCCCTGAAGTGGGCACAACAAAGAGTTTATTCTCATTTTGGCATTTGTGAAAACTCCATATTTTCACATACTTTACGTTACATTTTCATTCGTGGTGGAAGAGAAATTGTATTCGCTGATTTGGAAAGTTTGGGAGCACCTGCTTTGCTGTGATCAAGGGAAGGTTTGTATTTTAATGACTGGACATTGTGGAGAGAATGAGCACAATGGAGCTAAAGTCCTCGATTACAGTGTGAAGGGCAATTAATTTTAATATTGCTTGGGAATTCTCTGGGAAAGGCTTTAGTTTGCTCCCTCTCTCTCTCTCTCTCTCTCTTTCTCTCTCTCTCTCATTCTCTCACTCTGGTGCTCTCCATGGGCTAGTGCTCTCATGAAACACTTGAACACTATTTCATGTAGAGTGGGATTACTATGAGTCGAGTGCAGACAACGTTTTGATGCCATTACTATGCAGTCCTGGGCGAATACCAGGAATTCTCAATGCCTCACTTCAACTCTATTCTAATGAGATAGGAGAAATAAATCAAGAGTGCAGAGTATGCGCCTCCACCATAATTAACAGTTGTTGTATCAACACTAATATATATACATTTTTTCTTGTGCCACAGGCAATCACAAACAGTTATTCAGATCTGTACAAAACTTTACCGTGAATAGGGACCCTATTCACAGATAGACAGATAGGAAGACAGAAAGGGGGGAGTGACGATACTGTAGACAAGTTATGCTAGGTACTAGGTTCACATTATCTGGACCCCCAGAATACCAATCTATTCACATGGCATTCAGATAGGCCTCATAATTTCAGGTAATCAGGAATGTAGGTAATTTTTTCATTTGATGCAAATTTTTGATTTTTTTGATGCAAATTTAGCAAATGATGAAAAACTTTGCCTTAAATTGGTTCTTTAAGTTAAGGACAATCTGCTTCAGGGTTAACTGAAATAAAACCCTTATGCTTTTGAATGACAGCATTTCAAAATAAGTATAATGTTTACGGAATAGGGTGTTTGATTTTATTCTCATTGTCATTATCCTGTTGGGGGATTGTGTCACACAGCATTGTGGCAAAACCATAAATGCAGATGTGGCCCTGACCAATGTTGAGCTCCACTTCAAATCTTCATCTTAAATGGAGCTTCTGTTTTCACCGAATCCAACAGGAGTCTTTTCTCCTCCCACCCTGCCCCCTCCTCCCCCTGCCCCTCCCCAGGAAAGGCTGGTACTATCCGTTTTACCTCGGTTTGTGGTGCTGGAGATGATAAATGACATGACAAATGTGGAAGACGAGCACCTCCAGCACCAATTCCATAAGATCTACATCCACCGCTATGAGAACGTCAGGTAAGGTCTCAATCGGAAGCTGCTGGGGCAGGGGGATGGAGAACAGGATCTCGTCACTGACATCATCGCTTATAGGATGCTGTGGTGATGCTAAGGGAATGTCAGGCCTGCTAACTCCCCACAATAATATCCAATAAGCTCCAAGCCCACACAATTACCACAGTTAGTTCTGTCACAAGAATAGTTTGCAGGCTTCACACTGGCCTGTGCTGCTTGCCAGACCTGTCCTGGCCTTTACACATAAGCAGACAGTTAATATTTTTTTTGGACACAGATCTAAGCGCATTGTGCTTCCTCTTGTACTTTATCATATAAGTCAGTGGTGCCCAAGTTTGGTCCTGGAGAACTGCCTGGGTGTGCAGGCTTTTGTTCTAGCCCTTCACTAACACACCTGATTCCAGGAATCACTTCACTAACACACCTGATTACACTAATCAACTGCTCGTCAAGGCAATTAATGTTCAAATCAGGTGTGTTAGTGAAGGGCTGGAACAAAAGCCTGCACACCCAGTAGATCTCCAGGACCAGAACTTGGGCACCCCTGATTTAAGTGAACAGGCACTTTTTGGACAAAAACTCAGCCTCAATTAACTTATAGATTAAAACAAAACAAAAAAAAATATTTTTTGTAATGTGATTCACTAAATTTTCCCTTAACACTGGCTCATGATTAAATGCAAGTGTTGTCTTTTTCTTTCTTTGATCGTGAGTCAATGTTAAGGGAAAATTGATTGAATCTTGTTCTAAGACTCTAGGACAGGGGTCACTAACAGGCGGACCGCGGTCCGGGTCCGGACCCAGAAGCCGTCCTATCCGGACCGCGTCCAAAAAACGATAAATTATTGAGAATTACTACATTTTGACGGAGCATTTCAATTTTAACCGGCGCAGCTTTTCTAGCATTTACGGCACTGGTTTATCATTGCACCAGGCGCAAAATTCCGAGGGGCGCAAAATTTAAGAAAACGTTTTTTTTTCGCGTAGCACCCCCCCGTCGACAGAAAATGGGGCGCTGTTACGTGCCTCGCACCACCGGACCTTGGCTTGAGGCCATTTTATCTAACTGGACCTCTTTGAATTTTACTTGAAGACCCCTGCTCTAGGACATAGGAATAACTATAGGAATATTGTGATATGCATATATATATACATATATATAAATATGAAAAAATATACATATAAATAATTGAAATAAAATTGAAAAACCAAGGGGGTGAGGTGGCTATGAGGAAGTTCAAATGAGTTAAATGTGTTAAATGCCACATCTCACACTTGAATGGTGGATGTGCGAGCTTTGTTAATCACTGTAATAGAACGAGAAACATCTCTAAAACTTTTAAACAACCATTCAGATATGGACAATCTACCTGTGGACACCCATGAATGAGCTATGGTCTTTTTTGGCTGCAGTACGTCCAACCAAGATAATTTTTCTCTGGTACATTGAAAGAGAAGGAAGAATCATCATTCAATAAAAACAGATGAGGGTGGGTTGGGCTAAAAAACACACAGAATTATTTTAACTGAGGCATCAGATACAAGGGACCAGAGGTTAACAAATTAATGCTGTATTTTAAAATATTATTTAAGACCAAAAATGCAATTGTAAATTGAGTTGTAAATGAAAAGTTTCATAAATCAAATCAATACTATAAAGGTGTGCTCTTGAAAATGAGTAGTATTTGTATAGCATCCTTTAAATATCCTCTATTTATTAAAAATAGATAATGTTATAATATATGTTACTGATGTAACTTCCTCATGTAAAAAAAAGGGGGGGGGGGGTTAAGAAGTAGATTTTTATGTAGTTCTCTGGTGATAAAGTGTTTTGGCTGAAGTCTCAAAGACTTACCACATACCTTGTTATCAGTTCTCTGCATGTTTTTGTTCTTTAAGTAGAAAAGACTTGTCTGCTTAAAGTCTGACATGCTCTTGAGATATTATTCTTCCCTCATGCGCTGCCATCATTTGACATTCATGTCCTCCTCTTTGATATTGTGTTCAAAAGCTTTTGATCAGTCAATCAATCATCTGCCCACATTTTTTATCAAAGTTGTTCCTTATTTCAAGGGGCGAAATCTGTATAATCCTACGATTTTTTTTCTGTGCAAAATGTAACTTTGCGGTGAAACTACTAACTACTAAAGTGAAAACCAGTGATGAGCAAGTGTGTAAATATAGCATACATATGTATTATTGTTGAAAAATGCCCCTCAGAGTATTTTGCATCAAAAATATAATTATCTAATGTTAATTCAGAATGATTTATAATCTGTTTGTCTCTGTCTTTTTGAATGCCTGCACTGTAGAGTTGGTTTAATGGAATTAAATATTAATGTTAAATTTCCATATTTTATTCAGCATTCTTTTTGCAGATGTGAAGGGTTTCACCAACCTCTCCACAACCTTGTCGGCACAAGAACTGGTCAGGATGCTCAACGAGCTGTTTGCCCGCTTTGATCGCCTTGCACATGTAAGTGAAATGGAATAACTGTGTGGAAGGATGTTATCATCAAGATGTAATCTTGATGATAACATTAATAAAAACACAGATATACTCAATAACTCCAATATCTGCCACTGATATTAACTTGGTAATAAAACAAGTTATATTTGAGTGATGTTCTACCAGCTGACTTTACCTAACAAACTAAAACAGAATGACAAAATGATCTAATTTTGCTATCTGCGACCAAACCTTTTGTTTGGTAGCTGGCTAACTTACATTCACAGCCAGCTGTCTAAAATAACATATCAATTGAAGATTGTATGCTATGTATCATTACATTACAGGCATTTAGCAGACGCTCTTATCCAGAGCGACTTACAGTTTTACATTTCTTTACAATCCATTTATACAGCTGGATATTAACTGAAGCAATTCAGGTTAAGTACCTTGCTCAAGGGTACAACGGCAGTGTCCCACCTGGGGATTGAACCTGCAACCTTAACGTTACAAGCCCAGTTCCCTAACCATTATACCACACTGCCTGCCTTATCCTGCTGCCACTGGAACACACCAAAATACTGGACCTGGTGCATGCTATACAACAACGTCTTCCTTGTGTCCTTTGCATTTTTTTCACTTGATATCATAAAGGTATTCATCACCATTTTGCTTCACGCCCTCGTTCAGTACTCAACCTCAAGTACATAGACTTTCAGTCACCTAAACCTTAAGATCGATACCCATTTTTAATTTAAAATAGCACTGATCCTTTCATATTTCTTCTTTAGCCAGACTTGAATAGATTAAGTGTCTTAATTCTTTCCTCGTAGCCTTATTACATTTAATACCAGGAATGAACTGAGATAGTCTTCTTTGGAGTTTTTCAAGAGCTAGGATATCTTTCTTATAGTGTGGAGCCCAAGGGCCGTATTCACAAAGAATTGTATCTTACCACTAGGAGTACTCCTAAAAACCTTTTAGTTAGGAGTCCCACCTTAAAACCTATTCACAAAGCTGCAAAGACAAACTCATACTAAGGAAGTCCTAGAATTTTCAAGCTAAGAGTGAGGGCGGGGTTTACGTCGTTGCTATGGATGACGTTATAGGGGATGGGTCTCTGCCCGCGATTTCAACCTAGAAAATAAATTATATATTACTGTAAAGGGGTATGTAGGCCTACCTGTTCCTGTTATATTCTAGTGGTGTAACGGATCGCAGTTGATCCGTGATCCGTACGGATCAACCCCCATGATTCGGCACGCATATGATCCGCGGATTAATAGCTAAATTGAACCATCATAGAGAAATAGAGTTTTTCTGCCGCTTTGCTTTACGTTTTAAAGTAACAATTCCCTAAATCTTGATGCAGAGTTTACAGTGAAGAGATAGACAACCATGTATGTTTTGGTTTGCTTTGTTTTTCATACTAAATGCCTTTCTGGGAAGCATGTTTTTAGAAACGCGACCGAATTAAATAAAATTTAAACATTAGTGATCTTTAAATTTTTTATTAAAATAATTCAGGCATAAGACCACCCTAGTTAAATAGCCTAAGGCGTACTGAATCTAAAAATGTATTTTGTGAAATTTTCTAATAAAGATTTAGTAAAATAACTTAAATTGAAAAACTGAAATGATCATTCATTCAATTCCTTGAGAATAGTTCCTGGTAATTTTTGGTGGAAACGCGCCTTTGGCCCCCGTTATTAATTTTTTTGCTGATCCAAAAAATTATCTGATGCACCCCTATTATATTCTAATAAAGATTCTAAAATACAAATGTAGGCTACGTGTCACTGATTTAACATGAAATCTCGTATGCATCTCGTAAACAACCAGTGGGTATCTATATATAATATATATTATATTATATATATAATACCCTCACGATTGAGGCGGTACCTTTTTATGAGCTCTGTATCATTCAATATCTCCAGTTTTGCGACGATTGCCGGCAGCAGCAGATTTTCGGATCGCTGTGAGTAGGTCTTTAGCGACTTAGAAGTCCTCTTGACTGCTTCTATCTTCTCCTGGATTTAGGAGCTGTTTTTAGCTCTCAAACCCTTTGTGAAATACTCTTATCCCAAAAATGTAGGAGTCCTAAATTTATGAGTGACACGCCCATTATTTTTCGGAGTTGCTCCTAAATTGCCGAGTTAGGACCAACTTTTACCCTTAAAATGCTTTGTGAATACCGGCCCAGATCTTTTTATACTAGATTAGTAGATTCCAAACCTTTTGCTAAACCTTCAAGTTTTGAATCATCTGCAAGTTGAACTATTTTGTTGCTAATTTCCCTATCATGATGATTTATGTAAATAAGGAAAAACATATACAATGGGGGAAATAAGTATTGAACACATCAACATTTTTCCCAGTAAATGTATTTTCAATGAGGCCATTCAAGTGAAATTTGCACCAGACTTTGGTATTAACTCAAGAAATCCAGACAAAAAATCTAAACATTAAAGTCCATATGTAAATAAAGTTATGTGTAATAAAGTGGAATGACATAGGAAAAAAGTATTGAACACACTAACTGAAATTAATTCAATACTTAGTGGAGAAGCCTTCAAAGGCGCTTTCTGTATGAAGTAACTAATCGCCCGCAGTATTCAGGTGTGATTTTGGCCCATTCCTCTACACAGATTGTCTTTAAATCTTGAAGATTGCGGGGGGCCCTCTTGTGAATCTGCATCTTCAGATGCTTCCACTAATGTTCAATTGGGTTTAAGTCAGGTGATTGACTGGGCCATTCCAACAAGTTGATTTTCTTTCTCTGAAACCAATTGTCAGTTTCCTTTGCTGTATGCTTTGGATCGTTGTCCTGCTGGAAGGTCCACCCACGTCTCATCCTCAGCATCCTGGTGGATGGCAGCAGGTTCATCGCAAGAATCTCTCTGTACATGGCTCCATTCATTGTTCCTTCAATGATATAAAGTCTGCCAGTACCACGAGAGGAGAAACAGCCCCACATCATGATACTTCCACCTCCAAACTTCACTGTTGGTATAGTGTTATTCGGGTGATGTGCAGTGCCATTTCTCCTCCAAACATGGTGTGCTGTGTGACAGCCAAAAAGTTCAATTTTGGTCTCATCTGACCAGAGTACATGCTCCCAGTAGTTCACTGGCTTGTCCAAATGTTGTTTGGCAAACTTTAAACGAGCTTCAACATGTATTTTTTTCAGTGGAGTCTTGCGGGCTGAGCGGGCACAGAGTCCATGGCGGTGGAGTGCATTGCCTACTGTCCTTTCTGTCACAGTTGTACCTGCTGCCTCCAAGTCTTTCTGGAGCTCTTTCCTAGTAGTCCTTGGCTCTTTGGCTACTCTTCTAAGTATCCTTCTGACTCCCTGATCAGAAATCTTGCGAGGAGCTCCTGTGCGTGGCCGGTTGATGGTGGAGTGATGTTGCTTCCACTTACGAATAATGCCCCCAATGGTGCTTACTGGAAGATTCAGAAGTTGTGAAATACGTCTGTAGTCAATTCCATTTTCATGTTTTACAACAATCTGGTTGCGAAGGTCTTGAGAGAGCTCTTTGCTTTTACCCATCATTAGATGTTTCTTGTGTGGCACCTTGGTAACAAAAAAAAAAACCTTTTATAGCCCATCAATATATTCTAACCCAGCTGACATTAATTAGCACAGATTGGAGGTAGAGTTGCCTCCTAATTAGTTATGGTTTTCAGCTGGTTCCTTGCCTTTCCTTGCTGTGGTGTACTGCTTTTTCTTAGTGTGTTCAATACTTTTTTTCAGTTTCATTCCACTTTATTACACATAACTTTATTTACATATGGACTTTAATGTTTACATTTTTTGTCTGGATTTTTGTCGTTAATACCAAAGTCTGGTGCAAATTTCACTTGAATAGACTCATTGGAAATGCATTTACTGGACAAAATGTTGATCTGTTCAATACTTATTTCCCCCATTGTATAAGGAGGTCCCAGCACCGATCCTTGTGGTATCCCACCATGCAAAAACCTTTAAGACAGGGGTCTTCAACAGGGGTCCATGGGGGTTCTATAGTGCCAGGGCTTAAAATGTATATATTGTATACATTTTCTAATAAAAATAAATGAATTAAATTTTTTTAAGTACAGTTTAACCATAGTACAACAGTATATGTATATATGTATATACTTTTTCTATTGTTTTCAGTGAAATTATTAGTTTAATTTGGTGGTTTGAACAAAAATTTTATTAAAAAGAAAAAAAAACCTATTTAAAATATGCCAAAATATAATAGGGGGTTCCTTGTCTTCCCCTTTTCCCAGGTGGGAGTCCCTGGGCAATAAAAGGTTGAAGACCCCTGCCTTAAGATTCCAGTTTTCAGACTACATGTTTAGCAGATTCCTGTATTTTACATTAGATGCAAGTTAAACTACCAAGCCTGAAGTTGTGTGGGCCAGTGCAGTCCCCCTTCTTATTTATTGGTATACTATAAACTTGGAATCTGGAATTTCTCCAGGTTTTAGGGTTTGCATAAGAATATTTGTCAGAGGTTTATAAATAATCTCACCTAGTTCCTTGGGTATATGTCATCAGGGCCTGCTACTTAATTTGTCTGAAGTATTTATAATTTTTCTAGTACTTCTCCATCTATCCTCAAAATCATTCCATCTATTGGATGTACATAATCAAGCATATTAATGTTGTAACTTTTATGTTGTTATGGGGTTTCAAATATCTAGTGAACTGTAACAAATTATAAATGGAGGATTAAGTGTAAACTAAAAGAAAAAAGTCCTAAATTAATTAAAGGTATTTCATAATTGCCTTAATTTCCTGTTCCTATAAATGTTTAACTGTCCAGTTAGAAAGCAATCAAGCCTTCATTTGACTAATGGGGTAATGGACTGTGCATAGTTAATTACAAAGCAATAATGTTAACTCGAATCAAGATAATAATGATACCAACAAATAACCATGAATGTTTTAAAGTGCATTTTCAAACAAAAATGTAGAATGGAAAATAATATTTTTAAATAATAAACTTTAATGGGTTTTTTTCATTTTTACTGAATGGAAAATATAAATATTGTTTTACTTTTGGGCTTGTAGCTTTGGGCTTGATACCTTATGGCCACATACACGTATGTATATGAAGGTTTCTGTATATTACTAACATAATCCAGTATGAAGTTAATCATTCACAGATATTACGCTTTCAAAACATACATGGCAGTTTTTTTTTACTATCCTGAAATTTTAAGCACAGACATCCCACCAACTGAAATCCCTCCCTCCCCAGGCAACACTATGTGCCGCCCTGTCGGGCATCTGACTATGGCTGGCACTGACATGGCCCAGATTTCGACCCATCCACACACTAAAACAGCCTTAACAGGATGAGCCATCCAGTACCCAGCAGCCCACACTTGAATATATTTGTGAATCAAAGTTAGGGACAAAACTTTATTGAATCCCTGACTATTTGAAATGGTCTGATTTACTGATACACTGAGGTTTTCAGTATATTCTGCCTCAAACTCTGTAATAAGTACAATTATTTAGACAAACTTTATCTTAAGGTACATTTGTGTGATGGCCTGAATATTTACAGAATTTGTATGGAAAATGTGCTGGGAAGGGAATCATTTTGGGGTTTTGGGACTTAGATTAATGTAATGTTAATGAGCCGTTATGGAAAAATAAATAGCTAAGGCCTCTCACATTAATCTTTGCAGTTGACAGCCCTTGAAATGGAGGATTATTTGAAAGGCGCACCAGTTTGTGTTTCTACATCAACACACATTTTTTTCTTTGGTCTTTCTTCTGTATAAGGTAACCGTAATGATAAGTCATGGGCTGTGAACAGCACACCGTGAATTTGTCATAAACATGCTGTTGAGATGGCAATTATTATATTCAGTTTGACATTATACTTAAAAAAATAAATATATATATATATTGTGGTGTCCCTAGGGGTTGGGTGACACGCACGGACCCTGCAGAGGGCGTAGGCAGGGTAAATAACCCGGAGGAGGCAGTATATAACAAAAACAATAATTTACTAAACAATACTCTTGACAAAAACCACACAAAACAAAGGGCAGGGTATTCCACAAAGTCCACAATCTTTATCTCGTCGTCGTTATCCAAAATCCAGTCCACAAATCCAGTTCAGTTCCATAATCCAGTCCGTAGTCGGTACATAAAGCGGGGTCCTCAAACAATCCAATTCCAAACACAAACAATCCACAAATCACTCTTCCACACTCTCTCTCCAAATCCTGGTTGGTCAACAGACTTCACAGGTTTGCTCTCTCCAAATCCCAAACATGTTCCTACTCCTTTCAACATGTCCTTTAAATAGGCCTCGAAATGGCCTTCAGCTGGTCGTTAGTCCCAAACACTCAACTCGGTTCAGGTGTGAATGTGGCCTGCTGGGAAATGTAGTGTTCTGGCTCCCATGTGTCAAAGTGCCAGGCAGCCATTTCCTTATGCAGCCCCTTGGGCTGCCACAATATATATTTCAGACTTTTTCCCCATTTTTCTACCAATTTGGTGGCCAATTATATACCTCTATTTTTTCAATTCACCCTCCCCCACGAGCCCACAACTACAGGACCAGCCACTACTCGCGGGGGGCACTGAACCGTTTCCTTCGAGACGGAACTTGCCTATTCGTTTTGTCCACAGGCTTTCTGCACTCGTGGCTTCTCTCCCCACTCCCCCTGGAGCGGACAGCCAATTGCTGCCACCAAATTGGACTCTCAGCCAGAGCTGGGCTGGCACGGCCGTGGATCAAACCCCGGCTGCAGTGGGCAACCTGCCCTCTGGGCGAGTGCCTTTATCGGTTGCTCCATCCGGGAGCCCTTCATTATACTTATACTTACTTTGACCTACATGGTATAGGTTTTAAATGTAATTTATATATAATGTATATGTATATATATAATATATATATATATATATGGATATACAATATTACTTCTTGTGAAGAAATTAACTTGTAGTGCAATTAATTTACCATTACACCACACTGCCACTCTAGTCTCTCCATCCTTTCATACTCATATACATGTATATACCTGTGTATTGTCTAAAGATGTGTGGCTTTGTTCTCTTTGCATATCTTGTACTTTCTCAAACTGGGGTTTCTGTGACAATTGCACCACACACCATGGAGAGTGATGTGTTTCAAAGGTGTGGGAAGGTTTTTCATCTCCTGATTGGTCTTTGTCTGTGCAGTCCTCTTATAAAGAATAACCAATGCACAAGTTAGGCATGCACAACAGACTCATGTTAGTGCTACTTCCAGATCAGAACAACAAACCTGCGACCCGTACTGTTCTAATATATGAGGGGGGGGGCAAGCACATGAATATTGTGCAAATCTTTGAAACTTGAGAAAGCAGCTAGATCTCATACCCATACGACAGTGGCGCAAGGGGCACTAGACCAGGTTGTCTATTTGCGCCCCTCCCAGACTGATCCAGATTATCCCTCCTTCACAGGAGCATCACTGCTTGAGAATTAAGATCCTGGGGGACTGCTACTACTGCGTGTCCGGCCTGCCTGAGCCTCGGCAGGACCACGCTCACTGCTGCGTGGAGATGGGACTGAGCATGATCAAAACCATCAGGTGTGTGGGCGGCCACAGGCACAGCCGAAGGGTAGCTAATCGATCAGAGCAGCACCTCCACCCACCCATCAACCTCCCCTGTGGTATACAACATTAGCCTTCTGCGGAGTGTGTCGGCGTGTGCATCTCTGAATTACTATCGAAGTGCGAGCATTACTATGTGGTTGAAAACGTGCATAATTATGAATATTTATCCTCCAGTTGCTTTCCATTACAGGTTATTATCAGAGTAGAATCACATCATAATGAATAAGAACAAAAAAAATATTAGTATGATTATGATGATGACGATGACGATGATGACGATGATGACGATGATGATTCTTCTTCTTCTTCTTCTTCTTCTTCTTCTTCTTCTTCTTATTATTATTATTATTATTATTAATAATAATAATAATAATAATAAAAACCTATGTAAAATATCTTAGATGGTGTTTCCTTGCAGATAGACTCTCTGTCCGCTAAAGGAACAATGTTTATTACGTTCACTGAAAAATTACATTGGATATGTAGCTAAGCATGCTTTACCAAAGGCCTGTCTCTGTTACAGTGTTATACAAATAGCCAATTAGAGGCACAAAAGGCCAATCACAGTAGATGGAAAGATAAGAGCTACTTTCTGACTGGCCGTTTAGTGGCTATTTCCCATTTCTCTGGTGTCCTGAAGTGGACAATGGCACCCATTTAAGAGACACGTGGCATTTGAAATCTTGACAGCAGCTATAATGCTGTCGATCACTCCCCTACTAACCTATTATCTATGCCAAAAATGTGCACATTTCTTTCCTTGATAACTTGACACACTGAATTCCAAAAGCCTCGAGGATCACAAAAGACTTTAAAGACTACTCTTTATGAAAAATATAATAGGCGTTTTCTCTGATGTTATGCTGAATGAATCAAAGAAAAGAAGAGCCCATAGACTATGGCAGTTACGGCTTTACTGCTTATAATAACAGCCTCAGTTAGATTATCATAGATAGTCTATAAGCTATTCATAAAGACAACACAAGCTATCACTCTCTTAATAAATAGACATTATTACTGAAATTACTATTCAAATTCAAATTGTCCTGCTTGGTAGATTGTCTTTATCTACAATGGAAAATTAATTTTGGAAAGTGTTACTTTGTATTATGGGCTCAGCTTAAATTGTTATTCAAAGTTAAAGACCAAATTCCAGGTCTAAGTCCTATCTGTTCTTGGATCAGGTATGTTAGGTCTCGCACAAAGCACGACATCGACATGCGGATTGGGATCCATTCCGGCTCCGTGCTGTGCGGCGTGCTGGGGTTGCGGAAGTGGCAGTTTGACGTCTGGTCGTGGGACGTGGACATCGCCAACAAGCTGGAGTCGGGTGGGATTCCAGGGTGAGTGAATCCAGGATCCAGGAATATTCACAATTTGAGAGTGTGAAAGGACGGGTTTGCCATAGGCTCAGGTGGAATGGGGGCTACTGCTAGAATTAGCACTTGTACATCTGGCTACTTCACATGTGAATTTGGAGAGCCTCCAAATCTGTGTCTGCCATTTATGGTTCTCATTCATCCTGAGGACTTTGTTCTGCAGAGCTCTCCAAAGAGATTTCTTTAGAATACTGCTCTGACATCCTCACTGTCATACATGTCTATTTAGGCAAGATTGATTAATGGATTTATGAAAAAGTAGGTGCAAAATGGCAAATAAAAAATGCATGAAGAGATCCCCTGCCTTCTTAACATGCACCACATTGAATTACAGATTGTTTTGTTGTTTTAAAAGCATATCTTTGGGGATGACATTTTAGGAGCAGAAATTAACATGACAGCCGGTTTCAGTCCATGGCACTTAGTGTGACATAGACACTTTGTGGAGCATCGGGCTGAATTCAATCATGTCCATGATTTGCAAATTTGCATGAAAGTGTTTCTTTTTTTCCCTGCACAAATACAAATTGATGAGTTCAGTGATCACCAAAATTAATCATGAGAAAATAAATGTGTTTACCTTGAAAACACTTACATTTATTTGTAAGTCAAAGTTAAGTACTGACATGTTTCTTTTGAAATGTTTCTGAATCCTGGCCATTATATATCCCTAACATGTATTTGCATCTAAATTTTGGATTGCTAAACAAATACAAATTATTACTTCATATATGGGCTATGTCACCTGTTGCCATTTGCTAGCTTGCAACATATATACATGCACACAGTGTATATACAGGTATACCAACATAAAGTGTCTTAATAGGGCATTGGGCCACTACAAGCCGCCATAACAGCACCTTGCCATAGATTCTAAAAGTGTTGTGAACTCTACTGGAGGGATGCAAGACCATTCTTCCATGAGAAATTCCATGATTTGGTCTGTTGATGATGGTGGTGTAAAATGCTGTGTCAGGTGCCGCTCTGGAATCTCCCATAAGTGTTCAATTGAGTTGAGACCTGGTGATAGAGACGGCCATGGCATATAGTTTACATCATTTTCATGCACATCAAACCGTTCAATGACCACTCGTGTCCTGTGGATGGACCTAAACCATGGTAGGACAATACACCCCACAACATAACAGAGCCACCAGAGCCCTTCACCGTGGGAAATAAGCACTCGGGCCTGTAGCTTTCTTTTGGTGTGCGCCACACATCTCTGCTTATTGAGAACAGGGTGAAGGATGACTCATCTGACCATATGGTATTTTTATATTGCTCAGTAGGCGACTGCCTGTTTTTTCCACCACCTTACTTGCAAACGTTTATTTTTGTAACAACTAATAAGGGGCTTATTCACTGCAGCCCAACCATAGTATCCCTGTCTGTGAAGTTCTCAACAGACTGTTCTTGATGAAACTGCCTGAGATTGATATCCCTTTGTATCCCTCATTTATTCAAGTGTTTTCTTTATTTTGGCAGTGCTCTGTATATAGGTATATCTACGCACACACACACGCACACACACAAACATCTATATATATATATATATATATATTCTACAAGGGTTTCCATAAGTGTTGAAAGAAAAGCTGCTCATTTTGTATCCTCATTTATCCACTTTGTGAATATAAGATAAACTGGCAAGACTAACCAAATCGATATGTACCTAGAAGATGAGCTGACACAACTGTAGTCAAATAATCACTCGCAAACAAGCCCTTCTGGCACATGCTTCAGCTACTGTTACTGTTGGTGTTATTTTCCCATGAGCTCTCTCATTTGGCACCTGCAATCCTAGAATGCACCAAAGCACAGAGGGGGCCACTCCCAATCTATGGTTTTCCATGGAATCACAGACATCCTCTCCCTCTTGAGGCAATGGTAATTCAGCACAGCAGCAGGAGAGCACACTTGTGGACAGTGAGGCCTTCCATATCTGAATCAGTGAATAAAACCAGCCTTTTCCCCCACGAGATCATCTCCCGCCCCAGGAACACGGAAACGCGGCTAACAAAATAAGCGGCAAACCTCTGGACAGTCCTGTCAGACAACTAACATCCGTTTGCTCTCCAGCGGAATCTGCAAGTGGCTGACGTTGACAAGGCTTAACAGGCTTTCTGAAAAACACATTTACCCCAATTAGTTTGACATGAAAAAGGCGATGAATATGATTCTGTGCACCGTGCTGCCATAAGTGATTAGTCCTCATCCGGCTGACCTTTGAAGTTGACCCTTTTTGCATTAAAAAATAAAGAAAATCTTCTGTGAATGGATCTCTATGGCAACATCAATCTGCCTTCCCCATTTGCCTCGTTTCAAGCAAATCAAAGAAAAGATTTCATGCTGTGATTTACAATTGACTGCTTACCATTTAATTTGCTAACAGGAAGAATAAGGCAATGCAATTGAACTGTTTTCAATTCACAGTTTGCTCACTTCTTTATTTGGTTATAATATTAGAGCTGTATAGCAGTGAACAGCTTGAGATCCCAGTCATGAATAAGCCACAACAAACAACATATACAGGTATGTGTTAAATGTTGTTTAAATGTACTCAAACAAAGTGCAAACATGCTGGAAAATGTATTTTTAATCATGAGAAAAAGGTCAGAACAGAAAGACCTATATGATTTTATTATGAATTGTATTATTGTTGTTGTTATAATAATAATAATAATGATAGTAATAAGTCATCCTAAAACCGGTGGTTTGAAATAAGAAAGGGACATGTGTTCAGACACATTTCCACCAGCTCTGGTTATAAAGCTGTGTTTTCTGGGTCTGAATATACGAGATGGCTTCATGGCCATGACTGTGGTGGAACATTACTGAAAAGCAATCAAGAGGCTATTACAGCAATATAATGGTTATTTGATCATCCTGACCACACTGATCCAAGCTTGCCTTAGTGCTATTTCATATAAACATAATCTTGTTATGAAAATGAAAGTGCAACATGAAAACCTGGGTGGTAAAAATTATATTATATATTAATAAATTATACTAAATTATATTCAATTAATTTTGGGATCATGGGTTCAGTGAAATGATCACCAACTGGACATTACTGTCCATGGCCTTATCATAAGAATAATACTATTATTATTATTGTTATAATAATAATTAGATCATAAAACAACATTATTTTATTCTAGCTCATTATACAAAAACTGTTACTAATCGTATGTTCATGTTTTACTTATTTTTACTTACTTCAACATCATTGAAAGGCACTGCATGAATCTAATTAAATTGTATTCTGCCTAGTAATTGCACAAGGTTATGGATATGTATTATAACACACTTGATTAGACCATTTTCATATTGAAAATGAAGGGTCTGTTTAAAGTTAATCAAGCTTTTATCAGAATATTGACCCCCATGGACATCCAAAGGATTCAATCAGTGCCTCAACATAATGGAGGTGCTAATCCATCTGAGTTAATAGCACATTGTTAGAGTGTTTGGAAACATTTTAGATATTGGATATTAGGTTTGGTACATTCGATCTGTAAGCCACAGTGTTCTCCAGGTTTGCACAAGACAATCTTTCTGCAAAGCCCTCAATATGACAGCCACCTTCCAGCAAGACGAACAAATCGTGCTTCGTCTGCTGCGGTCTCTATCTCTGCGGTACTCACAAGCTTGACAGAGCCATTTTATGTTCATTCTGGTGACACTCGCTGGGAAATAATTGTATGTTTCCCCATAAATAACTTGATAACCATTCATTCTTTCATAATTATTGCCAGGCATCATTGTAAATACATATTTACAAGGGACTAGCTTGTGGTGTACATTATGTGTATAGAAATGAACATAACACTCCTACTGACAGATGGCTAATAATTTTAGCAGACCTGAAATTGCACCTGCTTTTGGGCAGCCTCAGAGGATATTTCCATGTTAGTTTTAACTCGAGTTTGAGTTCAACCTGCCTGAATATTGTTCCTTTCACTTATAGCTTTCTGTGTTATATGTGTCCACGTCAATAGTGCATATTGTACACTACCAGTCAAAAGTTTTAGAACACCCACATTTTCCAGTTTTTACTGAAATTCAAGCAGTTCAAGTCCAGTGAATAACCTGAAATGGTAAAAACATAAGCGGTAAACTGCCAGAGGTTAAAAAAAAGTTTCGTTTACCAACTTCAATCGGAAATCGAGTTTTACTGGATTTCAGTCAAAACTGGCAAATGGGGGTGTAGTGTATATTGTAACCTTATACTATGTAATATTTCTTCAAAATCGCAATCATTTTAAATGACACATTTTCTCAAATATATATTTGACTAAACATCAACAATGTATTGTCAATGACTTATAGTATAGTTAGCAATGCTTAATTAATCATTCATAAGATGACCATACTCAAAAGTGTTACAAAATGCATCATACATATCCTACTGGGGCTTGGGCAGCTGGAATTCTATTTTTCACAAATCCGGCCCGTTGCTGACAAGAAATGACGAATGGTCAAAGAGAACTTGGAATTTGTAAATAAACATAACTTAATTTAGAGTAGCAAGCAATTGTCATTGCAGTCACTGCTGATTTTCAGCCAAGGGTCCTTGTAAATACATTGGCCATATGGTAAAATATCTCAGTTCACAACCCACATAAGGTTGCTATGACTAACAACTAACAAGACATTATGTTAAGAAGCTTCAAACTCTATGTGGATAGTCATAACGGAATCTCCTCATGACTCCATGGCTGGGTTGTTTTTCTTTTCTTTGTTCAAACACTAGCTGGCTATATGTGTAGGGTTTTCAGCTTTTTGCTAGCTGGTAGTGTGGTGTTTGTTAGCATAGCCTTTCGAAACCCCATTGCTTTGGCACAAACTCATGAAATTCTGTGCCTAACCACTATGCTAATCAGTGCTCATCAAGGGATTATGGGACTTCCTGGGAATTAAATAAAATGGAGCCCAAGCTGGTGATTGGTCCAGGCACTTGCTGACAGTGGAAAAAGAGGCACCAGTTAGCGTTCCTGATTTTCGCCCCTTCCTCTTCTTTAACCCCTAGGAGGATTCACATCTCCAAGGCAGCCCTCGACTGCCTGAATGGGGACTACGAGGTAGAGGAGGGCCACGGGAAGGAGCGTAATGACTTCTTGCGCCGGCACAACATCGAAACTTACCTGATCAAGCAGCCGGACGAGAGCTTGCTCTCCCTGCCAGAGGACATCATGAAGGAGTCCGTCAGCTCAGCCGACCGGCGGAGCAGCAGCGCCACCTTCACAGAGGGCTCCTGGAGCCCCGAGTTGCCCTTTGACAACATTGTGGGCAAGCAGAATGTAAGTGCCGCCCCGACTTCCCCTTCCTATTTGATCTGGGTGCATGTGCGAGTGATTCCAAGGGGTCCTTTCGCTGTGTTTTATAATATTGTTTTATTGTTGGGTTGCGTTGTTTTCTTTATTTTGCCTATGTTTAAGTTGACCGATCACAGTTTTTTCATGTTATTTTATGCAATTTTTTCATGTAAGAGATTTTTGAAGATCGAAAGTTGTGTCCTCAGTTTTAGAGCACTGTGGTATTTTCTTTATTACAAAGAAGAGCATTAGACCATTAGCCTGTATACATATCACATGCTCTCCTGCAGTTTTTGAAAAAAAATTGGGTGGGGGGGTTGTGGGTGTACCACTCGCAGCTTTGACTATTAGAGGCCCCTATTGGAGGCCCAGGTCCCATTGAGGAGAAGGCTCACACATTCACACAGGCCCTCTTATCTTGCGGTTCAGACATGTAAAAACACAAATAATATAGAGGATGAATTTCAAGTTCCCTTTGGCTCTTTTCACATCAAGCTCAAACCCCTTTAGAGTGATATAAAGCTGCAGCAGTATTACAACAGATGGTGGCAACCCCACATAAGGCCATATGGCCGCCCTTGGTTCAAAGTAAGCACTCCAGGTTTTTTTTTTCTTCCCAGCTAGGCATTAAAAAGTTTTGCCATTTATACAGGCCCACTTGCCATTGTTAAACATTAATAAGGTCGCTAAACTCCTCCATTCAGACACGATTAATATTCATATGTCTGATTCTTGGGATTCACTGTTGCAGAGTTTATCCCTGGCAGTATGCCGTGAAAGAGCTGTGTGGCCATCGCTTCTGCATTCTGTAGATCTCTTTATTGACCTACAGAGATCTATCTATGCCATGTAAACATGGAACTGCATGTTATTTTGCTTGTTCGGAAGACAAATTTGGGAAAATGACTAGTGATGTTCATTTGACCACACATAATCTAATAGCCATGATACAGATGTGAAAGTTCTGTGAATATATTAAAGTATCCTAAAACTACTGTAGAACCACCAGGGATTTACTCATGCCTTTGTCATCGAGTTATACACTTAAGACAGACAAAACGGAGGCCCATATACTCTGGTCCTATGTAATTCTGTTGAGGATGAGTAATACCAGTTTTGCAAGGTGTACAGTACCACTTCAAAACTATTCGTATGTTTTTAACCAAATTCACATTTTCCGAACATTTGGCACACAGAGCTGTTATATTTTGGTGGCCATAGCAATAGTATTACTAGATTTTGGGATGTATATTAGTCATCATCTGGATCCAGAAACAGTGGCTAAGAGGGTTCCGCCAGGTTGTGGTTAGCAATTTGTTTCTCCTGATGATGCCCAACAGGCAAAGTCATATATTCTCCTTGGGAGTAATGCAGCATTTTGGCAGGTATCTCAGCCAGTCACCACCTGACCTGGGACCAAAGGGTCACCCACCATTCTATGAGCCCTGTGTTCTAGGAAGACAAGCTGAGGTGGCTGATAATGGCATCTGGATGGCGTACTGGATGCTTTGAAGGTCTAGGGGCAGTAGGTCTGACAGAGCATGAGTGGGAATTAAGACATTTACATGGGTACACAGTCCAAAGCTAATGGCCATAAGCATGCAGTAAGTCTATGATGAGTTCCTTTGCATGTTGGATTTTGGCTAGTTTCTCCTGAGCTCAGATTTTATTCAATGTGAGATTTCTACACAGTCATTTTCTTGGAAGTAGATCAGGAAGTGCTTTATGTTTCTGTGCATTTTGGTGCATGCTGTTGTGTACATTTATAATAATAAATATCTGAATACCGCAGCTTTTGCATTTTATTAAGTGTTCCTCCAACATGTTAAAGTAATTAGTCATGTGATGGGGGAGAACTCTATTCAACTGGGGCTTGTTTGGGGCTGCAACCAGTAATCCTGTGTCTGTTCTTACTTGTTGAGCAGAAGTAGATCCAGCGAGATTGGATGACAAGGAATAAACTGTAAAGTGAAATGTAATAGCAGTTCAATGTAATTTCCTGATTCCATGGTTTTAGTCAATTATGCATGTGACATTGATTATCTGCTTCTGTTGACTTTGTTCTATGTTGAATTCCTACTGTTCGTAAATGATTTGGTTTATTGCAGTACTGTGCCTGTTGCGGGACTGCAGTAATTAACTATCTGTGACTGGGGATGCCTGTAGATAGGGAAGTAAGCTTAGGGTAGTTAAGGGGCATAATCAACCTTTATTGTCTGTTGAAGAGCTAATTACATTCAACATTTCACTTTGGTAAATGAATTTAGGACTAATTTAATTGTCATTTTGTTAATTTAGTGAAAGTGTGCTCATGCATTCAAAAGCTTTGCCCTTTTTTGTCATGAACTAGTAACAGTAGTCTAGGCAGTGTGTTTTAAAAGCAGGGCAGATTTTGGAACCATTGTTACCTTTTATTTGACACTGTCTTAGAACCGTTCCATAGGAGTTTGTTGTCCTTTGTGTAGCAAAACTCCTTTACAGTGTTTTTATTATTTTATTATTTCTGTTGTGGGTCTCCCTTCAAAGGGGTTTTTCTTTCATCTGATGTCATGCCTACCCTGACAATAGAAAACCCAACATTTGCTGCAGAGGAAATAAATATACTTACAAAACACTTAAGGTGTTTGCTTAAGGTGTCCAACACCCTCTCCCTCCAGGATGAATTTGTGTCTCTTTGAATGACAATACCCATGCCATTACAAGGGTATTTCAGAAGCAGTTCACACCATTATGTCCCTGTGGGAGCGAACTATGATAGTAATATGATGGAGGTTTCTCCCCTCAAGCAGCAGGAACTCTATACTGTGTACACGTATTCAAAGACAGCATGCAGTACCTTGCCTCTGTGTATTAAGGTCAACACAGTTGAAAATTCCAACTATTTAATGGATTGGTGTCACAGATAAGAAACATTTGCATATATCCCAGATGTTTACTTATTTAATGAGGACAACCAAGCTGAACAGTACATACCTGTTGCTTTATAATTTCAGGTGAATAAATAATTAGCACATTAAGTCAATGGCTGAACTACTGCCAAAAATAAAACAACATAGTTGAGCACACTGAGAATATGTGAGTGGCATGTGACTAGGATATGTTCAAAAAATGTTTAATCCATGAACAGGTGGGTAAAGTGTGATATTCCTTCAGTCCTTTAAGTATGTTGATCTTTTTGGAGATTAGTTTGTTGGTAGCTAGCAACACTGTCTAACTATAGTTTCCACCAGGGATGTGCCATCAAATCATCAATATAGAATGTAAGCAGTTCTGTAGAGCAGTAAGTCATTCATGTCATTCAAGTCAACCTTCATTTTACTGACTAAAACAGCACTGTATGACTTTAAAATGTATTTTGTATCTTGAACTATCTTCAAATTAATAGTCATTAGGATGAATGGCATGCTAATTTGATATTGCCATGCTTAATTGTGATATTAACTCTGTGGTACCCAGAGGAAACATTTTAGCTTGTGAAGGACTGCTTTGTACAAGATAAGACTAGATCTTAAATGTAGCTTGCAGGCTCTTTTTGTATAAACTTTGTGTGAGCTCATGCAACAGCACTGCATATTACAGCTGCTGAACCAAATGTGTCCTTTTGTTCTTTCATCAACTGTCGGAAGTGTTTATGTCGTGAAACAAGAAAAAGACATCCCTAATTATATTAAGATTCTTTGTGCCAGTGTCGACTTTGTAGATTAAGATAAAAAATGAGAGCTGTTGGATTGTCATCTGAAATGTGAATCGTATTATTGAATTATTGGGTGAGGTGTTTTTTGTGGGGGGGGGGGTTTTAACGAAGTGCGCTATTTGTCAGTAAGGATTTAGCAAGGATCTCCAGCAGCAGTGTGGCATAGGAAGTATGCTATGGAAGATGACATGAATTGTTGTTTGCATTTGAGTTGCAAAGCTGTGGTGCAGGACTGTATTGAGGGAGATAAGGATAAAATGGAATAATATCCTGAAGGCATACCTTTCTGGGGTGGGGGGGATGGGGGGGCACAAATTAGAAAGACGAGGATGCTGCACACTGTTGGAGACTCCTAATATCCACGTTCCTGGATCCCTAACCTTTCTCATCCTTTCTCAACACTTTCACAGTAATTCAGTGCATTTCGGTTCATTTCTGCCAAATAATATGTGGTGGCATAGATTGCATTGTCATATATTTTCATAGGCCCAAGCCCAGACTTCCATTGGGTGGATACATTGAATTTAAGTTTTATATTTACTTTAGTAGTTGGAGAGTGCATACTTGCAAAAGAAGGCAAGGCTGAGAGAAACAGTGGTATAACACAGAGGACCTATCATGCCCTTACTACAGTTACTACAGTTGTCAGCTGGTGTGTATGCATATGTGTGTGTATGCGTGAGTATTTGGGGGGGGAGATAGAGGGCATTGAACTTAAGAGTGTTGTTATTGTACTATTTCATTACGTCATGATCAATGTGGTGTTGAATAAATCACAAAATACTCACAAAACATTTTCCAATAAGTTTTATGGGCTCTTGAGAGGCTCAGTCAGTGAAGCCCCTGGGGGCACAAGCCCAGGATAAACCTTGTACTTGTAACCAAGAGTCCACAGAAGCAAGACACAATCAGGGTTTAAATTGACCAGGGTTCCACAAGTTACTGCTCAATTAGGTTCTCACAAAAAAACACCAGACAACCACAAGCTACGAGGAACAATTTGAATTGTCATCCTGTCAGGGTGCATGGCAGTTTTCCATTTTCAACTCAGAAATTGCATAACTTTTAGACTAGGTTTCAAGCTCTAAATCAGTTAGCAGGTTTCAATAGATGTAATAAATACTGGATGCAATTCTATATATAATAAATATTAATTTAAATTAACCCTCTTGACACTTCAGACTATGGTGCTCCTTATAAAGTATTAATAGCTGCATTATACTTTCCTAAAAATACATACAGTAACTATAGAAAGTCATCATACCCTTTTGAAATAGACACTTTTTTTTGTCTTACAGCCTGAAATGAAAGTATATAAAATCCATCTTTTTCCAGCTTTATTTACACATTTTGCCTTATAACATTCAAGTGAAAAAAAGGGCACAATTTCTGATAATTAATCAAAAATGAAAAACTAGAATAACAGGGTTGGAAAAGTGATCAGTCCCCTGATTTAATACTTTGTAGAGGCACCTTTTGCTTTAATTACAGCCATCAGTCTGTTTGGATATGTCTCTACCAGCTTTGCGCACCTAGATTGGGCAATATTTGCCCATTCTTCCTTGCAGAACTGTTCCAGTTCAGTCAAATTCTGTGGTGAGCGGCGATGGACTGCACTCTTCAAGTCCATCCACAGATGTTCTATCGGATTTAGGTCAGGGCTCTGACTAGGCCACTCAAGGACATTCACCTTCCTGTCCTTTAGCCACTGCATTGTTTTTTTGGCGGTGTGTTTTGGGTCGTTGTCCTGCTGGAAGGTGAACCACGAGACGAGACTCAGTGTGACACTTTTTCAGAAGAGGCTTCTTTCTTGCCACCCTGCCATACAGGCCAGCTTTGTATAAAGCTTGTGAGATTGTTGTCACATGCATGGATCGCCCAATCTCTACCATTAAGACTTGTAACTCCTTCAAGGTTGCCATTGGCCTCTTGGTAGCTTCCCTGATCAATCTTTTCCTGGCTCGGTCATCCAGTTTGGAGGGACGGCCCGATCTTGGCAAGGTGTGGGTGGTGCCATATGCCTTCCACTTCTTAATAATACTCTGAACAGTACTCAGAGGAATAGTTAAAGCCTTTGAAATCTTTTTATATCCTTCTCCTAACTTAGAACCTAAGTTAGTGCCTATCCACAACTTTATCCCAGAGTCCTTTTGAAAGCACCTTTCCAGCCATGGTGAATTCTTTGCATTACCATGCACTACTAGGAGTGGAATACTCAAGGAACAACTGATTTTATTGTGAAATAATCAAAACCACTACAATTGATGTCAGGTGGAGGCCAATTCGCTTGGTGTGTGATCTGGAAGGTGATGGTAAAAGGGTATGATGACTTTCTTAGGCACTGTAGTACATTTTCTCACACTACCCACTCCTCCTTAACAGCATGAATACTAATATGTATTAAAGTAAACTAACCATCAACACTATAATTTTAAGTAAGGTGCGATACACCATAACCCTACCCTTGGAAAAAGTATGTGCATAATGTTAAACAGCACCACCTGCTATGTTTGACAGAAATATTGTGTGAGTGTGCATGTGTGTATGTGTGCACGTTTCAAAGCATGTACAGCATGCTAAAGCAAGAATGAAACCATGTCTCATTGTGAAAGAAAGTCAGCTTGGTCACTGTGGAGAGTAAATATTGTGAGAAAATAGGAGAATAAAGGTCAATGCATCACTGACAGGCCAAAATGAACTTTCATTTTCTCATAAGATTGATACCATCATTATTTTCCAATTATAACTTAAACCCACATTCCAATATTGTCTTGCCGGTTTTTTTCCTAATTATGGTAAACAAATATTGCAAGTAATCTCACTGAATACTATACATTTACAAGCAAATTACAGTAGATTACATTTTAGTCTGCCTTTTCCCTTAACATTAAATGAAAGTATTTAATGTTTAATGTATTCATGTGGCCAATAATGTGTGTAATTTGGCACACTACCTCTCCCAATATTGAATGACCTGTTGGGTGGAACAAGCAGAAATGTCGAGACGTGGTATACATATTTTTCATATATTCTAACACTATTGTACATTTACATTATTTTGTATCATGATTTTCACTATGCTATCACTCTTATAAATATTCATTTATCTGTTTGTTTGCTTGTTTATTTAATAATTTTTTGTTTTAAAAAAGCTATTTTTTTTTAAAATTCTGTTTAAGCAATCTTCTCCTGTAGCTCCAGCATTGTTTCGAAGACCCTTGAATGAATGGATGTGAAATGCATGAAATGCTATAAGCCATTCTCTGATCTAGAAACATTGCATTTTGTTTTGTTTTTTTGTTTGTTTGTTAGTTTGTTTTAACCGGAAAAGGGGGACAAGCAGGTTTACTTTATTTGCATGTGCTTTCCCCCTAGACTCTGGCTGCCCTTACGAGAAATTCAATAAATCTGCTTCCAAACCATCTCGCTCAAGCTTTGCATGTCCAGTCTGGCCCTGAGGAAATTAACAAGCGAATAGAGAGTGCCATCGACTTACGGAGTGGCGATAAATTGAGACGCGAGCATATCAAGCCTTTCTCACTGATGTTTAAAGACTCCAGCCTGGAAGAAAAGGTAGCTGGGTCTTAGACAGGTTCTTTTTCTCTAAAATACAAGTTTGAAAAGAAAAAAATAGTCTACCATACTTTTATCATGAGTAAGCTAAAGGATCTTCACACGTAAGCATGGGACCTCCCCAAAATGGGCCCACCAGACACTGGGCCAACGGAACATTTTATTTTATTTGTATGCATTTCTTGGTCCATTAAATGATGTACACATTACTGCTGCTGTCAACAATGCCATATTATTAAAAATACATTATGATACTGTTGACTCTGTCAAAGGTAAAATCAGTTTCCCTACAGTTTAAACCCCTGATTTGTTGATATTTTCACATTTGTCAAGAATATGCTATACAATTCCATCAAAGGTGATTAGTGTGCACTGTGTACATATATGTGCATAGTATGCATAGTAAATGCATCAAAAGATGCATTATACTGTGCATATCAAAAATACAACTAGACTTCTCTTTTTGCACAGTCATATCAGCACAAATAAGCACTGATTATGGAACTGATGTTAACAAATATTCAATATATGTTGATATATGCTCAGAATTTTGAATAGCAAGCCATCTTTATTTACAGTAGCTATGACCCACAGCCACTGACCTTGTAGTGATACATTTTTACATTAGCACCAATAATGTATTGTAGATTACAGTGGTTCTGGCTCATAGCTACTATACATAAATATGGCTTGCTGTTCCAGATTATAAGCAACAAAATCATGAAATGAAACATATGAACACATTCATGTTATCATATACCTTAAGAATAAAACAGTACCATTAAACACAGCTCACCATCTACACTACAATTTTATTTCAATTTCACTAGAAAGTGGTGTGTTATTTCAAAACAAAACAAAGACACTTGGTCTTTGGCAACGTCGATTGGCTCCACAGAGGTGGGCGAAACAACCCCTTTAGTTTACTCATGACCAAACGTGTGCCGTGGACTTGTTGTCCTTAAAAGTCTGACATTTTCAACCTTTTTTGCAGTTTATTTAACCCCTTGTTTTACATGAGTAAAACCCGCTGTTACTGCACCTTTGGCGTTTGAGTTGGAACAATCCTCTCTTCTGTTGCCTCCCCTTTGTTTAACCATTTCAAACCTACATTTCATCCCCTGTTTTGGTTTGGTTTTGCTTAATGTTCAGTCAGTCGGTGTTGAAGTTCCTTATTTTGGCATAGCCGTTACAAACATATTAAACATCCTCTTGCTAATTTCCCAGTGCCCTTTTAAAAAAAAAAAAAAAGAAAAGAAGAGGCAGAGAGCAGAGTCAATAGCTGGCATTGTTTGTTTCCGAAAATGCAACACTTCTGCTTTGCAAGACTGATCCGAGCAAGTGCTGAGCAAGCACCGTTTACTTACTCAACAGCTTGGCAGATTTCACAGGTCAATAAAAAATGTAAATGTAAGGAACACAACAACCTAAAAGGAAAAAAAAACAGATTGCCCAGTTTCTCCATTCTCTATTCCAAGTTAAGGACAAGGCACATTTACGATAGACTGAATGGAGATCGAAGTTTAAGCAGCGTTGTTGCTTATATTTGGATATTGGTATTGGCTGTGGTTACATTTTCTGTCCCATGGATGTTATATTGACGGTCCCAGTATTAGACTGTACTCTCTGCCCTTTTGCCTGTAGAAGTAGCATGCCCATGGCTAAGCATTGTGGAATGTGGACGGCTTGCTGCTGCCTTGGTGTTTATTACTCTCCTGTCTGTTTGAACTCTTTCTTCCCCCCTCCCCACTCCCCTCCCCCACAGTACTCCCAAATGAGGGACGAGGTCTTCAAATCCAACTTGGTCTGTGCGTTCATAGTTCTAATATTCATCACGACCATCCAGAGCTTGCTGCCCTCCTCCAGGTAATTGAAGAACATGGCCAGAGCGGGGGCTAGTACTTGACTTGCATAAAACAAGGTGTGCTGGGTTAAGCAGAAAGGCCCTGCATCCAATGATGTGTATGCATTGTGGAAAAATCACACAGAATTCTTTGCATCAAGGAAGCAGGAATTGTTTGTCCAATGCTGATGGGTCTCATCTGCATATGAAAACAGTTTGAGAACAGATGACGAGTCCATCGCGTCAAAGGGCCGGGGTCCCCCTAGGCATACTCCTTAAGAATGTTATTACTTTTCTCATTATCAGTATAACGAGCATAGTCCTGGATTCCATAATCAACATTCTTACGACTGCACATTTAATTAAAAAGTGTTTCTTCTTCTCGATTTGGCAAGTTTAGCAATCACCAAAATTAACTGGCCAAACTTGGTTTGTGATGATAAAAAATAAACTTGCTTGTAATTATGTAATTATGCTTTAGTCATAATTAAGCGGAAAATATATATTTAAGCCAGGCCACAATATTCATTAATGAGTCCAATGTTCTATCTATCAGCATGGAAGAAGGTAATTTTGTAAGCATTTTCTCATTTCTGTCTTTTTTCCCCATTTCTGAGCTACGAGGCACATCTCAGAAGTCATTATTAAAGGGCACTAACTGTTGGTTAATTCTCTGAAAAAATAAATCAACCATTAGGAAATCGAGAGCTTATAATTATAGGGTTCTCTCTGCAGACAGTATGAATTTGAGATATACAGCTTTACAATTAGTCCCAAATCATAGCATTGCTGTGTATCGCATTTGCTGAATGAATTATAACTAAATGTAAGAGCAGCTTTATTTGTTTGACTGTCCGAAGATGTATAGTGAGTGTGATTCCATGTGATATTAAAGCAGTTAATTTACCATGGAATTCTAGGAAGCATGGAAATAGATTTTAAATATATGTGACATTTGGATTTTTTAGTTCAAAGCCAAGAGTTATACACATATTTCATGTGGACTGATATTTTTTTCCATACAATTGCCCTTGATAAAATTATAACCAACAGATTCCGTTTCACATAGCGATAACATCCACTGCATCTGACCATGTATGTGCACTTGCCTGTGCGTGTGCCTGTGTGCGCGTGTGTGTGTGTGCGTGCATGTGCGTGCACGTCTGCAGGATGGTGACCATGGTGATCCAGTTCTCCATCCTCATCATGCTGCACTCAGCTCTGGTCCTGGTCACCACCGCTGAGGACTACAAGTGTCTGCCTCTGGTCCTCCGGAAGGCCTGCTGTTGGATCAACGAGACCTATGTGGCCAGGAACGTCATCATCTTCGTCTCCATCCTCATCAACTTCCTCGCTGCCATGATCAATATCGTAAGTATAGATGGTCTCTTCAGGCTGAGGGTGTGGTTCCTGGGATGGTGCAGTTGTGCCTTTGAACTGATTCATCTCTCGCCAAGCTGTGTGTATATGGGTTAAACCGGTGGTCGCATATTATGGAGAACCAAACTTATCAAAATGTAACAAATTAATGTATACTTAATTATTTCATTGTTATTGTCTGCAATTTATTGTCTTAAATTGCAGACAATATATCAACAGTACAATATATCTGTATGCTGAATCTTGAAATGACCACAAGCACACACGCACACACACACAAACGTTGGATTTAATGCACTATCCCAAACTGCTTCCTGGAAGTGCACATGTTCAAGCCCGGAGATCAGCACACTGACTTCCCACCATCCATTTGCTGTGCTGTTCTTCTTGTCAGTGACAGAGTAACCACATCTTCATCCCAATTAATCGAATTTGCATATGCAAAATGTTAGCAGAGCCATCACGCAACAGGAATCAGAAAGCAACCGCAGATAACCTTTCCCGGAGACCACAGAAAACACTATTATCTCACAGGAACAATGTGCGCTTTCAAAGAATCCCATTGTAGGGAGACTGCTCTCTAATGAATTCTGGGGAATTATCAGAGAGGAAGATATATTGACAAGACAATAGAGTACAAAAAGGACATACATTACATCATTACATTTTACATTACATAGCAGAGTTCTTAAGGAAAAAATAACAACTAGGGAATCAAATTAATTTGGACACTACTGTTTCTTTTCTAAATATTTGAAAAATACAAATATGAACCATTGTGTTGCATACACAATAATGCATATGCAAAGCTGTGAAGGGAAAATAAGACTGATTGTTTGAGGCCTTTTGTAATTATATTATTCATATTATGTGGGAACAATTTGTTCTCATTCACTTTCATAGTCCCCATTATTTGCTGAAGAGTAATAGCCTGCTGACTTCTCCTTGTTATAAAAGGTTGAAAACATTTAAATCATTGATTTATTTATTTATTCCATAATTTATTTCTTAAAATATTACCTAGCTCAAAGAACCATTGACCAAAAGCCAGGAACGTGTAGTCTGAAATGGTATCTGCTTGCTCCATATATAACATATTTAATGTGACTGCATGTACTGTCAATTTTCATTGATACATTTAATTTATATGTGTGATGGTGACACGTTTTATTCTCTCTCGTGGGACCATCCAGCTGTGGTGCGATTTTGACAAGTCCACAACCATCAGGAACCAGACATACAACTCATCTGCCTCCATACCTGACATCTGCTTCTATCCTGAGGTACTACATCTTGCTAGTAAATCCTACTAAAGTACTAAATCCTGATTTTTGAGTGAAGGTGTCAGGACCTATGCAGATGCAAAGTATGTTTGTGCCAGGGTTTTCCCACTTTTTTAAATCGTTGGAAATTCTCAAATTTATAGAAAGAAAACCAAGAACTTAAAACTTGAAACTTGAAATTAACATTCTGATAGAGGTGCTTTAATGTGTCTGTTGAGCAAGATTGCTCAACAAAAGCAAATAAGCTTTTCATCTTGAAAAGCTTAGTGTCCACATTTTAAATAAATTATGCATGGTTCAGAATCCACATTCTACCCAAAATTTGTTCGAATTGGGGTTGAAATAGTTTGATTCAATTTCATGGATAGTGAGACTATTTCTATTAGCTTTATTGACGTTCTGCAAGACTAGCAAGTCATGTACTGCACAGTTGAGTCCATCAATGTGGGGGAGTGGGACCTTGAAAGAACTCAAAAAGGAATCCTGCTGTATATTGTAAATGTGTTTTGTTTTCTTCCCCCAGGTTTCCCAGGAACTTTATAACTGTCCCTCAATATTCAAAAATATTTGGGGCCTAATGAGAGGACCTTCGTTTTGTGAAAAATTTGTGAAATGTATCTTTAGCTATAAAAATCTAATTCCTAAAAAACTAGATTGCTGTTCATGAACAAAAAGCTAAAGTAATGGGTACTTTTAGGACTGGGAGAAATTGATTCAAACAGATCCAAACCCCTTTTACATTCTGCATCAACCACAATTTTAACGCAGATTTACGGATATCCTACTTCACAGCAAACTGCCAATATACCAATGCAACTTAATAATATTGAATGTTACCACCGCATGGGTATTATTACAATGATGATCATTTATTCTCCATGTAATTATGTATTATCTCATTAACCCTTTCCACAACATAATACTAATCATCAATTACTTTACAGGCTTTTAGCAGACTCCCTTATCCAAAGTGAATTACACAGTTTATATTTCTTTACATACAGTCCATTTATACATTTGGATATTTACTGAAGCAATTCAGGTTAAGTACATTGCTCAAGGGTACAATGGCAGAGCCCCCACCTGGGAATGGAACCTGAAACCTTTGCATTGCAAACCCAGTTCCCTAACCATTATGCTACACTGCTGCCCTAAATGAAACCCAATACTTACCCATTTATATATACAGTATTTACACTAATCACACAGATAAAAAGCTCTTATGTAATTACTGTGTACAGAATATCAATTCAGCCATCTGTGATTCTGTGATTTTGCATCAGGCAGCACTTCTAAATGTAAAACAGATATACTGTACTGTTGTACACAGTAAAATGGTCAGTGATAAGTCAACTCTAATAGAGTTTATATTTGTGTCCAATAGGGATAAAATCAAAGTCTTCTATCAAAATGTATTTAACACATAAAATGTTGTTATGTAGTAATAGTAAAGGTAAACATATTGCCTTGTCAGGGAACAAGCCTTAGTCTGACAAATTCTGACAATCATTAATATATTTTTTTACCTTTCCTTTTTCTCAGTATTTTGTCTTCACGGGCGTGTTGGCCATGGTGACCTGTGCTGTGTTCCTGCGACTGAACTCAGTTCTGAAGTTGGCTATTCTGCTTATTATGATCGCTATTTACTCCCTGCTTACCGAGGCATTCTACACATCACTCTTTGTGCGCTATGATTCCTTCCACAACAATGGAGAGTAAGTCCAAGCTCTGTCCAACAACAGCCCTACATTAATTTGATTATCACACCTGGACATTGGGTATTGCATTCTATAAAGCCTGTATTAGAGACCCATTTCTTAGACCATAACAGACATAAAAATCATATGAGTGGTAAAGAGAATTTGGTTATTTGTCCACATGGATTATATATGTTGATACAGGTCTGACTGTGCTAAAACAGTCTATATTTCAAATAACAGAAAATGGTGCTGCATAAATATTTTTTTTTTACCTTACGGTGTTCATCATAGCAGTCTGAGGTGGCAAGGGTTGCACTTTGAATTTAATTCCACCTGCATACATCCTTATGCGATATGGAGTGGCTGTTCTGTAATGACTTTATCTTTTTTTTTAAATAACAGGTAACCTCCTGCACTTGGCAGGAGGCTGGTTGTGGCAGTCACTGTCATAAGGCATTATGACTTTAGATTCTTACTGCTGAGCTTGGGTCTTTACAAATGACTCCCAGAATGCCAACAGACTATCTGCAAAAGTACTCTCGACGTGTGAAAATACACTGATGACCTCTCCAAAACCAAAACAGCATGAAAATGTAATAAACAAACTGATTTAAAATGAATAGAGGGCTCCACCCAGCCCTTCAGTATTAAATCAAGTTAAATAAAATATAGAGGCCATTTTTTTGTCAATTTATGGTTGTCATTCCCAAAAAGGAGCAGCCCTGAGACATGTTGTATAACCACACTGAATAAAAGAGAATTGAAAGCAATTACCATTATCCCAGGGGACTGCAACAAATTAACAAAAAGCTATTATGACAGTGTATCACCCAAACTCAAGGAAAGGAAACTCAAGTGTGTGTAAAATATAGTATGTAAAACAAGTAAAAACACAATAATTAAGTAATTTGGAAATGTTATGGGCCTGCCATAATTGATTTTCATAATTGAAAAGGATTAGTTACTATTCGTGTGGTGTGCTCCTT
The DNA here is from genome assembly GCA_029706075.1 of Aldrovandia affinis. Taxonomy (NCBI): domain Eukaryota; kingdom Metazoa; phylum Chordata; class Actinopteri; order Notacanthiformes; family Halosauridae; genus Aldrovandia; species Aldrovandia affinis. Next base: position 1,215,974 of record JAINUG010000098.1, on the reverse strand, counting down.
TGGCAAAATCCCTTTAGAAACCTTTGATGAATTGAGAAAATGTGATGCAAATTATATGAATAAATATATATTAAATGATTTTTTTCTGAATCTTACCACCCTAATATATCATTTTCTGATATCTGATATCTAATGTCCTTGTCTTAGCTGTGGGTTTTATGGCCATTGAAGTTAATGGCCATTCTATTTCTGATGGAGAATGATCCATGAGAAACAAAATAAACTATTTATTAAAAGTATTTATTGCCCAAACCACAATGCAGTTAGGTTGAGTTCCAGCCTTAGTGGCAAAATGTATATATTTATCAATATGTTATGCCTTTTTCAGTAAAAATTTCCTGGGGACCAAGGAGACCTCCCTTCTTTTGATGGCAATGTTTCTCCTGGCTGTGTTTTACCATGGGCAACAGGTGAGATGTACACACACATGGAGTCACATGTCAAATAAATGTGAGATCTGAGTTGCACTTAGGGGTTAATAATCCACCACTGGTGGTAACAAGGAACTACAAAAAGTATTATTAAAAAAATATGTTCATGAAAATATGGTCAAATCTTTGGTATCAGTTCCACAATCCAAGGCATTCAAGTAGGGTAAATGTAAAGGCCTTTATTCTATGGGCAAGAATATATGAGGGGTGAGTCATTCTAATTACAAAGTAGTCACTAATCATCAACATTTGTAAAATGGCCTTGAGCACAGCATATCTGAAGCCAGTGATTTATGGAAACTTGAGGACTGTATTTTGAGAAAAATAAATGATAACAGATTGGAATGTGTTACTTCTCTAAGAGAATAAAGAACAACACAAGAAAACAAATGCACACATACAGAACTATGCAGCCATCAGGCACTTTTTAATGATTCATTCAGAATTCAATGGCTAAACGCTATGCATGAGGTTATCTATTCTTCATCACAAATGAATTAATCTACTGATCAAACACTGAGACAGAAGTGCTCACGATGACGAAGAGCTGAATTGGATTAGACCTCCATTAATCAGATTTAGTCTCACAGTGGAGCTACAACCCCATTCACATTTTACAGTTGAATAAATTATCAAGTTTTCAATCAGACCAAGTGGATTTTTTCCACATTTAACACAAGCATGGGGTCAGCAACTGTTAATTACATTTGTGCTTATGGGATCAGGGTGAGGAATTTAATACAGCTCTGTTGCAGTACAGTACATTCTATTTACTTCAATACTGTAAAAGCACTATCAATGGAATATAAACTCTACAGCTGAATTATTTTACAGGCAAGCAGATGTCAATTTCACCAAAATATTTAACACATCAAAGATGTAACATCAACACTGTATTTGTAAGTACAATTCAGTTTATAGACATTCACAATAATAATAATAATAATAATAATAATAATAGTAATAATTCACATACTATATTGTCAGTTAGAAAAGCCTCCCCAGACCCACCTAAAAAATCTAACTCCACTTTGTGGAAAATTATACTGCAAAGGTTGGTTTTGCCATATTGTAGTAGTTTGATATTCACAAAATGATATTGACAAAATTAAACTCGCCAAACGAATTAAACTCACAACACTGCAGTGAATGAAGTAGAATAGGGCACATTCTGGAGATTAATTGATATTGCTTTTAAGTTTGCTTTAATCATGGGGGTGTCTTTGATAACTGAGAACATCGGGATTGCTCTGGTACAAGATCAATAAAGAGAGAGAGATAATTGACGGTCCTTTGTTAGATGAAAATGCAATCTTGCACTCGCCCTGTAGCACTCTCTCTCTCTCTCTCTCTCTCTCTCTCTCTCTCTCTCTCTCTCTCTCTCTCTCTCTCTCTCTCTCTCTCTCTCTCTCTCTCATGGTTGGAAAAGATGGTGGTGGAAGCAGGCAGATGGCCAGTGTTGTAAGGACTGAGTGTGGTGATGGAGGATCTCATGGTGGCTGATGGATGTGCACGTTGTTACATTTTCCATGTGAATACAAGACATTTCGAATTTGAGTAAACAATGCGAGTAAACAACAAACAGGTGCTTGGAGTTTTGCAGAAATAGGCTGGTTGTTGATACATAAGCACAACTTTTGATCATTGTGTCCACAGTAGCAGTTTAAGTGTGTAAAACTGTTACATCACCTGATGTTCCTGGTGCTCATCAGCCCTGGTTGAAAGGAGATTCTAAAGCCCTCTACAGGGCCAGGAGTGGACACCATTGCTTTAGACCCCTTTGTGTTACTCATGTATTCCATAATTAATTATTATATTAATTAGCATCATAATTAATTATTATAATTAATAATCCCAATTTATAACCTAATACTGTAATGTATTGCAGGATTTTACATGAGATGCGAGTTAAACTGACAAGCGTACTGACCCAGGGAACTATAGGTCTGTCAGTTTAACTTGCATTTCATGTAAAATACTGGAATGTATTATTAAGGACAAGTTATTCCTGAAAGATTTTAAGGGATAGCCAACATGTTTTTTTCAGAGGGAGATCATGCCCAAAACAACAAAGTGTTTTGACTTATAAGGCTTATGATATTATATATTAGGACTTCACGGTGGTGCAGTGGATAGCGCTGTTGCCTCACAGCAAGAAGGTCTCGGGTTCGAATCCAGGCCGGGGGCCTTTCTGTGCGGAGTTTGCATGTTCTCCCCGTGTCCGCGTGGGTTTCCTCCGGGTACTCCGGTTTCCTCCCACAGTCCAAAGACATGCACGTTAGGCTAATTGGAGAGTCTAAATTGCCCGTAGGTATGAGTGTGTGAGTGAATGGTGTGTGTGCCCTGCGATGGATTGGCGACCTGTCCAGGGTGTATTCCTGCCTCTCGCCCAGAACGCATGCTGGGATAGGCTCCAGCACCCCCCCGCAACCCTGACCAGGAATAAGCGGCTTAGATAATGGATGGATGGATGGATGGATATTAGGACTTTCAAAAAGCATTTGACAAGATAGCCCATGGGAGGCTCATTGTCAAAATGAATTCAGAAGGAGTTGCAGTAGTTATTTCAGAGTGGGTTCATAATTGGCTGCAAGGTAGAATACAAAACGTAACGGTAGTAGGGAGTGGAGTCCCGCAGCGATCAGTGCTGGGACCTCTGCTTTTCCTGTTTTAGATAAATGATTTTGATAGGGATGTTAGTAGCAAAATAGTTACATTTGCATATGATACAGAACTTGGGGGTTTAGCAAACAGTTTTGAATCGACTTAAATGATTTAAGATCAATTCTGAAATGAACAGAAACATAGCAGATGACATTCAATATCGCTACTTATTGCTATTTAAATTTAAAGTTATGCACGTGGGTAATAAAAATGTAAGGCAGGCGTATTTTATGGGAGGATAAAAAATATAATGTGTTTGGAGTTGTAGTTAATTAAAGTATATCCGTGTCTGAGTAGTGTGCTGTAGCAGTGAAAAAGGCCAACAGAGGACTGGGATATATTGCAAAAAGTATTGAGTACAAATAATTGGAGGTTATATTCATGTTATATAATGCCTGTGTCAGACTTCACCCACAGTACTGTGTGCAGCTCTGGGCACCACACTACAAGATATAGAAGTTCTTGAAAAAATACAAAGAAAGGCAACTAAATTGGTATTTGGTATGAAAGGTAAAAGTTACACTTCATCTTCGAGTTTAGCAACAGGAGACGAATGGGGATTTGATTCAGTTCAGTTAAAAGAACAAGAGGGTAGAGGTGGAAATTAGTTAAAGTAAAATTCTGTATGGATATCAGGAAGTCGTTTTTTTTACACAGAGAGTACCGTAAATTCCGGACTATTGAGCGCACCTGAATATTAGCCGCACCCACTAAATTTAAAAAGAAAAAAGATTTTGTACATATATAGGCCACACTTGTCTATAAGCCGCAGATGTCCGCGTTGTAACATGGGATATTTACACAGAAAATGTTACACGGAAAGATTTTTTTAACTTTTAATTAAATGAATGCTTTTTTCCGAACAGTGCCTGTAACACGGCTGGTTAAAGAAAAACACAGTAGCCTACCAGAAAAGTCATTGATCGCTATCTTCATCTTACTCCTGCGTACTAAAACCACTAAAGTCGTCTTCTTCAGTGTCGGAATTGAACAGCCTCAGAATTACTTCGTCACACACTTTCTCAGTCTCTCTTTCGTTGTCGCTCTCACTGTCACTTTCGTCTCGAGACAAATTCGCACTTGAGCTTGTGCTGTCCTCTACATCACGCAGCAGTCCAGCCTTTCGAAACCCGTTGGTGATAGTGGATTTTTTGACACTTTTGTCGTCTTTTTGCATTGAGTCAGTTCTTCACGCTACCGTCTCCAACGTCTCACCATCGATTCATTGATGCCAAGCTTACGTGCAGCAGCTCTATTTCCTTCTTTGACAGCCAGGTCGATCGCCTTTAACTTGAAAGCTGCATCATATGCATTTCTTCGTGTGTTTTCTATGATGAGGGTATGTGCATGAAGCGCAAAATGACTGATCTGAAGAATTGTGTGAGTGCGTTTGATTTAATTTGAACAGTTTCATTGGTCCACTGTGACCTGTTCGATAATTTCATTGGTCTGATGTGACGAGGCTAAATGTATTGGCGGTATGAGCTCGTTAGCCCGTAAAAATCCATAAATTAGCCGCATCATTGTTTAAGCCGCAGGGTTCAAAGCGTGTGAAAAAAGTAGCGGCTTATAGTCCGGAAATTACGGTAGTCAATGCCTGGAACAGCTTGCCAGGTCATGTACTGGAGGTAGAAACTTGAAGCAGTGCTGGATATTCTCTAGACTAGGAAATGATGTGCCTAGATGGGCTGAATGTATTCTTATGTTCTTAAGTGGGTGACATAAGTGTGACAGGGCAATGGACAGTCATGAAAGGACCATTGGCTGATAATTACCCCTCAGGTTCTCTGGGACTCAGGAGGCATTTCATAAAGAGTTGCTCATCACTGTTTAGTCCCACTGGATCATCAGTAGTACAAGAGGATGACAGGCTTACTCAGGTACATCAGAACTCCAGCTTAAGTACGCTAGTGTGGGTATGTGTGTCTTTGTGTGTGTGTATGTCTGCCTTTGTCTGTGTGACTCTGTACACGCATGTGTATTCATGTGTGTGTGTATGTGTGAGGTGTATGTTTTTTCCTGTGTGTGTGTGTGTGTGTCTGAAGTGTGTGCCTGGGCCGAGGACCACTCAAAGGTCAGTGTAGTGATGGTAGGTGAGGGGGTGGTCCTTCACCCCAGGGCCAATCGTTGTGCTCAACTCTGCTGCTTGAGAGTAGCTGTGCCGTGGTTTTGCCACCTCTAACATCTGCAGGGAACAACTCGTAAACTGTGCAGAATGCATCAGTTTGGCTGCTCTGCAATTAAGCTGTCTTTGGATGCCATGGATACGACTCAAGTATGTGGCCCAGGGGACTAATTATTACTTGGCACAATCCCGGCAAAGTAACTATTTCTTGTCTGTGGGCCTAAAAATGCATGGGAAAGCACTGGTATTTCTGGACACCGCTGTGTTGAGTTATTATGCTTTCTCACTTCAGTCATGTATCCGAGTGAATTACTGTGAAGCTAAATGCTGCTGTCTTTGTAGATGTATCTTTTGGTTGTGTCCCAATTTCAGGGAATTAATAGCGATGTCAGGGCTATAATTCCAAGCAACATTTCACATGGTGTTTTATTACGTTGTTATTCTTCAAAAACAATGATAGTTCAGCAGACTACCTATCTTCTAAATAAGAAACAGAGCTTGGATTGACAATGTGAGGCAGTAAACCAAGCAGAGAGGTACAGCCTTCCTGCTGGCGTTCTTACTAAGAGTGTGTGTAGCACAAAACTGGTTGGAGGCCAAATTCAAGTGAGCGTTCCTTTAAGTTCGGCCAGCGAAATCGCTGAAAATGTTGAGCAAGCAAACACACACTGGGGGAAATCTAAGGACAATGCTAAATTCCTTTAGAGTCCTTAGGTCAGCTACTCGTTTACTACTAGTTTATTCAAATAAAGATCCAACAATACTTTATGGCATTGGTATCAAACTCATTCCATCGAAGGCCGAGTGTATGCAGGCTTTTGTTGCAACCAATGCACTACACCACCTTGAAAAAGTTCAAAGAAGGGCAATTAAATTGATATCTGGCATGAAAGGTACAAATTATGAAGATAGACTTAAGGCACTCAATCTATTTAAGTTTAGCAAACAGAGATTTAGGGAGGATTTGAGGTTTTTCAATTCCTAAAAGGGATTAACAAAGTGAACTACCAAAGATTTTTTTAAGACAAGAGGGGTCAGCAGAACAAGAGGCCACAGGTGTAAATTAGTTGACGGCAAATTCCGTACGGATATTAGGAAGTTTTTCTTTACACAGAGAGTTGTCAATGCCTGGAACAGCTAGCCAGGTCGGGTAGTAGAGGCAGAAACACTTAGACTATTCAAGTCTAGGCTAGATGCAGTACTAGATACTCTTTAGATTAGGACATGATGAGCCTAGATGGGCTGAATGCCCAGTTCTCATCATTATGTATTCACATTTACATTTTACATTTTAAGCATTTAGCAGATTTAGCTTATCCAGAGCGACTTACAAGATGTGCATTAATACAAGGTAAGAACAATCATAGTTAGCGCACAAGATCAGTGCAGTAATACAGCAATATACATCATTGCAGGTGTCTGCGTATCATACCTGTAACACTGGGAAAGAAAAGGTTAGTGGTGTTAGTGGTGTTAATAGTGTAGAACAAGTAAACAGTGGTGACGACAGATTGACTAGATGGACAGTGTTCAGTAGTAGTGGAGTCTGAACAGGTGGGTTTTGAGTCTCTTGCGTAAGATTGGAAGTGATTCCGCAGTCCTGACCGATTGCGGGAGGTCGTTCCACCAGCGAGGGACTAGGACAGAGAAGAGGTGCGGCTGCCAGGCGCCCGGAGGGATGGGGCAGTCAGTTTGCCAGAGGAGGTGGAGCGGAGGGGTCTGGGTGGGGCGTAGGGAGTGATGAGTGACTGGAGGTATGGGGGAGCAGTACCTCTGGCCGCTTGAAAAGCAAGCACCAGTGACTTGAATCTGATGCGTGCTGCGATGGGGAGCCAGTGCAGAGAGGAGAGTAGAGGGGTGACGTGGGTGAACTTTGGCTGGTTGAACACCAGGCGAGCGGCAGCGTTCTGGACTAGTTGCAGTGGCTTGATGGCACAGGCCGGAAGGCCTGCCAGCAAGGAATTGCAGTAGTCCAGACGTGAGATCACCAGGGCCTGGACCAGGAGTTGAGTGGCCTCTTGGGTGAGGAACGGTCGGATCCTCCGGATGTTGTGGAGGGAGAAACGGCAGGTCCGAGTGATCGCTGCAATATGGCTCGAGAAGCACAGCTGGTTGTCCAGGGTCACTCCAAGGCTCCTGGCAGACTGAGACGGAGACACTATGGAGCCTTCCACGGTGATTGACGCATCAATTGTCGGGGAGCCCTTCGCAGGGAAGAAGACAGAGCTGCTCTTCCCCAGGTTCAGCTTCAGGTGGTGGGTGGACATCCATGCGGAGATGTCAGCCAGGCATGCAGAGATCCGTGCCGGGACCTGGGTATCAGATGGAGAGAAGGAGAGAAAGAGTTGAGTGTCATCAGCATAACAGTGATAGGAAAAACCATGAGCAGAAATAACAGAGCCAAGTGACTTGGTGTACAGAGAGAATAGGATGGGGCCTAGCACCGGGCCCTGCGGGACTCCGGTAGAGAGGGTGTGGAGAGAGGAGAGGGATCCTCTCCAGGCCACCTGGTAGGACCGGTCAGCCAGGTAGGACTCAAACCATGTCAACGCAGATCCAGAGATTCCCAGCTCGACAAGAGATGAGAGCAGGATCCGGTGGTCCACAGTGTCGAATGCCTCCGACAGGTCGAGGAGGAGGAGGATGGAGCTAAGGGATCGGGACTTAGCCCCGTGAAGAGCCTCAGTGACCGCAAGGAGAGCAGTCTCTGTGGAGTGGCCTGCTCTGAACCCAGATTGGTTGGGATCAAGCAGGTCGTTCTGTAAGAGATTATAGACAGCCCGCTCTAATGTTTTGGAAAGGAATGGGAGGAGAGAGACAGTTCGGTAGTTAGAGATGACAGCAGGATTCAGAGAGGGTTTTTTGAGGAACATATTCTTATGTTCTTATGTTGTTCATTTAAATCACCTGGTGTGTTTGCCCAAAATGTCTTGGCACTTGCTGCAGTTCATGATTCCATTAACCTTAACAAGAGCCACAGGATCAGTAGATGCAAAACAACCTAATAAAATCAAAGATCCACCACCATATTTCACCATAGTTATGACATTTTTTTCAACATGAGCTTCCTTCTTCCGATGCCAAACCAGTGCCAACTGGAATTGCCAATTGGAGTTCCAATGCTTTTGGCAAAGTCCAGATGCTTATTTTTGTTAATTTCCCTCAATAGAGGCTTTTTTCTGACAACCCTTCCAAAAAGCCTCCCAAACTATCTGACTCATTATGTGTGGGGAAAAGATGCACCTGTCCTCTACCAGGCAGGTTTATGACTTACTCTTTCAGTAGTTTAAACTTCTTAATCATTGACCTAATAGTGGTAAGTGGTATCTCTTCTTTTTCTTGTTTGTGACTATCTCTTGACTTGTGAAGTTCAGCAACCCTTATTTCTTTCTTTGCCTTTCCCCATGGTGATGGATGACAAATTGATTTTACATGTGTGTTGCCTCATTTTTATACCCCAGCAAACAGGAAGCATTGTGAGGCCATGGGAGAGATTGAGATGAACTTAAAAAACAGCTGCATGTTGATCCAGATTTAAAATAATTAAATAATTGAGGTGTGAATAATTGTAACACATGTTTGGGGAAAAATAAAATATGGCTTGTTCAGCAAAATCTTTTTCCCTTAGCAATTGTATTTTTATAAAATAATTACATTTTCCTTTTTTTTGAGCATACAGTATTATTATACAGCTCATTACCTGTATTCTTTATTCTTTAGAGCCTTCTTTGCTCATCTTTACCAAGTGTGTGAATAATTTTGGAGGGTACTGTATATCAAAAGACCATCAGAGATATGTTCTTTAATGATGTGTAATACTGATATTAATGACGTATTAAACAATATCCCCACTTTGTATTCTAGTGTAGCCTAGCTTTTTTCAGTGGTTTCATACAACATATTTATTCTCCGAACACATAATATCATATAACCATTTAAAAATATCACACATGCCAGACTCCACAATGCATTAGTGTGAGGCCACAATGCATTTTATTATGGCTGGCTTCTTTCCCCCTTTGACGGAGGGTCAGCACTCAATCTTCTGTTTTCTGTCGGTGTGCAGTTGGAGTACACTGCGCGGCTGGACTTCCTGTGGCGCGTGCAGGCCAAGGAGGAGATCAACGAGATGAAGGAACTGAGGGAACACAATGAGAACATGCTTCGTAACATCCTGCCCAGCCACGTCGCCCGCCACTTCCTGGAGAAAGACCGGGATAACGAGGTGATGGGGGTTTCCCCGCCGACTCATTTAATTTTGTTCAATTGTATTTTTTATGCTTATTTTTGTTTTTCCTTTTTCCCCGCTGGGAAAAATGCATTTCAAAGAATCAAAGAATCAGTTCACTATGTGCATACTAGGCATCTTCCATTACTGCTTACCATTGCCATTTCCTGGCAGCCAACCATGTACCTCAAGTAACACTTAAGAACATAAGAACATAAGAATATATAATGATGAGAACGGGCCGTTCGGCCCATCTTGGCTCATCATGTCCTAATCTAAAGAGCATCTAGTACTACATCTAGCCTGGACTTGAATAGCCCGAGCCCTGACCTGGCAAGCTGTTCCAGGCATTGACAACTCTCTGTGTAAATAAAAACTTCCTAATATCTGTGCGGAATTTGACTTTAACTAATTTCCACCAGTGGCCTCTTGTTCTGCTGACCCCACTTATCTTAAAAAATCTTTGGTATTTTACTTTGTTAATCCCATTTAGGAATTTAAAAACCTCAATCAAATCCCCCCTAAGTCTCCGTTTGCTAAGTTTAAATAGATTGAGTGCCTTAAGTCTATCATCATAACTTTTACCTTTCATACCAGGTATCAGTTTAGTTGCCCTTCTTTGGACTTTTTCAAGAGCTTCAATATCTTTCCTGTAGTGCGGTGCCCAAAACTGCACACAGTATTCTAAGTGCGGTCTGACAAAGGCGTTATATAACATTAATATAACCTCCTTTGATTTATACTGCCCATTTTTGGATTTTGTTTAAATCATCTTGGATTACTTTAGTCGATTCCAAACTGTTTGCCAAACCCCCAAGTTTAGTATCATCTGCAAATTTAACTATTTTGCTACTAATGTCCATATCCAGATCATTTATGTAAATAAGGAAGAGCAGAGGTCCCAGCACCGATCCCTGCAGGACACCACTGCCCACAGCACCGAGGTCAGATTCGGCCCCACCTACTGTTACTCTTTGTATTCGCCCTTGCAGCCAATTTTTAACCCGTATAACTCGTATAACTCAAGTCAGTCTAACCACAATGAACTTTGCCTGTAACATTGAATAACAGCTTTATGGAAAATGTACCTTTTCAGTTACATATAACAGTTGTCTTTAAGTTTAGTGACTCATAAACCCATAATGCAAGAAATTAAAAAGGTTTTGCACTTCAAATGTTTCGCTCAGAATTGAAAGAAAATTGCATTTTAGTTAGTTTAATATAGTTACCCCTATTATAAAGCAATACTGTAGGGATATGTGCTGTGAAACATGTTGACCCAACTTATGTCATTTACTAAGAATATAACAATAACACATATCACTTCATGCTTCATAGTGTCAAGTCATTTCGCATAAATTGTTACGAATACGTTCCCAATGGCTATAAGAGGTGTTTCATCATACTTTATGACAGAGGAAGGGTCATAAAGTATAAAGGTTCTTAAGTTTAAAAAAAAGTGTTTTAATATGTGAGTGCTGGAGTGCATAAGAACGAAAAGCCACTGTCCTGAGATCTTCTGTCCGTCATGCTGAAGGGTCTTGGCCTGCTCCGTTCTCGCACTACGCAGACTCAGGTCTGCGCCAGGAGAACCCTGCAATTGCACCCCTCTCAGTCTGGGATGGGCCTGTCAGCTGCCTGGAGTAAGCCACATAATTGGTTCCAGGAAACTGGTAAACAAGTAGAGGGGTGGATAAAATGTTTTTCTTCAAAGGCTTTCACAGCGTGAAGACTGGAAAGCTTTACAAATGACAGACCCTCGCCTCACACCTTTTTATTTGTTTGCTTTCTATTTTATAGTTTGTAATTACACATTGGCAAGTCAAGAGTGAGAAAGGATTGATTTTCAGTTTGCCCGCTCAGTTTTCCGAGTGGAAAAGCTCGGCTTTTTTCATGAAACTTCTTAACCGGGCTCCCCTGGTGTGTCAGCTGTAGCCTTATTCAGATACTATACCAACATATCACATGTTATACTCCCGTGCTCTCAAAAAGTAGGCCAAACAGTCCACTGTTGGCAATAAAAACATTTTAAAACACATAAGGGCTCTCTATTGGCTCCGTCAGTAAAGGTTCTTGAGCTAGTAAAGGTTCTTACCACTAGCGCAGGTTGAACCCGCCAGTTGCAGGTTTGAGACTTGGCTATATCTTCCACAAAGACTGGGAGTCTGCTGTAGTGGGATACAATTGGCTTTGTCCCACAAGGGGTAGTGCGGGTTTAAGTCAGCAAAGTTTCCTTGGGTTACAGCTGTATTAGCTCCTTCCATCAATGTGCTCACAGACTGCTAGTGTGACCTGTAGTGTATAACACAGTCAATGGCTTGCAGTCGAGTGCATAGGGGGAGTGCTCGTGCGCAAGCAGGCTGTGCATGACATTCATATTTAACTTTTCATAACATGAGTTCACACAGTCCAAAACCAGAGAACAAATGAATAGTTAATTCAATTAACATATTCATCATCTACAACCAGACCTCTTATCCGATTAAAAGCAATTATTAGAATTGACCTGAATTATTCCCTTCCTTTTTGAACAAATAGTTTAATCTATAGATTTTCATCATTAGCTGGCAAGCATGCATAAGATAAAATAAATTAAACTATGTAAAAATGGATAATGGAATAACCACTTGTATAAAGACAGCTCATATAATTCATTCCATGTATATAGTTGGCTATTAATTTTTGCCAGGATAACAGCTAATGTGGTCATTATTCACTGATTTAATATGGCTATTTTTAATGGTCAGCTTCCCACATGTTCCTACTTTTATTAGCAATTGAACAAGAAAATAATATTTTTTTGTGTGATTGTGTGGGTATGACTGGCATGGTAGAACACTGCCACTAGCTGGTTCAATAGTGCCTAGCAGGCCAAAGTAATGGTTATCCCATTTATGTTGAACAAGTGTGACAACAACCTTCATAATGGCGATGGTACTGCTGATGGTAATCTCAATAGTGGAACGCTTTTGTGAGGGCGTTGCTAATGCACCACCTTCTTGCTTCACACAGGAGCTCTATTCCCAGTCCTACGACACCGTGGGTGTTATGTTCGCCTCCATTCCAGGATTCGCCGACTTCTACTCCCAAACTGAGATGAACAACCAGGGTGTGGAGTGCCTGCGCCTCCTGAATGAGATCATTGCCGACTTTGATGAGGTAACCCCTGGGGAATGGCTCATAATCTTCCACCACCTTTAATTTATGTATTTAGTTTGTCATGTGCTTTCTTTTCCAGGAGATCATGTGCCCACTTTTTAACCCATGTTCTTGATTTGTTTGCATTTGTGCTTGCAGTTGCTCGGTGAAGACCGATTTCAAGATATCGAGAAGATAAAAACAATCGGCAGTACATACATGGCAGTTTCAGGGTTGTCACCTGAAAAGCAGGTACAAATCAAAGATTGGAAATGAAAGATGCTTTGTAAAACTGCTCAACCTCAGTTAAAATATTAAATGTTTACTAACATCAATATCGCCCCCCAAAAAACTAAATAGCCTATATATGCTTATAAAACATAATCAGAATACAAGCAGAAATAATCTACGCAAACTCATAGCTTTCTTATTCCACTACAGGCAGTCCCCGGGTTGCAAACAAGATCCATTCTTAAGTCTGTCTTTAAGTCGAATTTGTATGTAAGTCGGAACAGGTACATACAGTTCTTATTAATCATCACTTAGTCAAATGTTTGTCTTAGTATAGTATTTATTTTACCTTTCTGTGCATATAAAACACTTAAGAAAAACTTCCAAATACAATAAAACATCTTAAACATAACATTCAGTGCATAATAATACTGTAATAATAATAATAATAATAATAATACTGTAATACTGTATTAATAATAATAATACAGTAATAATAAAAGTAACTATGTACATACAGTACTGTACTGTCTTTTATCCAAATTATCAATAGCCTTTCCATTTCAATAACTAAACCACTGCGTTGCTTGGTAATAATCGTGGCATTCATCGGGGCATGGCCTTCCACATTCTCCATTATTCTCCCTTTGTCTTTTAAAATTGTTACGATCGTTGACCGGCTGTAGCCTAATGCTTTCCCAATGGCTGATGGCGTTTCACCTCTCTCCAATCTCTTTATTATTTCAACTTTACTTTCCATGGTGATTGTTTTCCTTTTCTTTGATGCATCACCAGCACTTGCATCGGATTTACGCTTTGGAGGCATTGTTGTAAGGGTAAGAGAAACAGAAAAACAGGATCGTGATCTGACTTAAAATAACGGACCGTGATCTCTGTTCCTTGAGCCGACGAACCGCTGAAACCGCGCAATGTTTTCATGAGCATCACAAAGTAGTGCGTGCGTTCGTTATTACGAACCATTGTATTTAACTTTTTTTTTTTTACATAATAGGCTTTATGGCAGTCCATTCGTAAGTACAAGTTGTCCGTAAACCAGACGTCCGTAATCCAGGGACTACCTGTGCATCACAGTCTGTGTTTTCAAAATGTGCTGTAATTCCTAAAGCAAGTTAAGGTTATTTGCCATGGCTTTTCACATGGTTAACTAACCTTCACTCTACTTACCAGCTCAAACTACATACTTTCAAATACATACGATAGTACAGGGGCTACACTCATATGTGGGAAAACAATTGCTTCCTTATCCAGGAGATCAGCTTTCAGGAAAATATATCTTGACCTTGAGTGTGGGCACGTGCTTTTAGGATAGGAGGGAACATTCAATATGTAGACAAATGTTCATTGGTACATTCAAATGACCCGCGTTATGCCATTATGACTCAGGAGAAAAAAATACCAAATTACCATAAATGGCCAAAAACAACAATGACCACAGTATTGGTTTCATCCACTATTGCACAAATATGATATAAAACTCTGGAGTTCAGGTTGGGACATTGGGACGATGGGACGTTAACTTTTTCAAGTGTGAAAACGTTAAATGGAACATTGCCTGTTTAAACTCTGGGATTGATGGTACCAAGCCTTTTGTAATTTTGTATTTTGTAAAAAAAAACGACTGTAATTTTGAGTTTTGATAGTTCATCCTAAATCCATAACACTTACCTGAGGTTCATTTGTTGATACCCTTATTGACTTCATTCAGATAGTCTAACATTAGTTTCAGTTTAGAAATGTATGACAAATGAGAATTGTAACATAAAGTTGTTCACTCATTTTCATTCCAGGCCAAGTATTATTTCAGACCATTGCTGGTGTCACATCATTGTGTTTGTCCAATCAGAAGTGACTGATCCTTGTCCCTCTCTGTGTGTGCTAATGCAGCAATGTGAGGATAAGTGGGGCCACTTATGTGCTCTCGCCGACTTCGCCATCGCTCTGAATGAGAGCATCCAGGAGATCAACAAGCATTCCTTCAACAATTTCGAGCTGCGTATCGGTAAGGTCCTGGCATATGTCTCTATTTGTATCTTACACTTAGACACCTGTTCTCTAGTGATGGGTGAATGAGGTATCGTAACACCAAATTAGCTACAGTTAGCTGTCAATCACTGACTAGTTTGGACCAATTAAATGGATTTTCTCTTCACATAAAAACACAAGGATTGGTTCAAATCAGTGAGTTACTGGTAGCGATATGGTAGTTCCACCCATTTTTGGTAGGTGATATGGTAGGTCCACCTCATTCTCTGATCATTACGGTTTGCCATTATTCAACATTTTATTTATATTTTCTATTTCAATTCTTTATTATAGAATTAGTTCAAATGATGACCAAATACAGCTGTTTAGAGTTTGCA
Source organism: Aldrovandia affinis (assembly GCA_029706075.1). Lineage (NCBI taxonomy): Eukaryota > Metazoa > Chordata > Actinopteri > Notacanthiformes > Halosauridae > Aldrovandia > Aldrovandia affinis. Next base: position 1,200,776 of record JAINUG010000098.1, on the reverse strand, counting down.
GTAATATGCTGTGATGAGAATATGCGTGTGTGAATCAACGCATCAAATCGTCTCACGTCTTTTTCTCTTAGTGAACAAAGCTGAACATGGTGCATTCAAGGTTCAGCCTGCCTGTAATGTAACATTGTCCATAACTTCAATTCAGTTTTTGTTTTTTTGTTGAAAGGACAAATGTTGAGGACCAAGCACATTAGCTCGAATGGAGGCCTTTGTACAAACCTGTGGCAGTGGACTTGACATTTGATGCTTTTTTTGTATTTTGCTTTGTTGTCTTCTCAACAGAAAATAAATCACATAATATCTTACTATATTACCTGAACACACCAAAATGTTCAGTGTTAAATTAACTCTGAGAACAGTGAACTCTAACACAATATATTTGAGTCCTGGTGGGTCAAAAATACTGTTAAAACTCAATTAATACTGAATATTTTCCTGAGAATGGTTTATATGAAATATGAGGTCCCACTGTGCTACTTCTTTTGTAAACAAAGGTTGATTAATTGATTGATTTATTGACTAGTTTATTTAAATTTGGCTAGCTACAGAAAGTGTTCTCTGAAGTGCATGTGGACAATTTCAGTGATTCCCTCCCCCCTCCACTCTACAGGTATTGCACACGGTTCCGTTGTTGCTGGTGTGATTGGCGCCAAGAAGCCGCAGTACGACATCTGGGGCAAGACGGTGAACCTGGCGAGCCGCATGGACAGCACCGGCGTCAGCGGCAAGATCCAAGTGCCTGAGGAGACGTACCTCATCCTAAAGGAGCGCGGCTTCGCCCTCGAGTACCGCGGCGAGATCTACGTTAAGGGCATCAGTGAGCAGGAGGGCAAGATCCGGACCCACTTCCTGCTGGGGCGGGTCCAGCCCAACCCCCTCATTCTGCAGCCGCGCAGGCTCACGGGCCAGTACTCTCTGGCCGCCGTGGTGCTGGGCCTGGTGCAGTCGCTCAACCGACAGAAACAGAAGCAGATCCTCAACGAGAACAACAACTCGGGTATCATGAAGGGACACTACAACCGGAGGACGCTGCTGGCGGCTGCCGGGCCCGAAGCGTCTGCCCACGCCCATGGCCACGCTCACAGCCACGCCGAGGCCACCGACAAAGCGGAGCTGCCATAGAGCGCCCCCCAGTTTTCCCGTCCAGGTTTTTTTTCTCCGTTTTTTTGTTCTGCCCATTCGGTGTCGACGTTCCATTTTTTGTATTTCTTTTATATATGAAAACACAATAAAAATGGGTTCAATTTTTTTATAAATCGGGTTTGTGTGTCGTGTGGTGGTGTCGCAGTGCTTGGATTTTTTTCACCTGTTGTTGTGGGATGAAAAGCCATCGTCAGAGTGCTAAATCACCACTGATACACCACAGCATCATGCCCTTCATAGTTACAAGGTTTTAACATGCAGATCACATGCAACAATTTCAGGAGAGCGACGAAGGCCAAAATAATGAACCATCTGGGCTATTTTTCAGAGCATGGTGTATTAAAACACATCAAGGCAGTTAGTTCTCAAAAAAACGTGAAAAGAAAGTGCTTAAGGTATTATAAACACAATCAATGCTTAGTTTTTCATGGATTCAGGTCCAGTCACAGAATTACCAAGGTAAGTCATAAAAATGATGCTATTGATTGACCACAACGCTTGCAATACTGATGAAATTCAGAAGAGAATAATGGATCAATGTGTACAAATCTCAAGTGGGCCTACCGTACCTTAGGTTACCTTGACATTCTTTCACCGGAAATAGAGGGTCTTTTATTACCGTGTTAAAGCGGGCAGACACACAGGCATGATGTGGTTCATGAAGCAGTCTGAAGAGCGACTGTGTGGCATTTGGGAAACAGGAGCTTTAGCGGACATTCTAACAGGGAGACTTTATTACGTATTAATTTTTCAGGGAGACTATTATGCATTGATTTTAATATTCTCTTACAGGACCACGATATAAAAGTGCATATCGTAAAAGCTGTAACAAATAAGGGCATGGGTACAGAACAGAAAGTAATGAGTAACAGTTAGTCATAAACTAAGCAGTGGCAAAAGGTATACAGACACATGAGCATATATTTAACACTGGAAAAACCATTAATAATTGCACTTAAGTGCCAAATTATGCAATAAGGACAATTTTAATAGCTATACTTTAAAGCAATCATTTCTACAATATTTTACACTACACTGGAAAACCTGTCTTACTTGTACAGCTGATACTTTTTGAATGTGTATATTTTGACATGTATTCCTTTACATTTCATATTTAACCATAATGTTGACATATACTTGTATATGTACATACTTTCTTTTGAGGGTGGGCGTTTGCCCTAGCACCATCAGCAGGCTTGGTCCTGGAAGGCAGTGAGAGTAATACATTTGTTGGGTTTACCATTGGTGTGAAAGCTTCTTGTCATTACTGTTGGGCAAGATTCCTTGAGCTGCTCTTTGCTCTGGAGCAGCATCTCCCAGGCATGGGCCAGGTGAATGGAGCTGGACAGCTGCTACCCCCTGCCTCACCTGTGAGTTGTACTATTAGAAAGATAGCAGTGACGCTACCCATTGCCAACACCGCCTGCAGCGATGAAAATAAGATGACTGTCACCTTGAGGAGAGGATGTTTTCGTGACACTGATTGTAATGTATACAGCTATACTCCTACACACAGTTTCCTCATGATGTCAATGCCTTTGAGAAATATGTTTGTTAGATGTATGCAATCTAGACTCTAAGGCATACACCAAATGTTAAAACGTGCCACATAGGATGTAAAAACTAAGTAAGGCCATAGGATGAGAAGAGATCTCAAATGAGCACCAGCTCCTTACCCTCATCCTGATTTTGCCAAGTGAGGAATGTTCCTGGGTCATCATAAATTGTTGTCCGAGGACCAACAACCCTATCAACCAATCAAAAAAATGGGACAGCTTTTTTATATCATAAACATTTGCCACCACCTGATTTATCAAACCCACATAATTCACTTGAGCAAGGTAAGGATTGGTTCTTTTTGACAATTAAATTAGTTATGAATAAAACATCTCTATATGAGTGCTAGCTGTGCCAAAGCTGTGTATGTGCTTCTAGCTGTCCCATGTATGATTGGTTGATATGACAGTTGGTCCTTGTACAACAAATTAAGATGGCCCAGGAACATTCCTTACTTGGCAATATCAGGTTGAGCAGTTGGGCTCAACCCACCCTGTGCAGTTTCCTAATTTTAGCAACAAATGGCAGCACCAAGGCTCCTCCTCCTTCTTCACATAGGGAAAGCAGCCTTTCTTTCAGCACACAAGAAACCCATGTTCTCCACACCATCAGGGACAGAAAGAAAATAAGTGGAAGAGAAAACCATCAGTGCATATTATTGACACAAACAATCAAATCCAGCAATTTTTGGTTTGACTTTGAGTTTGTTTCCATTTTCGGAAGAAGTACACAAGTATACAAGTTTAAATATGCAGAACAGTGCTTGTCCGTACAATGTGTGATTGTTTGCAGGACGTGTCATGGTTGTTCCCTGACTTACCACCAGAGGGCGGTGTTGCGCCTTTCTGGGAGGTGGGTCAGCTGGTTTCTCATCACCATTTCCTCCCTATTTAAACCTCAGCTGTTTTCGGTTCTTTGCGAAATCGTAAGCCTTCTTTACGATTTAGCCGGTAAGGTGGTAGCGTCTTTCTAAAGATACTACTATTGCACTTTCTTTAGAATCTAAAAGATCATTTAGCAAATGTAGGATTCTTTTATGACCTGATTTAGGAAACTCACTCGCTCCTCCTGAGTTGGTTTGTGTTCCGGTTTACACTGTCTGTGGACTGTGTTTTCGGGTTTCATTTCTTCACTGGTTATTTGGCTCTTCTAGCCGTTTATCATTTCATTCAGACACCCGGTGTCGGTGGATCAGTTATTCGTTTTGTTTGTGTCTTTGTGGCACTTAATCACCCGTTGGGTGACATTTTCTGTTTTCCCCTTTTTGTTATTGTTTTTTTCCTATTCTCTGTTATTCAGAGTTTGTGGTTAGGCTGTAGGCTTACAGCTTAACTTATCGATACCTCCGGGGTTCTGCGATTGACTCCAATCTCTAAACCCACCATAACAGTACGATTTCGCCATGAACACGGCGTCAGCAGAGCTCCGCGGTATCGAGCAATTAGCAGATTTGCAAAACAGCGAATTTGAGAGACAGAAAGCAACCATTGATTATTTAATACAACAACAAAGAGTCATGCAGGAGATTCAGACTGGTATGGTCTCTTCCCTACAAAGTTTGGAGGGCATGATTAAAGCAATGGTTGACAGCAGTTTTCAATCAGCGGCGGGATTCTCCGGCCAGAATCCGGTCGTAACCTCTCGATTGGGCACACCGGTTGTGGAGGTATCACGGGAGGCAAAAATTCAGCTTCCTCCCCGTTTTAGCGGCGAGTCCGGTAAATGTCGGGGTTTTTTAGCACAGTGCCAAATTGTATTTCGGACTCAGCCTTCTAGATATAGCTCAGAGGAGTCGCGAGTGGCACTCGTGTTGTCATTGTTATCGGGAGCAGCTCTCGATTGGGCAGTGCCTCTTATTCGCTCGCAAGCACCGGTATTGGCAGACTCTCTGGAGTTAATGAACAGAATGGAGCTAGTTTTTGACCACGAGCTTCACGACAGCGAGTCTGCTACTAAGTTGACGCGCATGCGCCAGGGTAACCAAAGCGTAGCGGAATTTTCTATTTCGTTCCGAACTCTCGCGGGAGTTACAGGTTGGCCTGAGAGTCCTCTCATTACGTGTTTTACTAACGCTCTATCCGATCCGGTGAGAGACGCTCTGGCAACGATTGGCGTTTCCGATTCATTAGATGAACTAATTACCACTGCTATTCGGATCGATAATCGTATTAGGGAACGTCAGCGTGAGAGGAGGGACCGAGAGCACCTGGTTCCTACGAAAGGGTTCTTACCTCTGTTTCCTAAGCGCTTGGGCAAAGCAGACGAACCCATGGAAGTAGACAGTGCTAGTTTTCGGGTCCCGGCCAGAGGGGATGCGGACTTTTGTCGGTACTGTCGACTGACGGGTCACGTTATTAAAAATTGTCCCAAACTGAAACGAATAGTCTCATTATCGGGCCGGAAGCCGGTAGTGAGACATCAGTCCTCTTTCTTCCGAACCTTTATTCCAGTCGAGCTATCCTGGCGAAAACAAAACATAAAAATAAACGCTTTTCTTGATTCAGGGGCGGTTGATTGTTTTGTGGACTCCGGGTGGGCCAAAAGAATTAAAATACCTGTTCGGGCTCTTTCACAGTCCTGTGGTGTTACCGCTCTTGACGGTCGTCCTCTAGGTTCCGGTCGCATTAAGGAATCTACGGAGAATGTCATTATGCGGATCGCGTCTGGGAACACACAGAACAAATCAAGTTTTTTTTGGTCGATTCTCCTACGTACCCATTAGTTCTCGGGCACTCCTGGTTAATAAAACATCAACCACAGGTGAACTGGGGCAGTCATAAAGACACTATTGTTCAATGGGGGAATCAATGCTCGCTTGGGTGCTTACCTTTTATTCCGTCGTCGTCCGGGTTCGGTTGGTCTAAAATCACGAGACCGATTCGAGACCGACGAATCAGTTCAATGTTTGCCTAATCATGCTCCGTCCTCCGTACACTCCAATGAGACGGAGAAAGAACTCGAATGGGATCCACAGTGTGATTGGGGGGCTTCGCTGGAGGAGTCCACGGGCGAGGAGATTAGTGATCTAGAATCTTTATCATTTGATTCTTTGGAGGCAGACATGCCGTCTACGGACACTGAACCTAATCCATCGCGAGTCCCTAAACGATCGGTTAGTCACTCCAGTTCCGACTCCCATAAGAGATTCCGACCTGAAATCATGGAGCCCGAGTTCCCTAAAAATCAGGAGGGGATGGAACTCATGAGTGCGGATTTATTTCCGTTACCCTCCGGCATTCCTAAAGCTTATTCTGATCTGAGCGAAGTGTTTAGTAAGCAAAGGGCTACTAAACTACCCCCGCACCGACCTTATGATTGCGCTATTGAGCTTCACCCAGGCACTGTTCCTCCTCGTGGAGCCCTATATTCACTATCTGTACCTGAGAGTGCGGCTATGAAAAAATACATTTCTGAATCCCTAACTAACGGTTTTATCAGACCATCCACGTCTCCTGCTGGGGCGGGGTTCTTTTTTGTCGGTAAAAAGGACGGGGGATTACGACCTTGTATCGACTACAGAGGGTTAAATAATATAACCATCAAGAATCGTTATCCCCTTCCCCTTATGAACTCTGCGTTCGAACGTCTTCAAGGAGCGTCTATTTTTTCCAAATTAGATCTTCGCAACGCGTATAATTTGGTTCGCATCCGACAGGGTGATGAGTGGAAAACAGCGTTTAATACGCACAATGGTCACTACGAGTACCTGGTAATGCCCTTTGGTCTCACGTGCGCGCCGGCTGTCTTCCAGGCGCTTGTTAATGACGTACTCAGGGAGATGTTGGAGAAATCGGTTTTCGTTTATCTTGACGACATTCTGATTTTCTCCAATTCTCTCTCTGAGCACGTGAAACACGTCAGACAGGTGCTAAGATGCTTGTTAGATGCTCAACTATTTGTAAAAGCAGAGAAATGTGTGTTTCATGTACCTTCAGTTTCCTTCCTAGGATTCATTGTCGCAGAGGGCAGGATCCAAATGGACCCCAATAAAGTGACTGCGGTCAGGGATTGGCCTGCTCCGGGTTCTGTTAAACAGGTGCAGCGGTTTCTGGGGTTCGCTAATTTTTATAGACGGTTTATCCGTAATTTTAGTTCAGTGGTCGCCCCCATCACGGCGCTTACCAAAAAGACAACGGTTCCCTCTCGGTTCCAATGGTCTCCTAAAGCGGAGGCGGCATTCGCTGAACTAAAAAAAAGATTCTGTTCTGAACCCATTTTAATTTCTCCCAATCCGTCGTTACCTTTCATTGTAGAGGTTGACGCCTCTGAGCTAGGGGTAGGGGCTATACTGTCCCAGCGGTCGGCCATGGACCAAAAGGTTCATCCGTGCGCGTATTTTTCTCGGAGCCTTTCGCCTGCCGAGAGGAATTACAATGTAGGGGATCGGGAGTTATTAGCGGTTAAAATGGCGCTGGAGGAATGGCGTCATTGGCTAGAGGGGGCGGAACATCCCTTTACGGTCTGGACAGATCATAAAAATTTAGAATACATCCAGGGGACTCAACGTCGTAATTCGCGGCAAGCTCGATGGGCATTATTTTTTACTAGGTTTCATTTTTTGTTGACTTACCGTCCTGGTTCAAAAAATATTAAACCTGACGCCTTGTCGCGCTTGTACGATGGGTCCGAACGGGATCATCCGCCCACACCCATTATTCCCACCGCACAGATTTTATCTCCGGTTTTATGGGAGATAGAAAGAGTGGTGCATGAGGCCCAACGCCTTGAGCCTGATCCTGGTGGGGGTCCACGGGGGTGCCTCTTCGTTCCCTCAGGAGCTCGCGCCCAGGTACTGCAGTGGGGTCACTCCTCTCGGCTCACAGGTCACCCAGGCGTACACCGTACGCACGATTTCCTGGGTAGACGGTTCTGGTGGCGGGGTATGGAGAGGGACGTGCGGGAGTTTGTTGCTGCCTGTAATATTTGTGCTCGCAACAAGGTGTCACAGCTGGCACCGTCAGGGTTACTGCGGCCTTTACCGGTTCCTCACCGTCCCTGGAGTCATGTCGCCTTAGACTTCGTCACCGGCTTGCCCAGCTCTAACGGTCATACTGTCATTTTGGTCATAGTTGACAGATTTTCCAAGGCCGCCCACTTCATTGCGCTTCCCAAGCTGCCGTCTGCGCTCGAGACGGCGCATCTTATGATGGACCATGTCTTTCGCCTTCACGGCTTGCCGCAAGACGTAGTGTCCGATCGGGGTCCCCAGTTTGCGTCCAGATTCTGGCGCGCGTTTTGTTCCTTTTAGGGCGTCGGTCAGTCTGTCTTCGGGTTTTCACCCACAGACTAATGGACAGACTGAACGCACCAATCAGACCATGGAAAACACTCTCCGGTGTCTGGTCTCCGCCAATCCCACATCATGGAGCCGGCATCTGGCCTGGGCGGAGTACGCCCATAACACTCTGCGTAATGCGTCGTCAGGTCTCTCTCCTTTTGAGGCTCAGTTTGGTTTTCAGCCTCCTCTGTTTCCTGAGCTGGAGGGTGACGCAGGGGTTCCCTCCGCAGCGGCCTTTGTGCGACGTTGTCGGGCTACCTGGCGGAGGGTTCGTACAGCACTATTGCGCGCAGTTGATCGCCAAAAGGAGTTTGCTAATCGCCGTCGGCGGGCAGCTCCATCGTATAGGGTAGGTCAACGGGTTTGGTTGTCTACACGAGATCTGCCGTTACGGGTAGAGTCTCGCAAACTCGCTCCGCGCTTTATTGGGCCTTTTAAAATCATCCGTAAGGTTAACCCTGTCACTGTGCAATTACAGCTTCCACAATCCATGCGGATACATCCCACGTTCCACGTATCCCGCCTCAAACCATTACTCATTAGCGCCTTAGCACCTCCCGAAAATACCGCCACCGCCGCCTCGTATCATTGGGGGTGGTCCCGCTTACACGGTGCGGAGTATTGTGGCCTCGCGTGTAGGCAGGGGAACTCAGTTCCTTGTGGACTGGGAGGGTTACGGTCCTGAGGAGCGCAGTTGGGTTCCGTCCGGCACATCTTGGATCCATCTTTGATCCAAGATTTTCACCGGCGTGGTCTGAAGGGTCGTCAGGAGTCGTCCCTTAAGGGGGTCCTGTCATGGTTGTTCCCCTGACTTACCACCAGATGGCGGTGTTGCGCCTTTCTGGTAGGAGGGTCAGAGGTTTCAATCACCATTTCCTCCTATTTAAACCTCAGCTGTTTTCCGGTTCTTTGAAAATCGTAAGCCTTCTTTACGATTTAGCCGGTAAGGTGGTAGCGTCTTTCTAAAGATACTACTATTGCACTTTCTTTAGAATCTAAAAATCATTTAGCAAATGTAGGATTCTTTTATGACCTGATTTAGGAAACTCACTCGCTCCTCCTGAGTTGGTTTGTGTTCCGATTTACACTGTCTGTGGACTGTGTTTTCGGGTTTTATTTCTTCGCTGGTTATTTGGCTCTTCTAGCCGTTTATCATTTCATTCAGACACCCGGTGTCGGTGGATCAGTTATTCGTTTTGTTTGTGTCTTTGTGGCACTTAATCACCCGTTGGGTGACATTTTTCTGTTTCCCCTTTTGTTATTGTTTTTTTCCTATTCTCTGTTATTCAGAGTTTGTGGTTAGGCTGTAGGCTTACAGCTTAACTTATCGATACCTCCGGGGTTCTGCGATTGACTCCAATCTCTAAACCCACCATAACAGAGACGGGGAATTGAACCCCGGTCTCCGTGGCCAGCGTCGGACGTTGTAACCACTGGGCCATGCTCTCAGAACCCACTTCTGAATTATATTCCAGACTGACCTCCTTCAGTAGATTGAAGAGGAAAACCCTGGCCTCCCGCGTGGTCCAGTGGTTACAACGTCCGACGCTGGCCACGGAGACCGGGGTTCAATTCCCCGTCTCGCCAAGTGTCGGCTCTGGCCGGGAGTGCCACCAGGGGGCGGCGATTGGCTGTCCGCCCCAGGGAGGGGGGAGGGAAGCCGACGTGACGTTCGCTGCATAGAGTGGCCCTGTAGTACCGGGGTTACGGTCGACGGCTCGGCGAGTGCCGTCTCGGAAGAGGCGTCACTTTGCCTTCGTCACTACCGGTCACAGGACTACGGCAGCGAACTCACATTACTAGGGGGGGATTGACATAAAAATAGCGGGTCTAATTGGCTACCAAATTGGGAGAAAATGGGAGAAAATCAGAAACAAATTTTGAAGAGGAAAACCCTCTATTTTTAGCATTCTAGCAAGCAAAATTTGTGATTTTATCATTCAATTGTTGACAAGTCAACTTCTTCAAGCTTATAAATTCCCCATTCAAGATGTATCACCTGTTGTATTTTGCTATATGGACAACAAAGCTGAAACAAAAATGCTCTGCAAAATAAATAAAATACTTTGATGAAAAAGGCATACAAATTGGGTTATGTTACATCCAGTTTATCTCACTAAAAGCAATTGTTCAAAGTGTTCATGAAATATTCAGAGAATAAAAAATCAATTTAAAATAATAAAACCAGTCTCACAATCTTAAATGTAAAAAAGTATGATAAAAGTAAGAGCTAAGTAACCCTTGTTAGCCCAATGAAACTGAATGTTTGCTGAAAAAAAGCATGTCATTATCAATATTCCCAGTAGTTTCCTGGAGGTATTTATTATTATTTTAATTTCAAAACATTTTAAGAACAGCCAGACCACTCTCCAGTAAATTTGTTTTTCAAATCCCTTTTATTAACCATTAATGTAAGAACTGTAATGGCCACACATGGACATTAAGTCCATTTGGCGCTATATCGGTTTTAAAAAGCTAACCCTGTAGATCCTATAAAGGGCTCAAGCTTTTCCATGCACGATTATACTTTCAGAAGAGACTCCAGCTTGAATTCCGCAATGACAATGAATTTTAACGTTTAACGTTTAACATACGACAAAATACATACGCCCACCCCCTACAGCAATTCCCTCAGATCCCCCAACCTATTCACTCTACCCAGACATCAGTCCTCTACATCGCCCCACTATACTTGTGAAAGTGTTTCAAGGCTGAGCTCCAGGTTCTGTTAATCCAGGGCACAACCAAAATATGTAAAATAAAGAGGCCTTAAACTGGCCACATGTAGGGTGCATTTCTGGATGCATTTTGGATCATTTAGTTTTAGGGAGACGAAGCACTCTAGTTTTTTTGTTGTCAAAGCGCAATGCGCTGGCCTCTCCATTGTGCCACTGCCATCATAACCCCACAAACCTCTTCACACCTATGAACCAGAGGAGGAAGACGTGGTGCACCTTGATTTAGTTTAGTTTATGGACTTTTCATTTAAGCACACAGACGTAAAACACATTTTGTGAAACCTAAAAAAAGTTTAGTTTAGTTTTTTTTAAACAATTTATTTTTGTATTATAATTTGTATTAGTAGAACTGTATTAACTATATCACCGTTAACTATATTACTCATTTATGCATTTGTGCTCAAAATGTGTATACTCACTATGGAAGCAGCTCCACAGCCAACAGGTCCCTCCTCTCCTGTGCACCCTGTGGCTCTCCATCCTCCACAATACGTTTGTGCAGCCCTGCCTCTCTCTGTCTGAAGTCATGTAGTGTGTCCTCCATGAGGTTTCTGTGACATCCATTGGATAGGGCTATGTTGTGTAGAATGCACAGACTTTCTGAGGGCTGTATTGTAATGGACCACCCGATTCAAAAACGGTTAAAAACATATTCTTGGTGACTTTCAAGTGGTAAAACCTTTCATTCTTTACACTTCAAATCGTTTATTTTGTTGCCAGACTGTTGGAGGCCTGTTGTATGTGAGCTGTTTGCAGTTAAATGTTGCAATTTGGTAAATGCTTTGTTGAAAATATATGCCACAGCTAGAGGAAATATGATGTATAATAAAATATTATTATAATGCCGGCTGTGGTAGCTGCGGGAGTTTAGAGGGGGAGAATGTAGCAGAGTTCAGAGACGACAGTTAGCATGTGAGCGTTCACTACAGAATGTGACATCACCCCTTGAGAAACAATAAGAGTATGATTAGTTCTGTAGTTCAGTTGGTAGAGCATGGCACTGGCAATGCCAAGGTTGTGGGTTCGATCCCACGGGACTACATGTCTGTCGTTCGGATGGGATGGTAAAAACTGAGGTCCTGACTCTCTGTGGTTATAAAAGATCCCATGGCACTTCTCGAAAAGAGTAGGGTGTTAACCTGGTGTCCTGGCCAAGTTCCCAACCCAGACAATATATATACAATTAATTCCCTCCCTCCTTGCCTCTCCACTGTGTATCTGATGTGTGGTGAGTTTGTACTGGTGCACTATGGCCGCCGTCACGTTCACCCAGGTGGGTGCTGCACGTTGAGGTGAGTTGCTCCTATCATTGTAAAGTGCTTTGGGTTCCTTGAAAAGTGCTATATAAATCCAATGTTCAATTCAGTTCCCTTGGCTGAGGACCTCAATATTTAGTTCTGTTGTTGTGTGGAGTAGCTGGCGTGGGCCATGGTTTGAAACCTGCAGCAGACCTACCCCCCTTACATTTGGACCAGTATTTGTATTATTTCTCCCAAAGGGAGAGGGAGAGAGAGAACCCGCACAATATACAAATGAACAAAATAAACTTTAGCCATCCCCCTCACGAGTTAGCAACACAATAAATCAATGGGCCCCGTGTAGCGCAACCAGTAAAGGCTCTTGTTCTAAGTGCAAGTTGGCCACTGCAGCCTGGGTTTGATCTGTGACTGTGCCAGCCTGGCTCTGGCCAGGAGTCCCATTTGGGGGCAGTGATTAGCTGTCTGCCCCCAGGGGGAGGGGGGAGGGAAGCTGGCATGAGTTGCAAGCAACTTGACCGTGTGCAAGTGGCTCTGTGTGTGTCGGAGCAGTCGGCGGCTTGGTGAGTTCTGTCTCAGAGGAGGCGTTTCAGCGTCATTGTAACTGCCGGTCCCAGAGTTGCACCAGCCTTTCACTAAAACACAAAAAAATGTGTCTCATGGTTCTCTCTCACCAGACCTTCAGCTCCCATGTTCCAGCCACCTACTAAGACAGCAGAGCAGTTTTAAGCACACAAGTACAATTATACGATGCTGCACAGCTGTGTGCCCAAGCTGCCCTACCAGTAGGCATGGCCATTAATCACCCCAACAAGAAAATACATTGGTAATAGACATAGGAAGCTATCTCGGTAGCTAGCAACACAAGTCCTCGCTTGTTAGTCGTTGCTAGAGTGCAATAGCAACAAATACTAGTTTAGTATCTGGGTTTTTTCAGGCTGATCATCATCACTGTAATGCCATATATTGTTATATATGCATGACATGTGGTGGTTTATATGTTTCATATGTAAGGAATAAACCATTCCAAGCCATGCATTCTCAGGATATATACACACACCTGGGGTGGTGATGTGTTCCCACCCCAGAAGTGCTTATATATCCTGAGATTGCATGACTTGGAGTTGTTTATTTAGCTTATACCATGGCTACTTGCCACACAAAACATTAAAATGCAAAATTATTAAAAACTCAAACCCTTATTAAGTGTAAATCCATCAAGAAAACATTGTTCCTCATTTGTACAGGTTTAGGAAGACCTTAAGTGTGCATTACTTGCACAGTAGATGGCAGTATTGGGTCAAAAAGACAAGAACAGCAATAAAAATAAAACATGAGAAATATTTGGAAAACAACAAAACTCTGTGTTGTCAAGAACAGAGACAGAATTATAGCAAAAGGTATGTTAAGCTTGAGTCAAGATTAGTTCAAAGTAGCAATGAAGGGAAAGGTAAAAAAAAAGATGTAAGTTCTTTATCGCCCTCCAGGTCCACTGGGGAGTTTCCTAGATGAGATGGATGCCCTACTCAGCACTTTCCCTGAGGATGGCACTCCCGTCTTACTCCTCGGTGACTTCAACCTGCCGCTGGAGACCTCTCAGGCCTCTGCATTCCTCCCCCTGCTTCAGTCCTTTGACTTCACCATGGCTGAATCCCCATCCACCCACAAGGCCGGTAACCAACTGGACCTGGTCTTCACCAGGAACTGCGCCTCACCCAACATTACGGTATCGCCACTACATGTGTCTGACCATTGCTTTCTGTCTTTCTCCCTCCCCCTCCCCTCTGTGCCTAAACCATCTTCACCTGCTCCTACTGTCCTTGTCCGTCGCAACCTCCGCTCTCTCTCCCCCGCTGCCCTGTCAGCTACTGTCCTATCTTCCCTTCCCCCTACTGATGCCTTCTCTCAGCTACCTGCTGAGGAAGCATCATCCACCCTACTTTCCTCTCTCTCCTCCTCCTTTGACTTACTCTGTCCTCTGTCCGCTAAACCTGCTCGTCTCCGACCCCCGGCCCCCTGGCTAACTGATTCCATTCGGGCTAACCGACTGAAACTACGAGCGGGAGAAAGGAAATGGAGAAAATCCAAATCCCCTGTAGCTCTGTCTGATTTCCACACACTCCCGGCTTCCTTCTCCTCTAACCTCTCCTCTGCTAAATCTGCATTTTTCCTTTCTAAGATTCAATCTTCTGTTTTCAACCCACGTAAACTCTATTCTACGTTTTCCTCTCTCCTCACCCCTCCTCCTCCCCCACCCCCCTCCTCTCTAACCGCCGATGACTTCTCATCCTTCTTTCATGAGAAGGTCGATGTCATTCGCAACTACTTCCCCCCAACCTCTCCCTCACCCATCTCGCTACCTAAACCTCCCACCCCTCTGTCCTCCTTCTCACCCCTTCCTGACTCAGACATCCTTCAACTTGTTCTCTCCCACCGTCCCACCACCTGCCCTCTCGATCCCATTGCTTCCCCCCTCTTCCAGTCCATTGCTATGGACATCCTCCCCTTTGTCTCCAATGTCATTAACTCCTCTCTTTCCTCTGGCTCTGTCCCCTCCTCCCTCAAATGCGCTCATGTTGTCCCCCTCCTCAAAAAACCCTCTCTGAATCCTGCTGTCATCTCTAACTACTGACCTGTCTCTCTCCTCCCATTCCTTTCCAAAACATTAGAGCGGGCTGTCTATAATCAACTGTCTGCTCATCTCTTACAAAATGACCTGCTTGATCCCAACCCATCTGGGTTCAGAGCAGGCCACTCCACAGAGACTGCTCTCCTTGTGGTCACTGAGGCTCTTCACGGGGGTCCCGATCCCTTAGCTCCGTCCTCCTCCTCCTCGACCTGTCGGTGGCATTCGACACTGTGGACCACCGGATCCTGCTCTCATCTCTCGTCGAGATGGGAATCTCTGGATCTGCGTTGACATGGTTTGAGTCCTACCTGGCTGACCGGTCCTACCAGGTGGCCTGGAGAGGATCCCTCTCCTCCCCCCACACCCTCTCTACCGGAGTCCCGCAGGGCTCAGTGCTAGGCCCCGTCCTATTCTCTCTGTACACTAAGTCACTTGGCTCTGTTATTTCTGCTCATGGTTTTTCCTATCACTGTTATGCTGATGACACTCAACTCTTTCTCTCCTTCCCTCCATCTGATACCCAGGTCCCAGCACGGATCTCTGCATGCTTGGCTGACATCTCGGCATGGATGTCCACCCACCACCTGAAGCTGAACCTGGGGAAGACAGAGCTGCTCTTCTTCCCTGCGAAGGGCTCCCCGACGATTGATGCGTCAATCACTGTGGAAGGCTCCAGAGTGTCTCCGTCTCAGTCTGCCAGGAGCCTTGGAGTGACCCTGGACAACCAGCTGTGCTTCTCGAGCCATATTGCAGCGATCACTCGGACCTGCCGTTTCTCCCTCCACAACATCCGGAGGATCCGACCGTTCCTCACCCAAGAGGCCACTCAACTCCTGGTCCCGGCCCTGGTGATCTCACATCTGGACTACTGCAATTCCTTGCTGGCAGGCCTTCCGGCCTGTGCCATCAAGCCACTGCAACTAGTCCAGAACGCTGCCGCTCGCCTGGTGTTCAACCAGCCAAAGTTCACCCACGTCACCCCTCTACTCTCCTCTCTGCACTGGCTCCCCATCGCAGCACGCATCAGATTCAAGTCACTGGTGCTTGCTTTTCAAGCGGCCAGAGGTACTGCTCCCCCATACCTCCAGTCACTCATCACTCCCTACACCCCGCCCAGACCCCTCCGCTCCACCTCCTCTGGCAAACTGACTGCCCCATCCCTCCGGGCGCCTGGCAGCCGCTCCTCGTGGTCTCGCCTCTTCTCTGTCCTGGTCCCTTGCTGGTGGAACGACCTCCCACAATCGGTCAGGACTGCGGAATCACTTCCAATCTTCCGCAAGAGACTCAAAACCCACCTCTTCAGACTCCACTACCACTGAACACTGTCCATCTAGTCAATCTGTCATCACCACTGTTTACTTGTTCTACACTATTATAATAATAAAAAAATAAAAAACCCACTAACCTTTTCTTTCCCAGTGTTACAGGTATGATACGCAGACGCCTGCAATGATGTCTATTGCTGTATTACTGCACTGATCTTGTGCGCTAACTATGATTGTTCTTACCTTGTATTAATGCACATCTTGTAAGTCGCTCTGGATAAGAGCGTCTGCTAAATGCTTAAAATGTAAAATGTAATAGCACTAATGCTAGCTAGCTAGCTAACTAACATCAATGACCTAACCTAACAAGCTTTTAAAGTACAATACATTATTGTAGCAAGCTAATTTAGCTAGATTATTCAAGTTACCTAAAAGTACAAACACCTGCTAGTTATCCGAATTGGTGAGACTCGTTTTACCATAGGTGAACAATTTGGGAGTGCTAGCTAGCAACATTTTCTACCACTATGAATGTATTACATAGCTTGCTAACGTGGCTGGCTAGTAGTATACAAACATTTGGCTTGCTAACTTACTTAGCCATTGCTAGCTAAAAACGTTTCTTATAACGTTAAACTATTTCATGGTTTTTATAGGTTGTGTGTAATCACACAACCTATGTTGATGTGGGAGTCAGTGTAAGTTCGTTGAAAAGGGCAGAAGTTATGGAAGTGTCGTTGTCAGGTGCGGGACAAACCCCAGCCACCCTCCAATAAGATTCCCTATCCTTTTTATGTCAGGATTCCACCCCAAGGACAACCCAAACAGCACACAGACAGGTAAGTAAAACAAACAAAATTCTTTAAAAGTAGGACAGACAGTATTTCTAGTCAGACCCCAATGCACTTGGTTCTCCCTACCCCACAATAGCAACGAGGCCCGTGAATCATAAAGGCAGGGCAGGTAAGCTCCACCCCACTCTCTCCACAAGGCAGCAACCCGCTTAACCAAAAAATAAGAACCCCACTCCCCTGTTCCACACACTCTTTGAGAGAGGGGTATTCACACATCAACTCCCCCCACACTACCCATTGGCAACCATCCTGCCCAACCATTCCTGTAGCTCCTGCCGCCCCTGGGGCCCTCACTCACACCCACAGCCACAAAACAGCACGAAAATAATGAAAAGGCAAAGAAAGCCACACGAGGGAGGTAGCATCAAGCTGCGCCTCTTCCGCCAGCCCTAGCTCCCCACCAAAAGAACAAAATAAAAAAATAGAAACAGCAGATTTTCTAGCTGGCCTCTCCCACTCCAATCACGGCCGTTTTACTTCGGCAACAGCTGGGCTCTCCTTCTCGTCTGGCCACGCCCCCTCTGGGTCCACGCTTGCACGCAGTTCAGGCAGAAAAAAACTGGAGGAAAATCATAGCGCTTTCAGGATTTTGCTGTGCTACGATGTACACACACACACACAACACAGCTGGGCACTTCTCTGTCGTGGTGGAGTGGAGCTCCGTTATCACCCAATTCTCCACCCTGGGATTTCCGCCTGCTTCTTT